>VZTY01003279.1:232758-274298 GCA_013400935.1 Turnix velox
AAAGCACCTGGAGACTTTAAATATTATTGCTGTCTTCATAAATGAGAAAAAAATCAAGTGGGAGTATCACCTGGCCAAACCTCCCTTTCCCCTGTTATTAAGAAAACTATTACTTATGCAGTTAATGATTACATGTCATTAATAATAGGTATTCAAAAGAAGTAGAGTGTCATTACAATACTATGAAAGTCCTGATTTCCCACAGCAAAATCTTTTTAAATATGAACATTAATGTGCTCCATAAGCTGTGTCACAACCAGAGCATCAGCTGGCAGCAGCCAGGCATTTGAGGAATAGGGGCAAAGGGTCTATGTGGTGCTAGAGCCTTCTTCCATAACATTGGTGAGTGGCAGCCCAGGGTACACCCACATCCACACACAGCTCACACAAAAGCAGAACTGATGTGGATGGTTACCCCATAAGATATCAGATTCAGGATTCCAGCCACAGCTCTGGAAAGTTTTCTCCAATACAGATGGAGCTTTCTGGTAAGATTTGGACTCCTTATTCAGTCCTAATTTCATTCAAACAGCAGCAAAATCTGCTGAAAGAAGTCCTGCTCCAATAGAAAGAACTCTGAGTGAATGTAGTCACCTCCCAACCAACCAAGAAACATGTGCAAGTTAGTGGTTACTACTGTATGAAACAAACAAAAAAAATACTACCTTCATAGACTAATGCTTTGTTCTTCCTCTTTTGGTTCAATAGGATAATTCTCTGTTGCATATTTTAATAAAAGATTCAGATTTACTTCCTGGGTAATTCTTTGTCTATTTATGGACAGTGTCCTTTCTTGCATTCAAGGCAGCAGTTGCTGGAAGGGAAACATTTCAGGCATTTTATTAAAGCTAGAGAATTCTGCAGTAAAATACGTTGCAGCTCCATTTTAGTCTGCATATGTCTCTTGAGCTCCTTTATTTGTTTTCTTGAAGCACCTTTGTGCAATGTATATCAAGAAGGTAAACACAATTGAGCTTTAAAACCTATAGCAATCTGCCACACCTTTCAGAAAAATGGAAAGTACAGCTCATATGAAGGATGTCTACTAATGACCCAATTCACACTCACAATCTCAAGCTTCAACCAACCAATAAAGACAACTTCCCCATCAGCAATTTATAAAGGCAAATTGCTGAGCACAGGCTGTAGAAGGGTGAATTCAGCTATATTTTGGCTGAGTTATATATAGCAGGCTGCCTTCCATGCCATTATCATCTGACACTGGGTCAGGCATGTACTTTTAAGTTTCAGATCACAGACACACTCTATAGATGCATTTTACACACTCAAAGTGCAAACACAGGTTTCAACTTGTCTGCTTTGTACGTAGTAGTAACCCACAACCCAGGCCCTTTGAGGTGGGTCTGAAGCATCTCATAAGAGGTCTGGGAGGTGACTAAAATTTTTAATGGTTTTCCAGCTGGAGCCCTAGTGTTCATGATGCAGCAAGTCATCTTTAAATGAAAGTGTTCTCCTTTGCAGGAATCAGCCCACTTCTTATACCAAACCTACTCTAACACTTCCAAATATCCAGACCTACATTACATCCCTCATCCAGAAAACTTACCTTTTTTGCTGCAAGCCTCTGTCTGCAGAGAAAGGGGAGGGGGAGTTTCAGCACAAACTCCCCTTCAGGGCACATTAAATTAACGTGCTAGCTGAAACCACTACAGTCAAGCCACATTTTACTATACTCTCTTAAGAGGCAGCAGATCAAGTAGAGGACAATACTGCTGCCTTTAAGGACCCATTAGCAATAGTGGTCCTGGCTGCAGCTAAACCATCTCCTCCAGACTTTACTGGGACAAACAACCAGGCAAATATAATTTGAGACACCAAACCTGCAGCTGAGGTAAGGGCTTGATAATAATTGAAAACAGCCCTTTGTACCTGCCACAGTTTAGGTGCAGTCTAGTACAGCTGAGTGCCTTAATGCTGCACCTGAACATATTCCTAAGGGTGGTGGAGGGGGGACGCAGCTCTGCTTTCCTTCTCCTGGTTCTGAAACAGGAGTAAAAGCACAGAAATGAAGAATAACCTTAAACTGGGGTTTACCAGTGAAGGTCTAATCTGATTTCATTAGATCTGATTTCAATCTCTCACAGATTCTTGCTGAGATTCATGTGTTGCAGGCTGCAGAAGCAAGAAACTTTTCTGGCAGGTCATGAGAGCACAACAATTCATGTTACAGAACCTCTTTTTTATTTGCTGGTGTTGTTTATTTTTTGTTGAATACAATGAGGAAGTTTCTTTTAATTAAGATGATGGTAGCCCTGCTGTGTTTAATTAGATGACCATAAAGCTCAGTAGTCTGTTCTCAAATGTGAATTATAATCTACATGACTTGCTTTGATTTGTCTAGCTGTCATCAGAAAATGTATTTGATGATGAGTCAGTGTCTGGTCAGGCCACCCAGAGTCATCATTAGTAAGTGAATACATGTGGTGATGTGTATATACCACCTCCTGCTGCAGACGCCTGGACACACCAATTAGAAAAAGAGCAGCAGTTATTCGCATCTGGAACTCATCCCATATTTACATACTTTGGGAATGCAATTCCTCATTAAAATAATGAAGACTTTGTTACTTCTACCACGGAGAAAACAGATGCCTGAGGTACAGATCTAGCCCTCCCTTTTGTGTCAGCCATTACTAAAATCTTGACCCATTTCTGTTTTAAAAGTTAGTGATGCCCTGAGTTTACACACACAGGTGGGGCACACATCACAACTGCCTTTAGATATGATAAAGATGGACTTTCCTACCTGAATTAGTGACAGTGAGGAGGTTATAGACAATTTTAGATTACATCTCAATGATCTGTTGGCATTCCTGGCTTTAAGACAGGATAAATTGCAGTCTAGACTGCACCAACCCTGCTACTGAAGAAGAGACCTGCAGGTGAATGGGTCAGGCAATGCTGTTTGAATTTTGGACACTGGCTTTAAGACAGGATAAATTGCAGTCTAGACTGCACCAACCCTGCTACTGAAGAAGAGACCTGCAGGTGAATGGGTCAGGCAAAGCTGTTTGAATTTTGGACACTGCTCTTAGGAAAGCATATTGCAGGGAAGGTGAGCTAATGGGAAGCTTTGTCGGAGGTAAACTGAGCTACACTTTCTTCTAATTCATCCTCAAGTGCTTGTGAAGAATTACTTTGAATGAAAAAATATTATGTGTCCTGAAAGACAAGAGCCACAGCTATGAACTGTGTGATACTCTGGTGTCTAGCTATTGGAGAAAGGACAACTGTTTCTTATTATGTTTGAATAAAAATGTAGCTAAAAGGATCTAAAAAGCCCCTTCAGTAGGACTCACAACAAGTTGGCTCCAACCTCAAACCCCACACTCTGCAATGCTGGATAAGTCAGGCAGTGACCTGGGAACACATGAAAACTAGTTTAGGGGCTTTCTGAAAGAAAGAAGCCACATAAAGCTACCCTAAGTGTGACAGTCTGTGCAATGGGAGGCATGTTGACATTTTTCCATGACCAGAAATGACTAGAATCACAATCTCCTGCATGGTTTCTCTCTTGCTTTAAAAATCTGTAAGCTGTGACAAATTGAAGCCTAGTTAGTTTAAGCTTGGGAAAACTGTGTGCAGCAATTGTAAGACCTTCCTATGGAAAATGACAAGAACCTTCATTATAAGCTTATAAACAAACTAAACTCAGATAAAGATAGCAACATTTTATAATTTTGTAAACATTTTACAGGATACACTGTAAACCAAATGCAGACTATAAAGATGCTGGAAAAGAACACATATAGTGCTTTATCACAAGTTGCTAATAGAGTTAACAAGTGACAAAAGTTCAGCTAAAATAGTGCTGTCAAAATATACTTGCAAGATACTCCTTCAGTTTGCTGAAATGTACTTACAAAAGTGATCCCCCACAAACCCAACAGTTATTTCTGCAGATTTCAGTGTATACTCTGCAAACAAAACATAATTATAGCTGAGTAGTGGAGGAGCTGAGGTTTTTAGTCACCTATTTCTCATGTCACTTTTGGTCCTTGTACTGACATGCAATACTGGCTTCCTCTTGCAGACAGCATCCCCCAAAGGCATAAAACTTGCAACATTTGCATGAAGAATCTTTTCCTTTGAACAATGCTAATGGTAGCTGCACAGTCCCAGCAGCTACACAAGCCACACCGTGCAATCTTGCTCTGTTGTTGGTGTTCAATCCCTTTATGTCTCCGTTTGTGCTGTTACAAATCTGCCAGTTAAACTCTATGCAACTCCAAAGCGTATTGTCTGGAATGAAACAACCAATTATTTCTTCAGGTTTTGTGGCATAATATCCTAGGAAACCAGCAATTACAGAATCAAAGTGGCATCAAATGGCGTAGAAAGGAGTTAGCATTTATTATTCTTTAAATAGCAGTTACATGAACTCATAATAAATGGGTATTAAGTGCTAAATGTATGATAAGTAATTCTTGACAATGCAATTATCCAAACAATACAGGAAAAAGCTGCAAGATGGCGTTGTCAGATTTGCTTGTGCAAATGCTACTGTTTGAAATAACAGTATTGAAGACTGGTGTCTGTTCATGTGCATTCTGGAAATCAAAGAGTGCAAGTGAATGTGTGAAAGCCAAGCAGCACATTATTCAGGCTTCTCAGCAGCTCTTGGCTGGGAAATGTCACCCACAAGTTTGATCTCTCCAGAGGTTAAGACTTTAATTTGCCCAAAGTAAGTGGAAGGGAGCAGGAAGTAATTTTAACCTCTGAACATGTTATATATAATATCTTTTGAAGCAAACACAGAATATAGATGGAGGAATTATGTAAAGTAGAGTGGACTTAACACTGATCAGAAGTTTTTTGTTTCTCTGGCAAGGTTACATATTCATTATAGCAACGGGCTTGAAACTTGAGGAATTTCCAGAGGAGCCACATCCAGCTGTGAAATAAGGGGATGCTGTTGATGGGATGACACATTTAGTTCCTTCGGACGCTTCTTTTTGTCTCAAGAGGAGCTTGGCAACTTGTTTAGCTGGGTGACAAATACAGTTGACACAACCACACGAACATTGTCATAACAGGGATCTCACCTCCATCTGATCTCAGTCTTCCACTGAAACCAAGTAATTTTCTCTGAAGCAGAAAGAATTCCCCTGGAACAAAGAGACCTTCCAAGGTGACTTTGCATAATTAGCTGGGAGCCAAAGGATAGCTTCATGCCAATGCTCTCTTCAAAGAAACTCCCCAGAAACAGGATTGATATTGGAGCTAGTTCTTTGTTCCCCAGGCTGGCTTCAGCTTTCATCTACATCATTGCGCTCTCCTTCCCTGACACCTCCTTTTGGGTGGGGAACTGCTCAAGGGCAACTGGACGAAATGGGAATCTGCAGTATCTGCCAGTGGCTAAAGCAACAAGCAGGCTGTGAATCCTTCATAGCACAACCTGTTAAAACCTAGACTCCCCTTCAGCTCTCTAGAGGAATAGAAAAGCAGCTGAAACAACTGTTTTTCTAAGAAGGAGCAGAAAAAAACATTTCCAAGCAAGGATAACTGGGTCATGAGACATATGGTCTGCCAGTGCTCCTCCAGTATCTGGACTAAGATATTCAGAGGGGATGCTACAAACTTTTGACAGACAGAACAAAACTCATTGTACAATGAAGTCTAGATTTTTTCCATGCACGGTTTTTATTATTCATCAAGAAATGCAGCAAAAGTTTAGCTATTTCAGGGGAAATTTTTCATGCTGTGCATCTGTTCAAGTCAAAAGTTGCTGTTGCCAAAATTGTTGGGAAAATTGAATGAAAAATGAGTTTCAGCTTTGAGCAAATATCTCCTTTGGATTTATTCCAAGGAAATGAGTGATAAGAAGTAACTTCTTTTTTACATTTCATAATTTCCAGGTGTGAAATCATGCAGTTCATAAAAACAGATCAGAACATTTTCCTCCGCCTCCAGAGAAAATTGACAGTATTATCTTGGACAGAGAACCTCTTCAAGGGATACTTTCAAACCAAATTATTATTGCCTAAATTAAATAAATGCTCAGAAAAAAAAAAAAAAACCCAAAATATTTTAAGAAATAGCAGAAAGCTTCAGCTCAGTCCCTCTTTTTTTTTTTTCTCTGCAATAACATCTGGCACCATATGTTAAACCATTCATTCTTCAAGAATTGAGATTTATAATTAACTTCCAGATTCACAAAATGGAAGGGTAAGAATATTGAACTTCCCACAATCTCTCCCCATGCATTATATTTAGATCCTGGCTTGCGTCACCTGCTCCAGGTCTAGTTTAAATTGTTCTCTCTGTAATGCTCATAAGTATGGTCAGAACTGACTCTCTTACCTGCATCTCAAAGGAAACTTGCCCAAATATTGGGCAGCTGGAAAAGTAGTTCCTGTGCTCATCAGAAAAGCTAGCTAAAGAGTTGCAGTGGAATTACCTAAAACCCTGTATAATTTTTAATCTGATTCTTGGACTTGAAATGTAGGTGTAGTTTTGAGTGTTTATCCATGACTGCAATAGAAGCTGGCCCTATCTGGAGTACTGTGTCCAGGTGTGGAGCCCTCAGTACAAAGAAGACATAGAGATTTTGGAAAGGGTCCAGAGGAGGGCCATGAAGATGATCAGGGGGCTGGAGCACCTTCCCTATGAGGACAGGCTGAGGGAGTTGGGCTTGTTCAGCCTGGAGAAGAGAAGGCTGCGGGGTGACCTCATTGCAGCCTTTCAATATCTGAAGGGAACCTACACCCAGAAAGGGAGTAAACTCTTTGGAAGGGCTGACAATAGCAGGACTAGGGGAAATGGATCCAAGTTGAAGGAGGGAAGATTTAGGTTGGATGTTAGGGGGAAGTTCTTTACTAGGAGAGTGGTTAGGTCCTGGAACAGGCTGCCGAGGGAGGTTGTGGATGCCCCGTCCTTGGAGGTGTTCAAGGCCAGGTTGGACGGGGCCCTGGGCAACCTGATCTAGTAAATGTGTTTGTTTGGTGGCCCTGCTAGACAGGGGGATTGGAACTATATGGTCCTTGAGGTCCCTTCCAACCCAGGTCATTCTGTGATTCTGTGATTGTCAGAAAATCCAACAAGTGCTGCAAAAAGACTGCAAGAAGACTACAAGGAATGTTCTCTTTCAGAGAGGGTGTTGGTTGGTTGCATACTCTGGGATGAAGCTTGCAAACCGCTGTCACTGCCAGGAACATTAATGATGTACAAAGAAGAGCAATATTACATTCTCATACATGAATACCTATGTGTACATGCTTTAAGATTCATACGCCATCAAAAAAACATTACAAAAGGCCAGTAGTAACACAATGCTGTCAAGAACTCTCTCAAGAGTTTTACAAATATAGAAATATAGAAAGAGCCTAGAGCAGAGTTTCCTCCAGTGCTAAGAAACATAGAGTCCAAGGAATGATCTAAGAAATTTTTTGAAAGTCTAAGAAATTTTTTGAAAGTCTAAGAAGAGGGAAAAAATGCATCAGGAGCTCCTTGCACATCCACTCACATGTAAATGAAAAAAAGATTTTTAACTAAGAAATCAGCCCACGCTCATTGTGACACCTACCAAATAAAACTTATTTCAGGGTTTTCTTTCCAGTTTTAGATCATTTTCATTGTGAAGGAAATTTAGGAAGTGGATAATATCAAATCAAGTGGCATGAACACATAATGAATTAAGGCAGAAGAGAGGAAACATTCCACAACTTTATTCTTAAAAAAAAAAGTGTTGATGGGGGAGTAAAAGTCAGAAGGGTACACACTTATTTTTGAGGCAAGGAATCCAATGCCTAGAATGGTACAGATCAGAAACTGAAAAACTCGTATTTTCATTCCCTGCTTGGCTAAAGCATGGCCATAGGCACATCACTTCAAGACTAATTTCACAAAATTTTAACTTAGCATCTACTTTAAGATAATATTTCTCAAGGGGACTATTCATTGCATCATAGAAAGTTTATCTGTCTTGGATGAGATGTATTGCCCCTATTTAAGAGAGATTAATTTCCCCTAAAGTGGAAATAATTTTCAAAAGGACCTGTGAGGCATGAGAGCATGAATTCTAATGAAAATAATTCAAATTTCCTGTTTTGTAAAATCTCATTATTTCTTCCTCACTGTTCTGGTACTCTGTGTTTTCAGAGGACTGTTGTTTTTAAATGCATCTCTTTGGAGAGCTTTTTCATGAAATGTGAATGGAAGCCTTGCATTAACTCAGAAAAAAAGGAGAAGCAGCTGGAATACACTGAACAGCCACGCCACATCTTTGGATGTGTTTGGTTGGAATGGGACTTGGCATCCCACAGGCCATCACCTAGGCTGGGTCTGAACTTTTCTTCATCACACTGGCAATTCTTTCATCTTTTGCTCTTGACAGGTAAAGATGTGTGCTTTAGTTCAGCTGATACACACTGCACTCATGAAAATGTGTAGTGTGTGGATGGGAGAGAAATGGGAGTGAGAGTTTGGAACATCAAGAAGTTTCTACTCTCTTTAGGTCAGCTCATCTCAGCTCATCTGTCTCCTCTCTTTCATATCATTTTAAGATATGAATGCATTTAAGCTTGTCTTGGATACTCTGTCACATACAGGAACACAGTAAACAGGAAAAAAAGTCAAGCATCAGTCATCTGTTTGAGATTCATAAGAGATTCAAGAGTTTTTCCTCTGGTGGCAGGTTGAAGTACCACTGCTGCTCAGATCATCTCCAAATTGCATAATTTACAACAGTTTCTTCCAAACAAAGAAAGCACTGGGACTTGCTGTTGTAAAATGAGGAAGAGATAGGTGCTCAGCAACTGTCCTCAATTTTAAAAGGTAGGAAAAAGGAGACATCTGGGCATTGAGAAAGGTGTCAAAAATTACATAACTCTATATGTTCTCACAGAGAACATAATCTTCCAATAAATTATCCACGAAAACCTATTTTACAGATTATTTCAGTGTGATTTTATACACTTACTTCTTAGGACACTTCTAACCAATATATAAATATGCCACCATGGCTCAAACATTATTAAGCTTTCAATGACAGCAGCATGAATCTTACAAGCTGAAAATGTGACAAAGAACAGATTTTGCTGCACATCAGATCTGCATCTTAATCAGGGAACTCTTCTCCCACACTGGCTTTAACATGAGAGCAGCTTTCCTACATTGTTTGTCAAGTATTTACAGCTTTTGAAGACATCCCATGCTCCCCAGGGAAGGAAGATATCTTCCCCAGAGCACTACACCAAAACAATGAATGAAAAAATGTGGTTTTACACCTGCTAGTATTTTTTCAGCTGGTTTAAAATGCCCATTCACAATAATGGTATTTCATAAATGATCTGATTGTTCTTCATGAACTGACCACTGAGCATTTTTCTGCAGAATAAAAAGTTGTAGTCAGTTACCTACAGTTTAAAAGGTATGGACCTTTAGTCTTAGTCAGCATACTGCTGTAAATGGCAAATTATGGATAAAAAGCTCTCTTAACACTAACAGAAGCTTTAAGTTTTATATATTTCCACATAAACATTCAGGCAGACAGGCTGTTGTTATGTTTAGGAGCATCAATAAAATAAGCTCCTTGTAAAATTACAGCAGTCTTCATGGTGCTGCACTGATGTGACTATGAAAGAGGAGATACAAAGCCAACTGATGAACTCTTTGTGTCAGAGCTGTTGTTTAATGGCAGGTCAATACAAATACAAACCAAATGTTACTTCTATTCACCTAGGGCAGGAGGATAAAAGGATATGGAATAAAATAACCATCAACTATATAGCCAGCAGTGAAGAGTTAGTTTTTTATATTTTTTCTCATATTTATTGCTATGGAATTTCTTGTGGAACCAAGTTCTTTGCTAAATACCTGTTTGGCTCTTTGGCACTTCCAAAGTTTTCCAGGGTTTAATTTGAATTTGCTCTAAAACTTCAAGCAAAGATTGCTCTATGAAATGGGAAAAGTGATTTGTTTTCTTTGCAAAGAAAAGACTTAGACTGATTTTCTTTGGACTCTGAGAGGAATGCTTTTGTTAGATTTAGTATAAAATCGATACAAGCCTCATTCAAGAACCATTACAGTAATTGAAGAGATTTCTTTCACATTAATGGGATTTAGATCAAGACCATGTTTGTGTTGTGCAGTTCAGGGTGCTTCTCTGTACTTTTTTCCTGTTTAAGAAATTCTTCCTTGAGTTGTCTTTTGGAATACAACACAGGCACAGTTTTTGTTTAATAATTTTCAGCATTGTTACTTGATTGCATTTCTTGGAGCTAATAACATTAGCAACATTTCTCTCAAGTGATTACACTGAGTCTAAATATTCTGTAAACTGTGGGCTGAACACTGGTTAAGTGCAAAGTGGATAATTTATTTCAGTACTTACCAGGTACGTCCTACTTTTAAGAGTCAAACCAGAGCAGTGAAGAGACTGAAGTATGCTGCCATATTGCTACAGAAATTAAGCATTTCAAAGTAATCTTTATAAATGTGTGCATAAAACCCCACGCATTATGTGGAAACCATTATTTTCGGTTCTTTTACAACGTTTTACAATTTTTAATTTGGTTCTTTATTCCTTGCTATTGAGCCTTATATCCAAATTGTTAATCTTGCTATTTATTCTAGTGCTGTTCTGAATTATTCTAATGCTATCACCACAAAATTTCACAGTCATTTACTTATTTTGAGCCAATAATCTAAGTAACATCATCTTGATTTGCATTGTACTTATAATTTTTCAATTTTTCACTCAGTTATTTAGTTTCCTGGAGGTTTCATAGGCTCAGCAGCACAACAGGAGAAGACTATCACAGCTAGAAAAGCCAAGCACAGATTTGAGTCCATAACATAATTTTCTAATACTACTTCATCCAACATTTTCACGTGCAGCCATTTCACCTCCAGAGAAGAGCCATTATTTTTGACAAGCATTTAATTTCCAAAGGTCTGGTATGTTCATATTCTATGTTGGGCGTTTTCTTTTGTCATATGTTTATTAGCAGCTGAAGCCATGATTTTAATTTTGAAGCAGCATATGTTTGAGTACACAGTGTTTTCATAACTTCTCTGACTAGTGTTGATTGACTTATTTGTGGTTTGTATCCAGTGGATTCCTAGTGGATGATCTGATAGGAATATGACAGCAATCTGTGCTGCAGAATCATATGTCTATAACTAATCACAGATTCCCATTATAGCTTTCAAACTTTCCTTACTTTACTGCAGCATGAATATTAGCTGAATCTTCCTGTGTTCTCCTACTAGTTATTAATCAAGCTGCCCTAAAAAGATGAAACCTATTTCTTGGTAGATCTTAGTATGTGTGAAATGTTTGATGTCATTGTCCACAAGCAGTCTAACAAAGTAATCTCATCTCATGAATGACTCAGAGTGAAATGCATCAATGTTTAATTTGCAGTGGACCTTTTTTCATGAGTTGTTTATTAAAATGAAATATAAAGGGTCAGATGCTGACTTCACTCTTGCTGGGGTAAGCTGAAAAAAACAAACCTCTAGAGAAATCAGAGAATGTATCACACTGTAAATTGATTCAGTCTGGCTCAAAGAAAAGCAATAATTCTAAGAAAATATTTCACCAGAGGCCTTCAGCCGCAATTGACATTCAATTGTAACTGAACTAGTTTTATGTAAATAGTAAAGTTATGTTTACTAAATAACCTGCCCTCAAGTAGAATTTAAAGTGAACTGTCTAGCTGTAAGGTACTGCTCAACTCTTAGCAGACAGTGCTTTCCCTTTTTGCATTCATGATCAGAAACTTGAGCTGCTATAGCTTGAAAAATGAATTCTTTATGATGATGGTACAAGAATAAGTGTTTTCCAAAATAGCTGAGAAAACTCTAATAATCCAGTAAGTTTCAGTGGGTTACATCTTTACCAGTCTTCTCCATTTAACCTTAGAAAAAAAAAACAAAGAAAGATACCAGCTGGAAGTTCTTAAGGAACTGTCTCGAGACACCCTTTTCCCATCTTGTCTTACTCTGTGTGCAGTATGTGATTTGCATTCTTTAAAATGAACAGGAACTTCAGTCACAGCTCAGACTGTCTTTAAATATTGCTTCTAACTCAGCAAACTAACAAAGAGCACCTCCAAGAGGTAACAGTTTTTAAGAGAACAGTCCCTTGGTGGCCACTAGAGATTGAGTGCTGATGTTTAAAGTCGTACTGTTGTTTGGCAGCTCCTGAATTTCTGAGCCATTTTCCTTCAGCACCACTGGCAGTTGGGAAATCAGGAGGCTTCTCCACGGAAATCACATCTTCAAAAGAGAAAAGTTGTCTTGCTGACACCAAAGATCCCATGCAAACCAAGTAACTCCTCAGAGATTAATTCAGATAACAGATTCTTCTGCCAGAAGTCAAAGATTCATCACTGTCAAATTGTCTTTCATGCCATGATATTCAAGTGGAAGAAATAATGAGCATGATGTTCAAAAGATGAAGGGCCTTATCTGAGTCTCACACTGAGTCTCCTGACTTATCTGCACCAGGCATTTCTAATTAGAAGAAAATTGTCCTGCGTGCCCCCAGTTTTCAATTCAGCTCTTGTAACCTTTACTTGCAGGGGAGTTTGAAGTTGCCAGCAACTTTATTTACAAAAGAATATCCAGGCCAATATTTTTATTCTTGACAACTTTGTTCCATGCTAAAACTGCATCTAAAACCAGTTATGACTTGAAGAAGATTAGTCACATTTTTTTAATCAACTCTAATCACTCTATTTTCACCTCAAAAGTAATTTCTTAGAGCCTCTATATTACTGTTTTCTTGAAAATCCAAACCTTCAGGCAGCCTGTGAAAAATCAAAGTCAAATAATACTTTGACAGAGGGAAAGAAAGAAAATATTAGCTGCAGATGTGTTTATTTTGCACTTTTTTTTTAACAGACAGAGGTTTTGTAAATGGTTTTTGTGTCTTGAGAAAGGCTCGTCCAGACTTCTTGAGAAAGAGCCATTTTTTCAAAGAAAAATCTTTACAGAAGTTCTTGTTCAGCACATGATGTATTACATACTGCAATGATTGTATAAATAAATTCAAAGATGCACTTGTCATTATAAACACACTGATTACAAGGCCCAGTATAAACTGCAGAGAGTGTGAAGGAGGACTATATCTCAGTCTGAATTTGTATGTAGGCTTTCCAATGACAGGCTCTTGCTGGTTATTTGACAGAAGCTATCAACAGGCTTCCTCTGAGGTGAATATTTAATGTAGGGCTGATTTTAGCATTTGATTCAGTAGCAATTATTCCTCCAACATTAACAATGAAATGACACTCCTGCACTCTGCATTTTGCTGTTTTTGGAGAGTACTCCTGGGTCACACAATACCAAAAAGGGAGAAAGAAAGCTCTGGAACAAAAGCAACTAACAATTTGGATGCAATTTACATTTAAAGTCTTGTTTTTATTTAAAGTCTTGTATTTTTGAAACAGGCTCCTGTCTCTTTCACTCAACAAATATACTTCTACAGATATACTTGTGAATCATAGTATATCTTGTGCCTGAAAATTAGCCTTTGAACATACCAGAGTTGATAAAAAGACCCTGAACTACACAAAAGGGTTTGTCATCTACCTTGTGCTGCTGAACTGTGCACCTAAGAACATGCAGAACTGCATATTCTCCCTAGAAACATGATAATTATATTTAACTTGACTCTTAAATTTCTGGTTGGATTTATCCATACAGAATACCATATGGAATCTAACAGAAAAAGGAGACACTAAATTTGTAATGGAATCTTTCTACTTAGGTACATCGATAAAAAAGCAGAGGATGTGTAAACTTGTTGGAAGATTCACAGGAAAAAAAAAGGAAATTGTGGCAATGCTGGATCTGGAAAAGATGTGAATGGAGGAGAGCAGGATACCTTTGAAATCACTTTTGTCAGCTGTGAAGATGGGCAAAGTAGCTTGATTTTCCAGTCGGTTTTTAGCAAGTTCTTCCACTTGTGGGCTACATCTGCTTTAGGTTCGTTTGTGCAAACAGGCTGTATTTCTCAAATGAGCAAAGTTGGCCATCAGCTTGGAATTTTGGAGGTTGCCATGGTTTCTATATTTTTATCTTCTCTGCAAGCCATTAAGATTGCATTGCCATCTTCAGAGCGATTACACTTGAAAAACAGGACCTTCTTGCTTACAGAAGTCAGGGGTCTAGCACACATGCATAAAACCAGGGGATCTGTGCAAATAATACATCCCAGAGCAAATCTGAGAGAAACAGTGACAACTGAAAGCCAAAGACAGGCTGAAGGAGTTGGGGTTGTTCAGCTTGGTGAAGAGAAGGTTCAGGGGGGCCCTCATAATAGCTTATCAATACCTGAAGGGGGCTACAGAAAGGATATGTGATGCCAGAACTAGGAATAATAGATTCAGGTTGGAAGAGGGGAGATTCAGACTAGATATAAGAAAGAAATTCTTTATGGTGAGGGTGGTGAGACACTGGAACAGGTTGCCCAGAGAGGTTAGAGGTTATGGATGCTCCCTCTCCAGGTGTTTAAGGCCAGGCTGGACAAGGCACTGAGCAAGCTGATCTAGTGGGAGGTGTCCCTGCCTACAGCATGGGGGTTGGACCTAAATGATCTTTAAGGTCCCTTCCAACCCAAACCATTTTATGATTCTATGATTTCTGAAAGGGTCTGTGTGTCAACATGCAAATCATTAAAGATTTACAATGTCAGAAATATGTATTCATATGTGTTCAGCAAACTTTTCAAAGCAAGAACTTGAAGAAGGAAAACCATTCAAAAAATTACTCTAATTAACAAAGCCATTTGCCAGGTACAGAAAAAGACTCAGGAAATGTCAGAGGGTTCAGTAGCAAGCTCTCCTCTCTCTTTGAAGAAAGTCAGCTCAGCCTTCTGGAACCTGATCTGGTTCACCCACATCTCTGAGGTCCAAATATTCCAAGAACAACTGAGTTTTATTGTTGTGGGATTAAATTCAAGATATATGGTGAAGCACACATTGTTCTCTCCAGTCATACCCTTTTTAGACTCTGGAATTAATTGCATAGTTTCTCTAGATGCATCGTGATTTATCTACTTGAGTGAAGGTTTGTTTATCTCCTAAATTAAAATCTTTGAGTGAAAAATTTGAGATGCCTTTTGGCATGGGAGGAGAGTAGGGATGGAAACTGGGGTTATGTGGAGGCTACATATCACCAAGTGAGTGGGAGCAGTGACTGCTCTAAGTGAGATGCTCTTCTTTGACACAGCAGGGCAGTAAAACAAGCTGTGCCCTGAGCAGGATGGAAGCCTTTCTGGGCCCTTTGTAAAGAGAAAATTCACTTTTCAGTATAGGTGACCCTTCCTACTGGTGCAGAGTCCTCAATTGCTTCCTGGGTCTTGTGCTGTATGGCTCAGTTGGAGAGGAGTGCTCACATCTGAGAATTTTTTGCCAAAAGGAGTTGTGAGAACTGTGGTGAAGGCAAAGCAGAAAAACATCTGAACTAGAAGGGAATAAACCAGTCCTTTTAACAGGGCAGCAGGAAGCCAGCTGTCCCTGGCAGTAATGCCAAATGTCAATGATGCCTGCCTCCATGAACGGGAAGGAACAAAAGCTGTGTTTTGCAGCAGAGGAATCATGGACACACATACATGCTTTTATTCTGAGATATATTTGCACCCTGAATCCAGTTTAGTGCTTTAATTAAAATTACGGGTACATTCAGTGTCTTTTAAATGCCCTCTCTTTGATCCCTCTCTTTGATCTTCATTCAACCCAGATCTGTAACTGAGGGTGAGATGTCAAACCTTTATGTCTGGGATGTTTGCAGGTAGCTTTTTAACTACTGTTACGTTTCTGGCTTTCTCTTATTTTTTTTTCTTCTTTTCCTTTTCCAAAAGTTCAATTATCCATCAGTTAAAGTATACCCATTTGTTAAGCCATTAAACACTCTATATCAGCCTCAGCGCAGATTTAAATGCTAGTTTACACACAGCTTGACAACATAGAACCACACACCACCTTCTAAGCAAAAAAGCATCCAACATTTTAAATCATTGCTCCATATACTTTAAAACCTCACTGCTTTGGGAGCTGAGCACCTTCTGCAATGACTTCAGGCTAGATAGAATAAAGAAATTCTTTACAGTGAGGATAGTGAGACACTGGAACAGGTTGCCCAGAGAGGTTGGGGATGCCCCCTCTCTGGAGGTGTTTAAGGCCAGGATGGACAAGGCACTGAGCAAACTGATCTAGTGGGAGGTGTCCCTGTCTATGACAGGGGGGGTTGGAACTTGATGATCTTTAAGGTCCCTTCCAACCCGAACTATTCTATGATTCTATGACTGCATTAAAACATCCTTTCTTTTGGATACAGGTGGCTTTTCAAGTATTGTTTAACCATAGGAAAGCTATGATGCAAAGTTTAGATTTAAGTCCCTGCTGGGGGAAAAAAAAGGTAGCTCCAGCACCAGGAGTTCTTATGAGCCTGAGCTCTGCAGGCAGGAGCCTGGTGCCAGAGAGGACGAGCTCACGGCTTCTGCCGGCTCATGCGCTTTGTTGACTGATCCCTCATTCCTGTAGAGTGCACTCATCATGTTCAATCAGCATCTCAGAGAGAAAGGAGGCCTCGGAGTTAAATAAGGTCTCGATGAGCTGAATGCGTTAAAAATGCAAGATCTGGAGCTTCAGTCTCAACTGATGTTTCAAAAGGGAAACAAATGTCACGACTCAAGAGTTTTGGATGAAGCGAGTGGATGTTTTTTTGCCAAGCAGGCCAAGAGCTCTATCCTTTCTCAGGACCTCTCAGTTCATCCACAGTGTACAGTGTTTTGCAGCTAATAAATTTTCTGGCTACAAATATGTTACCTATTGTGGTAAGGTCTGCTAGTTATACAGAAGCAAAGCCCTCTGTTCTGGGAGAGTGGGGACCAAAGTTTCTAAGAGCTGTTTTAATGTGTGCTTCTTGAGAGTATATTTCCTCCAAAATATTTCCTCCAAATTTGAGACAAATCAGAAGACTCAGTTACAGTGAAATTTCTGTGGAGTCTTCTGCTGAAATGGGACAATCATCAAGTTTCAAATGCAATGAAACACTGAGTGACTCACATCACATTGTGACCATATCCTCCACTGCCTTTATTCCAGCTGAGGTAAGGAGAATTAAAATTTGTGACATGAATGATACATTTCAGTGTGAACCAGACCCACACACCCTTGTATGAATACTGTCCACTCTCCAAATAGGGACCTGACAAGATGGATCAAGACTACTCCTTGTTGCAGCATTTCTCCTGTCCATTTTACTAAACAGCATGATTGTCAGCTGTTGACAACATTCACACTTCTTCATCTCAAAGAAACAAGCATTTGTAGACTACTGAAGGTGTCATTTCACAAAGGATTTGACAAGAGATAAAAGATTTATTCCTGTCTTTATATGTCCTGATTAAACCTCCAATTGCACCGGCTGAGCTGGATCACCAGATTCCTCGCTGGCTTCTCACTATGTTGTAAGGGGATGTTACAGATTTAGAGGAGGTAAAAGCCACTCAAGGTCTCCAAATATGTGTTAAAACCCCTGATTTGTGCAGTCATAGAGCAGTGTCTGGACATTGCTACTGTTCTTAACACTGACACAAGGCTAATGGATTGACCCAGGTCAGGTTTGATGCTCAGCACACAACAGATCCTGGGCAGCAAAACCTCCCCATGGGAAATTACACCAGCCCTGTGGTGCAGATAACCAGCAACTGTGTTGGGCAGCTGACAGATTCCTTTCTGCTCTGTAATCCTGTCAAAGAAACACAGCTAAAATACTACAATGCATTGTCAGTAATACCTGAAGCTGATTTAGCTGGAGTCTGGAGCACATGGGTGGTTAAAGTTATTTGTATCTTCACCAGTCACTCCCTGCCTGCATTTCAACTTAAGTGTAGCTTCATTCCTGCCTTCACTAGGGATGGATTGTTTGGTTTGGTGTTTTAATTTAAATACCCTGTCATAACTACTGTAATGGTACTCAACCTTGGTATTGTCTCAGAGCAATATATCCAAATCCCTAAAATATTTCTCAAGCTTACAGCCAAGCCGATAAAGTGCAATGTAAACATGCTGAAACTAACTTTAACTAGCTATCCTGGGAACAAGTAGTAAAACTTAGTGACATCTATGCAGAGATTAATGAGGGCTGATCTTCTAAAATTTGCATACTTGTACTTCTCAATAAAACAAATTACCCAAAATAAATATAAAAAGTAAGGAAAGAAAGAAACATGAAATATGGCAGACCAATGGAGAAAAAACTATAGCCACAAATCTTTCCTACTTACAGTTAACGACTGAACTTCTTGTAAGTACCATCTAACCAAGCAATCAGGAGGATGAAATTAGGAGATGAAGGAGAAGGAGTTAGAGGAGTCCATTAAAAAGCTGCAGGATCTGAAGCTCACTGAGGAATGGTGGCACCGTTCAGATCAGTAGGTTTGTTGAAGGGATTTTTAATAATTTACTCGTTTAAAAGGACTGCAATTAAAATATATTATCAAGTGAATTAATAACTATGTGGGAATTATGCACATTAATTTCTAAATTAATACAAGCATTAGAGGAGTGTCTAACAGATTTAAAGAGATTTATCAGAGTATGTAAGGTTGGTATGTCCAAACCCCTGTGATGAATAGATCTCAGACTTGGAACAGGAATATTACATCATCCCACTGCTGGCACCTCTCAATTCAAAAGCAGCCCAGGGCCAAATAAATGATAGCAGTGACTTAGCCTTGACATTTTTCTTTTCATTTTACAATAATGACACATAAGAATGTTTCCACTGTAACATTTAAGTCAAGTAAAGAACATATTTTAAATGTCTTATGTCTTTTTTTTTTTTAAAGAGCAACTTTTCCAGAGCAAACACAGTCATGAGGCAGAAATCATGGAGAATGTCAGTAGTTCAGATCTGTGATGTAAGAACTCAGCTTCCCTTGCCACCTGCTTGTTTGCAGTTCCATCACTGAGTCCTTATCAGAAAGCTGACACAAGACTTACTCTTCTCTCCTCTAACCCCACACTGCACTATAATTGCTCCATTAACAACACTTTTGATCTACATCCTCTCCTCTTTTTTCATCCCTGCAGGTTGCCTTAGCACACCTTAGACAGACCAGGAGGTGATCAGTGCAGGATTTGGTTTATCACCACTGGTATTGTTTTGCTGGTGTGCTTTATCCCCACCTGCACACAGTGCCTTGGAAGATGCTTTTATGGCTCCCGTGCTTTAAATTTTCCTGACCTGGAGGAATACTCCTTTCCCTCAGGATTCCATTTCAAGAACTTGCAGAGCAGTCCAAAGAAGACTAAATGGTGATGATATGCTCTCTTCAGTGGCTACTGTTGAAATTTCTATTGCCTGCATTTGAATTTGATCTTTTGCTTAACCTAAGAATTTAAGTTAATGGTCTCAGAGATAAGTTGTGCTCTTAAGATGTGACATGTCTCCAGAGAAGCCATCTCCACACTATGGCTTTTTATACATCTGACAATGACTCAGTAGATAGAGGTTACAAAACGACAGGTAAGAATTGAGGATAAATATACGTAATAAGGTGTAATTGCCCTAAATCACTTGCCTAGAGCTACAAAAAGAGAGGAGGGAGCAAGCAGCAGTAAAACAGCAGTGATTTGAAGTCCACAGTTCAGCAGCAGAGGGATAAAGTTGCTAGAAGACACAAGACTATTGAAGCAGTTGCACATTATTCTTGGCTCAGTTTTTATAAATGCAGAATTCACAGTCAGTTCTGCCAGGTTCATTATGACATTACTGCTTATCTAGAGAAGGTGCTGAGGTAAGGAAGGATGACAAACAGTTGGAGACCACTGAAGACAGTTCCCTGTAGCTGTTTCCCTCAGTTAAACATTGACTGGGACAGGCTGTGTGCACCTCCGGTCCAGGTTTCAGGTGTTTTACTCCAGAGGACTCTCAGATAATACTTTTTTATTTTTTTAAGAAGGAAATATCTATAGCTCATCTGGGAGATGGCAGTTGTTCTTAGAAAGTAATTAGTATTTCTAGATTTTTCAATTAAATAATTAAGCACACATTTATTGTTATAATTCAGTGGGATTGCTGGCAACCAGCTCTCCAGGTGTCAGATTCTCAGCCCTGTGCTGGGAAAATTACCAAGTGTGTGCATTTTAAGTAGTTGCAACATGAGATTTAAGTAAAGGATAAGACCTATGTTGGCCTTTTGCATGGAGGTAAAATTCCAGCAGATGACTTCTGCATTGAATTCATTAGCTGCTGTTCAGGGCCTGTCATTTCTCATCAATCATATAGGATTTCTGTTTCTCTTAAACTCACACAGACCTTTCAAGATAGTTATAAAAAAGCACCTCCACTTTGCCAAAAAAAAAAACCCAAATGATTTTGTGTTTATGAAATGTTCCTGCAAAAAATATCTTTCTTATCACATTTTTTTTTTCTCACTTAAAAAATTATATTAAAAAATGAAGCCTGCAGGTTTTTAATTTGAAGAAATAAATGTTCTTTTTGTTCCAGTTGTGCATTAGAGCAATAATCACATACCGTGACTTTCTTTGTCAATATTTTTAAATCCTCCTAAATTTTTGAAGAGTCTACCCGTGTACTGGTGATGCTGGGGTTAAATAAAGAGCTTCCTTTTCAAATTCTCTGGGCCATGGGCATTTAGGAGCTGGTGGCCACCAAAAGAGGCTGTCTTGTGTCCCAACTGCTCCTGCCCTTGTCTGTGTTGTCCCAGTCTCCCTGGCACACACGCCGAGGCTTGGCTGACCTCTTGGTGAGCTACTTCACAGTTAAACAGTAGAAAATTATCCTCCTTCTCAAAGAAAGCGATCAGTGTTCTGCCAATCTATGTCCCTAATTAATGTCCTAAATTTATGTCCCTTTTACCAGAGCAAAAGAAAGGGTGGAAGTGTACATATGGGATGGGAAGTGTAAGAAGAAAATAGCTCTTTCAAGAGCAGTTGGGAATTGTATTTGCTTAACTGCTGTTTTGAATGTCCTTTGATATTCATTATTAATAATAATAATATACAATATTAAAAGATTTAAAATTTTGGCTCATTCACAAGAACTATATCCATGGTAACCAAAATTCCCAAATGGTTCCTTGTCCAAATATTTGGCCATGTCCAAGTTTTCTGAATGTCAGAAAACAGACAAGCTCAGGTGAATTAATCCTCCCATCCTTTATTAATCATCACACCCAGTGCAGTCTGCTCAGTTCACTCAAACATAGATCAGCCAGAAAAATATGAGCTGTCCCTCCTGAAAAGAATACAAGAGACAGGGACATTGCATCCTATCAGTTGCACCTTCTAAATACAGAGAATGGAAATCAAACAGAGAGGGGACAACATGGAAGCCGAGAAATGAATTACGATGCTGTCATCTGATGGAAAAACTGCCTGGAAAGAAAAAAAACACATAAAAAGCAAAGCCAAAACAAGGGGAATTTATGCAAATCAATGATGAATTGTTAGAGCTATGTTCACAGTCAACATTGTCTTCAGCCTACAGAGCCCTGCTGGCTCCACTGCAACTTTTGATGTGAAGGACTATGGTAGAACAGTGATATATATTCATAAATGAATAGAAACATGAGTGTATACATTTCTCTGCCGAAGTGCAGGAGCATTCAGGAAGACCAATTAAACAGATCTTTATTTAGAGACTACCTTCACCAGTCTGAAATTCAGCACTAATCGTGGTGAGTAAAAAAAATTCAATTGAAAGCTAATCAGCAGAATGAGCATTATGAACATTTGAGAGTTAATTAGGGTAATAATTACTGAAGAATCAGATTTGCAGCTTTGAGGAGAAGTTGCTATGGTATTCCCATACATATTTGAGAAAGCAATTTAAAAAAATTCCCTGCTGTAGGTAGAATAGCTGCAATGAGTGGAAAGTTAAATGGCCAATGACTACTAAGTCTAGTACCACCCAGTTCAAACTGTTTTATTCTTCCTTTTTCTGTTTCTTTCCTTTTTTTGTTCTTCTTTTTTCTTTTTTAATCAGTCCTGGGTGCAGCTGCTGAGGTTTTGGACTGCCTGAATGTACCACATACTGAGGCCCAAGGATGAAGGATTCAATCATCTTCTGGTCATAGGTGGGTTGAAAGGGATGATTTTGGCTGTCAGGGAGATGCCAGCACCAGGGATGAGGACTATTTTAGAGAGAAAAAGGAAAAAATCTTTGGAAGGTGACAGCAAGATCTGGTCTCACACACTTCTATGAGAGAAAGTTCAAAAGAGACTGTGAAGAACCTGACTGGCAGGTTGGAGAGCTTTTGTCACTCATACAAAAAAAAAAATCTAGAATTACTTTGTGACCAGAATAGTTTTTGTTTAGAGATTAACAGCAGACAGCAATGAGGATATTTCTGAGATAAAGGCTAACATCCAAGACTTGGGTACAAAGAGACAGATCTGAATTGAGAGAGGGAAAAGTCCTGAATTCAAAGCCTGGTGCTGAAAAGAACAGAATGGCTCTGCATAGATTGGGGAGCAGGAATAGGAGAAGAGCAGGAATAACCCAGAAGGACACAACTCCAACACAAAGCTTGCAGTTGGTAATTTAGGAACACTGAGAAGCCAAAGAGGGTTTAAATGGGGGGGGTGTAGCCAGGTAAATGCTACAATGATCTCTCTTATGAGCCAGATTGCAGACAACTCGGTCTAACCTTGGAGCAGAGAGAGAAGCCAGGGTTGTAGCATTTACCTCATGCAGAAGATAGATGGAGAGGGTGGCACGATCAAGGGCTTCTGATTTATACTTAGTTGCATCAAGATGTAAAAGGCTAAGTCAGGTGACATTGCAGTGGCCATGCCGAGTGACGGCATGTCCATGTGAACAGACCCACACACACTCCCAACAGACCTTCTCCTTCAATAGAATCTCAGGGTCAGAAACAGGGATGTTATGTGGAACTGTTAGAATGACTTCTTCAGCTCAAATCTGCCTCTCCAGGTACCTCCTCTCTGTGCCTAAAATTGATGCAAGAGAAGTAGGAAGCTGTAACAAAACTTGCAATTACTCCTCCCTCACACATCCTGGCTTCTAAACCCAAAACAAGAGAAAAAGAAGAGAGAATCTGGGAGATAAAAATGAGACACCTCTTTGCTTCTTAGGATATTTTTTCTGTTCTGCCTGATTTTAGAGCTGTGACATTAGGGAAGAAGGGCTCTCCTCATAGAAGGACTGTAACACACATTTTCTGTGTTTTTTCAATATATTTCAAGAAGTAAATGTGATTTGTGCACCTTGAAATATCAAGAAAAATACTAATGGTAAGTAACACAAAAAGACCATTTCTTAGCACATTGTCTCAGTATTTATCTTTTAGGATTTTTCTCTGTTGGCAGAGAGCCACTGTGAGTGATAGCTGCAGATAATCAGGAGGAAAAAAGAGAAACCACCTTCAAGTAGATCAGCCATCATCTAATTGCAACGTGCACTCAAACAGCTGAGAAGCCACTAAATCTCCCACTTCATTAATGAAATACTGTCCTAGATAGCTGGAAAATGTTCTTGTCTGCAAATCCTTGTAGTGGATGTGAGGTAACCGATCAGTTCTGGGCATAAACTGTGGAATATTTCAGCAAACTCACTCATTGCTGCAAACATCCATTCACTCAGCAAACATTTTTTGCTGTGTTTGGGGCTGAGGAGGTGGCACATGGCCTCCTGCTTTGCCCTGCATGCAGGCACTGCAGCCACAGGGCAAGTCAGCCCAAGGGAAATCTGTGCAGCCAAGCGAGCAGCAGGCGGGACTGCAAAGGGAAAATCACATCCCGCACCACGCTCAGCCCGTGGATCACCCTCTGCAGAGATGTGTGTGAGCTGCTTTTACATGAAATAAAAAAAGAAAAACAGGTGATGGAGTGATGTCTAGCCTGTATTTTTCAATTATTTGTTCTGAACAGCAGAGATTGTTAGGAGGGGTCTTCATTTATTTGACAGCTGCTTCCCAAGCACTGTAAGTGACCAGCAGCAGACTCAGCTGTAGGATGGGATATTCTATGCTCATATACATAGCCTGATGAATGTATATTAGCTGCAAAAGGATTTTATTTTTATGCCCTTTAAACAGTAAATAGAATATCAGCTACTGTACACCGTGGAGATGCATAAATGCATAATGCAGAGCTCTTTCAGTGGCAGAAAATTGAGTGGAAAAAGGGTTTGTGCTATCACATCTCCTGGTAATGTGCAGAACAAACTGTACTTTAACAAAATGAAGAACTTATGTAAACTGATAGTGTTTTGTGTTTTCATCCTAAATGTGAAGCAGTGTGTGAGACCTTCATGAAACTTTCAGCAAGCTCCTTTTCTCAGGGCCTGTGCTCACAAATTTGAATGGTGGTTCAAGCCCAAATTTTCTAAATCTTGCTTTCATTTGTATGAGTCAAAAATTTTGATGTAAACATAAAGTCTTGCTTATTCCTTTTAATGCCACTGACAAAAGTGGGGCACTCTTAAAATCGTTGTTTTAACCTTATCTATGGATCTTATCTCTTTGGTGAGACACTGTAACAGGTTGCCCAGAGAGGTCGTTGATGCCCCATCCCTGAAGGTGTTTAAGGCCAGGCTGGACAAGGCACTGAGCAACCTGTTCTAGTGGGAGGTGTCCCTGCCTATGGCAGGGGGGTTGGAACTTGATGACCTTTAAGGTCCCTTCCAACTCAACCCATCCTATGATTCTATAACTATTCTGAGCTTTTTTTCCTAGTATTTAAGTGGTGACACTGTATGAACGATTTGCAACAAAAAATGCTCCAGAAGTCCCATATCAAAGCAGATGATAAAAATGCCTGCAAAACTAATTGTTTGTGAGATCAGAAAAATGGTTGACAAGTCCTGGTGGGATAAATTACTCTCCCTCTAATAAACTAGGTCTTAAAAAAATAATACATAGAATTAGTTTTTCCATTTATCTACTGATTTGCTGTTTTTCTCTCTTGGAAGATAAGACAAATCTCTCTTTCAGGGATGTCCCATAAATCTGTCAAGTCCCTGCTGTGATGCTCCTGGCATCCCCAGAGAGCCAGGTGGAGATGAGCATCCTCCTGACTCCCAGGGCTGCAATATCCTCCTTCCAGCCCCACCACAGCTGTGTCCTAAGATTCCTCCCTGCTTCGGGAACTCTCTCATTCTATTTACGCTGTACAACTTCACCACCTAGTGGAAATCCAGGTATTTTATTCTCCCGAATACATCCCAGGTCTAAAGGAGTTTGACACTCGTGACAGTAAGTGAGCAGCAATTTTACGGGGAAGAATGAAATACAGAGAACCACCATGCCTTGATTTCTGTTCCTTGTTTTGCTTCACCAAACTATGGTAGCCTGAGGTATTTGTGGGAGTCTACTGAGAAGTGGAAGAGAAACTGTAGCAAGAACCAGTATCAGGGGAATAATGCAAAAATCTAATAGGAATAGAAACACATAGCATGATACTGTTGCTTGCTATTGCTTGCTGTAGCCAAATTAAACTCCCAGGTGTCATTCCTAAATAAGAATACATAAATGCAGGACTGAAGATCAGCAGAGGTCCTAGAAACCCTTGGTGCTCTTAGGATCAGGGCACATCTTCTCCTTCAACTGTTTTCATGGCAAGGTCCAGCATGAGTCTGATACCAGCAGAGAAGATTTTGGCCCCATTGGGCTCTGCTCAGCCACGGCTGTACCAAGAGCTTTGAAGTAACCTCATGGAGTCCAAACTGTGTGCAAACTCCACCTCACTCAACTGACAGGGTGGGGAAGAGGAAGAATATAAAAGAAGAGTTATTTGTATTGGTGGATCTGATGTTTTCTCTAATCTTAGGTGTTTTTCATAGATTATTATAGCTAAACTAGAGTACTTCTCCATGCAGAACACCTTATTTTCCCTCTGGCTGCTTTGACAAAAATAGAAAATGGTAAATCAATAGACACAAAAGAAGCAAGTTCCTAGAGAACAGAGAATACTTTTGAAAGAACTTTCAGAATGAAATCTTCATTTGAAACCATGCCTAAATGTTAGATTGCTTTCTATTATATATTTACATAATACTTCCTCAGATGTTTGCTGGTCTGGTTACATCGAGTGTGTTTTTTTCTGATCACATCATTCCATATTGCTCTTTCTGATGGGAACCTGTAACATCTGCTCTGCAAGAAGGGAACGGCAGCTATATAAAGGAGATTTGCACCTGCACTCTCATCAAAAAGTGGGTGGTTTTGCTGTTGTTTGGAGTTGTATGTTTGTAATTTAAAAGTGCTTGAAGTACTTTTCAGAAGGTTTCTAACCCAACAGACTGAATGACTCTGCTCTAAGAGTTCATGCACTATCTGTCAATGTTTAGTTGAAAAGAATCAAAATTGCTAAACCAAGCCTTATAAATTCAAAGACATCAGAATTTGAAAGACACATTTCTTTAAGCAGAAATGGAACAACTGCTCAGTGCAACGCACTTTATTCCTCCCTATCAACTGAAGACTGCAGTGGAATAACTGCTGCCATCCCTCTTTCGGGTCAATGACGATGAACTGCTCAGCTTTTCTCACACTCACAGGTGCTGCCTCGGCCTCTAGGGAAACAGTGGGGGAAAGAAAGAGATGGGAGATGAGGAGGAAGCTGGCTAGATGGCAGCAGAGCCACAGGCAGCAGCAGCGGTGGCTACACGGTGAGTATCTTCCTTGGGAGATGATTCCCGTGGGACACGCAGTTCAGCTCCTAGAGAGAGAAACAACACGAAAACTGAATTGTCTGAAATTTGATGCATTGGGGAATGCTAAATATAGGGACAATGAACTTGATTTCTGTTCCTGTTCACCATAAATTCACAGCTCTCACCAGGTTATTGCTGACAGCAAAGCTGGAGAAGCTGCATGGTAGGAAAGGAGGGAAAGCAAATAGAAAGCAAAATTTAGAGTGGAAATCATGTTTTACTTGCACTTCTACAAGATGAATTCCATTTAAATTTTTCATGGGCCTTTTGGAAAAGTAGATTAATGGACTATATCCTTGGACTGAATGTCATAGACAGGCAAAACACAGACAGACTGTTGTGGTTTAATCCCAGCTGGAAACTAAGCACCACGCAGCTGCTTGCTCACTCCCCTGCAGTGGGATGGAGGAAAGAATCAGAAGGGTAAAAGTGAGAAAACTCATGGGCTGAGATAAAGATGATTTAATAGGTACAGCAAAAGCCACATACAAAAGCAAAGCAAAATAAGGAATTAATTCTTTATATCACTGCTGTTCAGCCATCTCCATGACAGCTGAACTCCAGTCTATGTAAGAGTTACTTGGGAAGACAAATGCTGTAACTCTGAACATTCCCCTTCCTTCTTCTTCCATCAGCTCTCATTGCTGAGCATGACATCATATGGCATGAAATGCACCTTCGCTCAGCTGGACCCAGCTCTCACAGAAGTATCCCTTCCCAGCTCCTTGTGCACTTCCAACCCACCCACTGGTGCTCCTTTTGTGAGGAGCACAAAAGGCCTTGACTTTGTGTAAGCTGCTCAGCAATAACCAAAACAACCCTATATTATCAATACTATTATCAGCACAAATCCAAATCATAGCCCCCTGATAGTTACTTTGAAGAAGATTAACTATCACAGCCAAAACCAGCACTCAAACCCAACTGGGATTCTCCTCGTGACTCGGCCAATGAGTCACTATGGAAACAGAGGAAGATTCTAGATCTTTTCTCTTTCAAGCTCTCACCTGCAGTTCCCAATTCTTTGTCAAGCACTTTGACATGTTGAGTGACTGGCATTACACAAGTGACAGTGAGTAATTGCAATAGTCTTGATGGTCTTTAATGAGCCCTAATCAGTTCAGCAGCGAAAAATGAATCAACCAGATCTAAAATTTTAAATTTAATGATCTCTAGATCCCAGGTTAGCCCAGCAAACCTGACCTGGTCTACTCTTGTTTGTTCCTTGGGAGAATCACTCACTCGGTAAAGATCTGTACAAATCAGGAGACAAAGGAGGATATTTCATGCAGTGTTACATGAGAGACTTTGCTTAATGTGATTATGAGGCAGTTTCTGAGATCACATTCAGTTTCTACTTGGACTTGGCCACAAAATCCCAAACAGATCTTGAAGAAAAAAATTTGCTGAAGTTTTCAAAATCCCTGAAGTATTGAATAACTATCTGAGAATGGAAAATGGAATAACAGTGCTCTGTTGTCAGTTGCATATTTATTACGAAGGTCACAACAGGTAATTAAAATTTGCAGTGGTGGCATAAACTTTAATAAAAGGCTGATGAGCATTGTTTAAGAATAGAGATAATTTTCAAGATGTGGATTAAGCTCATTTATTTTTATGATCCTGTTCATATGTTGATATAGTTGATACATACAGTTGATGAAGACATGAAAATGTAGGGATAAAAGAGAGGTGTGATTTACAAAGAGAAACAAATTTTTTTAGATCAGACAGATAAAGTTTCAAGCTGAACAGCTCCTGGTTAAGTGTATAGTTCTTGCTGGTTTATCTTAAATATTGCAGTCTGCTGTGTTAGTGTTACCAGCTGTTTCTCTGTGTATAACCTCAAACCATCGAGTTGCATCTCTTCATCTCCCCTGAGCTACCCGTGTCTGTGATATGCAAATGCACTGGTAGTTAGACCCATAGACATTTTCCAAGTAAACAAACTTGTCTATCTATGAATATTCACATGTGTGCCACTGTTTTAAAAACACCTTTGTTCTTTAGAACCTCTGTGTGTTAAGATGCGTTTTCAGATGCAGAAGCCGAAGTAATAAAATAAAAAATGCAAAGAGAGACAGATTGATTGACCTTTGGTCAACAAGCCCAGAAAGATAACAGTCATGGTTCAACAAACCAGTGAAGTCCCCCATGATAACATGTGTTGGAGCTCTCACAACTCTCATAATCTCATTTAGGATTATGCAGCATTTCTGATAAGTAAAAGCCAGTGTATTTCTGTGATTTGGGATTCTTGTAATGCAACCAGTTAGGAAATATGTGAAGCTACTTAACACATGCCTACCTCTAATCATCAGAGGATAAAAGTCAAGGAGCCTTCAGAAGTGACTAAGAGAGTTGTAGCCACCAACAGTACAGATAGGATTCAGACTCAAATGGGCATCAGGCTTTGTACTACCCTGCCTGTTACTGGCTTACTGAGAACAAAACCACTTTGCTTTTTTTAATCAATGCCATCTTTTGACAGCTGTTTAATCTGTTTGAGCCTGAATTATCTTTTTGTGGAGCATTAAACACTGAGAGCTTTGTTAAAAACCAGTAAAAATACTGTTAAAATTTACAATTCTAATATATGAACACACATAGCTATTCCTTTCTGAGCATTCCTGTCAGCTACAGCATTTGTATGTCACTGAAAATAATCAACACCTGCATTATTATAGTAAAATAATAGGAATAGATGATGTAACACAAGCACAAGGAGACAAACCTTGTCCTATGTCTGGATATTGAAATTTGTCTCAGTAGTCTTAAACCAAGTCAATGAGGATGCATGTGACAATGTTCTCAAACTGCACAGTAATCTCTAATTTAATACAAACAAAGTCACTGGGGTCAAAAGTGATGAAGGAGAGGTTAAATATTTGGAATAGCCTTTGGTACACTCATTCATTTAAATTCAGTATTAAAACACTGAGCCTAGTTGCAATTTCATTTGCTTTGGATTAACTCTGGAATGACTCCATGGAGGTAAATGAAATGATACCACAATTAAAAAGAGGACAAGAACACAATTAAAAAGAGGACAGGCTGTATCCTGTTTGAAACATTCTTCTGCCATTCCATCTGTAAGCAAGAGGATCTGCATTTTTTTGGTGAAGGAATTTTAAATGTTTTAAGTGTTTTGTGTACCATTAAGCACATGCAGAATAAAATAACATGAAACAATATTAAACTGACAGACTGGGGTAATTCTAAGCTCAGAGAGAAATAGTACTGTCTGCTTGGAAGAATTTTGGGAATTTAAAGTAGGTGTCTCTAATGCAAAAGTTTGGCATTATTTTGTTTTTCTTTTTTGCATGCAAAAATAACAGATGATATCCCTGTACTTTCACATAACAATGGCCCTTCTGAAGTAGTTTTTGAAACAGTCAAACCTTGGAAACAAGTAAGAACCTACTTCTGAACTGTGCCCTGTCTCTGATCATTGATGGTTACATTCACAAAGGCTCACAAAAAGATACTTGAGCAGCTTCATTTTTAGCAGAGCTCAACGATCACTTTGTACAGAACTGATGGTAGGAAGGGAGCGATTTGTTGAAGTGAGATGAGACCCCTTGAAGTACATCCCAAACAGATGGAATCTGTGTGTGTTTGAAATCTTTGGGATGAGGTGAGTTTATCTGAAGAGCAAAGACTGATTTTCCATTTTGCCTCAACATCTAATAGAAACACAATCAAGGTAGAGAGGAGTGAACTCAAGCCCTCTTGTAAAAAAGTGCTAATCATTAGCAGTAGTTATCTGTGGTATGAATAATTCATAGTTTCACAGGATTTTTGCATGAAGAGTAACTACACTGCTTCTCTTTTCCCTCTCTAGGACTGTCCCCCATTAAATTCTTTATTCCCTCTAAAGACTGCAGAGCTCACTCAAGTAATCCTGACAGTGATGTCCTAGAAAAGTGATCAGCAACATCTGGGCAGAAAATTTGGCAGACAACCCTCCATGCTATGACACATCTTTGTGCATCTGAGTGCTACACAGATGATAAAGGCAATTATGAAGCCCAAGTCAGCATGCAAAACATCAGGAAGAAATAGCTCACGTTACATAGTGTGAAATTGTTGAGGGCATTTATGAATCCTCTAGAGACAGAAAATGTAACAAAGAAAACAAATGTCTGGTAGATTAATTTTCCAGAGCAAGTTTTTATCTCTACATAAAAGAGCATAATATCACTTTGCAACATCATATAAATATTTACTTGATTCTCAGAGTCCACCCTTGATTAAGATGCATGTAGTCCCTAAACATAAACAATGAACTTAACTCCCTGTGAAGATCATTTGCAATACTGAGACAGTCTTTGAAATATTCTTAGATGCAGAAAAATACATTTTAAATGCAACTACAAAATGACTGTAATGAGCAGCAGGACTGGAGATATGGCTTTAAAATTGTACTGCTCAGCCTCATTTCCTTTTCACAGCACACACATAGAATTTATAATTCACACAGTAACCATGAGAGAAACACTTTTCATTTTAAAAGCTACTTTCTGTCACTGGCATTTTCATGTATAAAAGAACTGATATTAAAGAAGCAAATTGCATTTGTGGAGGTTGGACTCTGCTATCAAAATACTTCAAGATCTATGAGGCCTCCTACGAGAGAGACATTTTGTAGACTTCCCACTTTTGGTAGTGATTTCATTTGGAGTGCTGGTAAATTTTTGAGAAATATCATTCTGATTGGACAGTTCTGTGTTTCTCTTTTCCATACCTCATTTCTGAAAGCACAACTTCTCTGAGCAACTCAATTGCAATTCTGCCTAGTCAATTAAAACCCTTTCTACTGCAACCTCTCTTTTAATCAATACACAACAAGCAGAAATAATAATTTGTTTGGGTGCCACTGAACCATGAAGTTTATTTTCCAAGCCAGCATTTTGCTGCAAGTGAAATGTATGCATCAGAGGTCAGTTTCTTTAAAGAACAATTTACTATTTCCTTCTTTCTGTCATAAGTGGAATAGCATTTATTCCATTAGTGAGGGCAATCTACAAATGGAACAGGAGGAATTACTCCCCTGATTACAAACCATGTGGCTGTTTAATGATGCTCTTTCTGAGCTTAGTCCTGTGATTGCACTAACTGCTAATGTGCTGAGGATCCCGTGGGCTCAGGGTCATATTCAGCATCCCCTGCTCTTCCATCATGTAAGAGTATTTGCAAGTTTCCACCTGGAAAAGGAATGGACACCTGTGTGTGGAAAAGACTCCATCTGAAAAAGTTTGTCTTAGTCACTTCAGTGTGAAGGGGAGAAAAAGGCTAAATAAAAGTAAGTTAGGTTCTCAGCTGCACCCCTAATTTAGTCTAATTGCATTGACCTCAATAGACACGTACATGTTTACACCATCTGAGGCTTTCACTTATGATTTATAAGCAGGAATAAAATTGTCCCAACAGCATTTTATTCAAAACTGGAGATTGTGCAACTCAGTTCAGCAAACACACTAATGAACTTCACAGTCCCTGATGAATACATTTATGATTTCACTGCCTTTGCTAAAAAGGGACTGATTTCTCATCCACTGTAAACTGACCAGATGTTTTGGTCCAGCTGCACAACCCCTCAATTTGGAAACAGGCTGCCATCAGCCTTTTGATCATTTCCCTGAGAAAACCATCTGCTCTCTGTTTTCCCCTGTTTTCTGTGCTTTGTCTCCACAGGCTTCCCTGAAGGCTTCCCTTGTGTTATTTTGAGCCTTGAGTCTAAGGAGGATATATGGTAATTTCATCTACTCCCAAAAACTGGTCAGGCAGGATCTGTTTTCCCTGATGTAACTTCATAAAAGCCACAAGGATGTCTTCCCAAAGAGCCATACGGACATCTGCACTTTCTATCCTGCTTTTCCTCCTTCTGCACTTCAAATTTTTGCCCACATCTATACCCATGGGGTCCCTAGAAACTCAAAAAATAACCAGCACATTATAGTCTCCACTCTACTCAACTCCACCAAAGGGGAACACACCAATGCTGCCCCATTAGTTAATTAAATTAGAATCAAGTGAGTTACTGGAGCTGATATCAGTCAGATTTTGTCTCTCCAGAGGCTGGTGGCTGTGCAAACATGCTCTTGAGGAGCCCCTTCTTGTCATAATTTGTTCTATCATTCTTATCTGAAAAACCTGTAATGAGGTTGTAAGCAAAATTTCCATTGAACAAACTGTGAAGTCCATTCAGTTCCCAAAAGGTAACTAAGTGGATGGTAGTTGAGAAATCATTTAACAGGGGAGGTTTTGGCAATCCTTGAAATATAATTACTTGCCTGCATTGCACTGAAGCTTCTGTATTTCACTGAGGAACCTGTGTGCCTCTGAGGAGTGCGAGGGATGTCTCTATATAAAACTGGTTAATAGCAGTCTGAAGAAAACTCACATAAAAGATGCCCAAACTGTTCCCACAGAACTCCTCCCTGCTATTTGTAAAGGTCTTTATTCTGTCCATCATCTTTACTATGATCTGTGGAGACAAAGATAAATTAAGCAATTTTATTTTAATAGAAAGTGAGGGGAAAGTGATGCATCTGATGAAATTCCTGAGCTTGCTTCTGGGATGGTGATCAGTCAAGGTTACTGGCCCAGCCTCTCTGGATGCTGCAGGGGACCTTGTACGAACTTAGAGTAGGAACTTGCAGCATGATCCTGATCCCACCAGCAGCAATGGGAATTTTGCCTCTCACTTCAGAGGAAGCAACTGTGATGGGAGGGTTTTCAAATGTCAGACACATTTAAAAAAAGCTCTTTTTCACATATCCCACCACCAAGCTTCAGTGCCACAATTTAAGAAGTTTCTTATTAAACCAGAGACATAATAATCAATGACAGTACAGAAATAAATTTCATCAAAGGGACCACCTGAACAAAATATGAAAGGCAAAGAAGAAAAGCCATAAAACACTCCAAGTCCAAAAATCTCAAAAGTTCAACCTCCTGTATCATTCTTGGTTTCTTTTCAACCTCCTGCTCATCTGCCTCATCCCTGAAAATCATCATCAGCCTTTTGGCCACAGCACATTCTTTTAATGCCATTGTTGACAATGCTACACCCATATTGATTGGGTTTTTTTTAATTAGTATGGAGTGCATGAGGAAAAATGAAATTAGGTTGTTTGGTTTCTAATGAAACTCATGGCATTATGTGATCCAAGTGTCAATAAATTATCATTCATTTTATTAAACAACAACAACAACTCCCTTTATTATCTAAATTACAAAAGGCTGCATCACTTGGTTGCAAAAGAGAACTTGCACATTAATAAAGAGATGTAACAGCAATTTCTCAGCAAGGTTGAATAGGAAAATGTTAATCATCTCCTCATAAAGCATTCCTTTTGGCATATTTTCTTTTGGTCTTAGAATGAGCTATTCACATCTGACCTCTTCAATAGCATAAGTTAAAAAACTGATCATGCCATGTGACAGAGTCATCCGTTTGTAAATAGTTTCTTAAAATCCTGTAGGTATATTCTGATTGAAAGTTACATAGAGCCACTGTCTATGACTGTCCTAGATGAATTTGAGACAGAACAACTCAACAAGACTCTGTGTTTTATGGATCTTTTTGATAGATGTAGTAGCATTTATCCAATTTCTGGTAAACACAAAGCTGCTATCATTAACTTGGGCATTCCAGTATGAACTGAAAGACAGCTAGAAAACACCAGCCAGTAATTCCTTCTCCAGAGGCTTCCTCCTTGTACCCACCAAAAAAACTAGATGAGTTCTGGGGTAGCCAGACTACTGTCAAAGAGTAGATTTGGACCATGTGAGTGGAGGCTGATCCACGTCTTAGGACAGGTCACAGGCTCTGTGGTTGCAGTGGGTTTGAACTGGTGAAGCAGAAGGGGAGGAGTGACAATGGAAAAGAATGAAAGAGAACAATAAGAAAGTGTCAAAGAGCCACAGAACTCGGTTTAGCCAAAAGTGAGACCCTATTTACACACATCAGGATTAGCTTAAGCCACTAGAGGTTTTTCGCCCTGATGACACAGTGCTGGATATTTTTAGACTGTCTGATGCAGAGCCAGTTATATGGTGGTTTTAAACCAGGAGACTACCATTGAAAGCTGCCTATGAAACCATGCTATAGACAACAATTCTGTGTTTCTTACCAGAAAATACAACCTCTTTGTCCTGCAAAATCTGCAACCAAAGTGATACCATTAGCATCTTCTGGGAGTCAGTGTACATGACTTCCCTGTTTCCCCATATTCAGAGTGCCATTTCTTTCTTTGCCAGCTAAACAAATAGTTTCCTGCATATTTTTTCATTATTAGGTCCATTTTTATTTAGAAGATGGTTTAAATGTCAATATACTTTTCAGGATCAAATGTGCATATTACTAGCTGCAATATAACAAAACAGAGGTCAATCGACATTCATATATTTATATTGCTTTGGAAAACACCTCTATTTTCAGTATCAATATTGAAACCATATACTTCTAAATGAGTTTATATATCTCTTTTCTTTAAAGAATTGTGTTAAATTAATTGTGTTTTATGTAAACAACATTTAAAAAATTAATTACAGATAAGTAGAATTAACTAGTTCATTTGGAGTGGAATTGCCCCTGGAATCGGACTTTAAGAAATAAAAAAAATAACACAAAAGAGATTAATAATGCCTCTTATAAATGAGTTTCCATTTTCTTGGTAACATGATTAATCAACATAATTACAAGTCCTGCTATGAGTAATGTAGAAGTTTAATTTGTATAGGCTTGGTGATGAAGTAAGTCAAGTGAGTCTTTCACCTTTGTTCAAAGCGTTTGTTTCAGACATGAAGTTAAACATGATTGCCTCATCCTACTCTCTCTTGGGGCACATCAAATAAAATACCAACAATCTACAAAAGTTACTGCTACCTTCTCAGAAGTACTCAGTGACAGATGCATCTTGGGGAGATCGTGGAAAGATTGTAAAAGAGCAGGTGGGATGGCTCCCGAAATTCGTCTGTGGCTCTGAAATGTAGAGACAAAAATAAAAACTGTTTCCAAGTGGATTGGTAATCAGAGAATAAATATGAAAATTTTTTTTTAACCTATCAAGTAGCTTACCCAGCCATCAATCTATCTGAGATGGTCTTACCGTGGGATGAGACAGATCTGCCCAACTGAATGGAGTCAAACATCAGCAGTTACAGAGAATAATCACCAAAATACACCTAGGGTATCACAAAGGTTGTTACAGCCATTCAAGAGTCAGAAAGCATTTTCTATGGGTTTCAAACACATTTTAAATCTCTGTGGAAGACAGGAATACATCCCTAACTCCATCTGGAAATGTAGTATTCAAAAAGACACCCTGGGAAAAGTCCATTCTCATTCACGTATTGCAGAAATTAGGGTATTATCCAGCAGAGAAGCAAGTAAGTGCTATATATAGGACATACGTTTTTATTCTATAAGTATCCACTTCCAGACATTAATGGAGATATTTATCTCTCATCTAGAGCTTTCAAAAAACACCATATCTTAGTGAAAAGATAATTTGTCTTTAAAAGGTGCCTCATAAAACTGTATGAACCCTCCTTCCCACCTCGCTTTTATGTTTTTAAATCTAGAGAGCATTCAACGTGGGTAATTTCCTTTAGGGGAAAAGAAAAGCTACCCTGGCAAGAGCTTTTCCTCCTGTGTGAGACCATTGGTGGCACTGAAGGCAGGAAATTATTTGCATATGTATGTGGACACACACACAAATGTGTACTGGAAGTGACTTGGAAAAAAATATTAATAAGAAACCCACATGGAAAATTATGAGGAGGAAAAAAATTCAAAGCCAATTTTCTGCCAAAGCTGAGAAAGTATCTCTGTTCCATCATGCTCCTGTGCCACTGTTTTTAATCTCCAGGCACTCTGGTAAGAGCAAGCAGCCCCTGATGCTCAGCAACTTCCTTCTGTGGAGCAGAAAAGTGTGGATGTGAGGAAAATGAATGATAGCTCCTGTCAGGCAGCACAGTGGCATTTTCAAACGGCAACACCAAGTGAAGTTTTGCTACCATTTTTCTTTTCTGAGGAAAACGCATTTTGTGGAAATATTGGAGGAAAGAGAGTAGAAACAAACATGGTAGTGGAAATATTTCAGGGGAAAATAAATTGTTGAGCAATCACTTCCTACACAAAAGTTGATATTTCCCAGTCACTCTGAATATATGTGATGGTGACTGAGTTTGCAATGCTCATCCAGCTGAGCAGTATTAAGTTAGGAGCTGCATTGGCAGAAAGGCAGGTACTACAGCTCCTATCTCAGCATGAACAGGTAACATAATGCAGAAACTGAGATGATCCAGAACTCCAGAACAAGTCCCACAGTGTCATCCTTAGAAAAATAAGAGACTTATCTCAAAACTTTATTAAATTTACTATAAAGCAACATACATCAGACACAGGTTCATAAAAAGACAACCAGTTCCCTGCAGATTAATTCATCTAAGAGAAAAAAAATTAACTTTATTTTCATGTTCTGGCATAAAATCTGATAAAACATCAGGCTTTACAGATTTGTAATGGGTTGAGAAAACACCTGTAAAACAGCCATGCTGTTCATATCCAAAGAAAGAAAGTTAGCTACTCAAGTACACTCAGCAACTTGACTACATTAAAGCACTCCCAGATCTGTTGTATTTAATTTTTCTTGTCATTTAATAAGGAAAACAAAGGTACATTAAAATAAGTTTCATCAAAGTTCATGAATTAAAATGCTGTGCATTCTAAACAGCTTGTGGTTTGAAATCTTTCTGTAATAAATGGCAAGGAATGTGCTTGCACTTACTGTGTTTGGGCCAGCATAATTGCTATAAAGATAATTACCAGCAATTTTCCTCTTGCATTAGATCAGTTGATGAAGAGGAATAACAAAACCCTTTTCTTCTCTTTGTAGTTCAGCACACGCAAAACAATAGCATTGAAATTCAAATACAACGGGCAGATACAACCTCCCTGGAAGGATCAACTGATAATACTTATTATTTTTAAATTGCTGCTGCAGTAAGTGTCTGTGGTAGATTGAAGTCCAGCAGAACTACAAAGGCACATAAATCTTTGTTTCTAGCTCCTGTGTTTTGATTTTATGGGTATTTCAGATGAGCCTGGGCAGAGAGAAAATTTGTCCTAGTTAGTTGGTTCCCTCTTCAGACTGGTGGAGCAGAGAGATTCACGTTGCTGCTATTTGACACGTTGTTGCTATTTCCTTGGGAGGAAAAAAAGTCTCAGATTAAACTCTAGAGCAAATGGTTTGCATGTTCTAGGGCCATTTGCATTAAAACCTAGCAAGGGGAAAACTAAACATATACTACTCTAGGCAGGGAGTTGGAGGTGGATGGCTTAGGGGGAAGAGGCATTCTGGTAGTGAGAAGAATTACCTGGGCTCCAAACAACTTTCCAAGCTGGGATATTATGAGGAACCAAATAATCTTTTGGAAAGAGCCTTTAATGAGCCTCATTAGACCTACTGCTCCTGCTCTGAATTAGTTGTGTTCAGCACTTGGAGCACGCAGCTTCCTATGGAGCAGCTTGGCAGAGGAAATACCTGTTAGAAGCATTATTACAAAAATCTGTGAGGTCTTGAAAGGGAAACACTTCTTCAGAGAGTGTTTTTGTATGCAAGGGATTCAAATTGGCATTTTAGGAACCCACGACTGTCTTTGAAGAGCCCAGTGGGGATCACCAATGCTTTTCTAATGGGGAGTGTGTCCTGAACTGAATCCAGCTTGGACAGATGAGAAGTTTTGCAGTGATTTCAGCAAATACTGCATCAGACTTACCAATTAGGTACCAATTAGGTACCAATTCCTCACCCAAGGGAAGGAACAAGACGAATACAGTTGCAAGCAGTTATCCAAGGAGAACAATCCTCTGGAAGCTGGGAAAGGAAGACTATGTTTGAAAAGTTTTAGTTACATGGGCACAATTAGCACAGAAATCACCAATAGCTACTCCCCTGGAATTTATGCCTGGGATTTCACCTGATCTGACTTTGATGTACTGTTTAAAATTTGCTTGGGATCTCCAGCTGCTCACCAGCATGGCGTACACCATCACTGAATTTTCACACTGTTGGTGCCAACTGCCATGGGTAAGCACCAAGGATAGACAAAAAGGAAGGCCATGGGTTCTCTTATTTAAAAATCTACAGTACAGGCTGAGAGTCTTGGCCCATATTTACACAGTAAATCAATGATTCCTTTAGTTTTCTTCCCCCAGATAATATGTAACATTTAGAAATGTTAAAGCATTGACCAGGTACCTGAGTTCTTGTGTAAAGAATTTCCCAACTCACAGGGAAATATCGGCTTTATAAAAGTTGCTGATGGTTCAAAACCTTTTCTTGTCAGATCTGCAGCCAGGAGTGTATCTGAGCCATTTTGCTCCAGGGAAAGAACAGATTTTTATAGAAATGTTCTTCCTCATCCAAAATACTGAGAGAGGAAAAAAAAAACCCAAACCAACAACACACACAAAAAAAAAACCAGATGGAAAATATACAAGTATTGGATAACTAGGAGTCATGGGGCAAGAGAAAGCCAAAACAATTTCTCCCATTTCTACCAAGCAGATAACATCCACATGTAACACAGGAAGGAAATAAAAAGGAAAAGAAAGTTATTTCAAATAGTAACCTAAAAATGAAAGAAGAAAGTATATATTTTATCACATGTGACTCAGAAAGCATTATTATATCATGGAAAATGCACAAAATCTTGAATCTCATATTAAATACACCTTCTAGATACATGTGCAAAGCTTTCAGAAATGTAACATAAATTTATTTAATTGACTTCCAACCTGCAATTGAGTTTTCCAAGTGTATGACTCATGTTTGTTTAGAAATTAGCCACTGAGCAGACAAGAGCAGATATTTCATTATATTTTTTTCTCTCCAAATTATTGAGAATGACAAATGTAGACTCAAGACTTTAAAAAAGTGAGCATCTAGGTTCATTTGGGGTTTTACTTTTATACTTGTGAATTAAGCCTCAAATTATCTTTTCTTTTTAAAAGTGGAAATAATCTAGGGACCAGATTTGAAAATACTGCTCATTCTTTTTAATTCCAAAGTTATTTGCAGTTGTAGACTAGGTCACTTGAATATGATTTACAGGTGCAATTAATAAGTTGGATTGTGTTCTTAAAATGCTGCCAGCACAGAAAAGAAAGCCCAATTAAGACCAGAGCCCAAATCTGGCCCTTATCCTTAGAAGCTGTTTTCATATATAATTCCAAAAGCATTCTTCATTAGCCACTGAGCTCACAAAGGATTCGAGGTAGGAAGGGCTGGGTGAGTCTGAAGCAGAGGACTGCAGAGTCCCAGCTGGCATAAAAAAAAGGAAATTATGCCTGTGCACACCTAAAGATGAACAATAAACTAAACCTCCCAAAAAACCAAACCTTCAACCTTTGAGGAGTGGCAAGTGAAAATCTCCTCTCAGCAGCTAGCTCTGTCATTGCCATAAACCACACACCATCAGAACCCTAATCCCTCAGAATTTGTAATTCAGACTGTCACCTTTTTCAAATTTTTTACATATAAATGTAAAGCAAATGCAGTCACATTCTGCATACATATATGATCTCCCACATGCGTGCATGAGTGTCTGCCTCCTAGGAATCTTTGAAGCATTCCTCTAATTCACTTCCAGTCAGCCTAAAGCTCTCGTGGGCAAAAGGACACCTGAGAGCAGACCACAGGTTCTGAACTTCAGTGTGTCCCCAGCAGCTGAACAGAACATCTCCCCCAAGCTCCACTGAGCTTTATGACAAGTTATACAGTTCTCAAACTACATTACATGTTTCTTATTGGTCCCTTTCTCTGTCTCAAAAGTTCTAACACACACAATCCCCACCACTCCAGAGCACTAGTGGGAAAGCCAAAGAAAGACAGTTGATGGCTAACATCAGAAATCACGCCCTGGCACTGTTTGCTCTGGAGATGAACTCCAGTTAAACAGAAACAATAATTAGTGAATGATTAATTTTTTTGAAGCGTGCTTACATTCCTTAATATAAGGGAAAATTGCACTTCAAATCCTTTCAAGTAGCCTGAAAATCATCACTGCTTTCGAAGCTGTATCCAGCCAGAATTACTGTGGACAGCAAAGACAAGAGACATTAATAACAATTACAGCTCAATTAGCTGCTGTCAAATCTGGCCACCAGGGTGCCTACTGTTGCTGGAGACCAATATATTCAGTTCTTCTTTTCTATTGTGTATTTGAACTATTAACTTGACATTTACATTCATTTGTAACTTAATTTATTCATGTCTCTTTTTTTTTTGTGGTGGGAAGGACAGGCAGGCATATGGGAATTACTTTTATTCCGTGTCAAATTTTGCCTGCTTTCTTAAGAGCCAGAAGGCTCACAGATATACTGTGGATAATTCAGCAAGAATCACCAAAGAAACACTTTGTCGTTACAGGTTTAGCTGCAGAAGGGTGTTTTCAAAGAAGACTATTCTGTAATTTCTTTTGTGTGAGTAACACTGCAAAGCACTTAATGTTTAATTTCTTTACATCTAAAGGCTATTACTCATGGTGACAAAAGCTTTATTTTCACTAAGAGCTTAACCCAGGCAAGATGTCAGACTCTTGAGGTCAGACTCAAGTAGACCAAATCACTCTTTCCCCAAAACGTACAAATGTGACAGGAAATGGAGAGAAATACCAGGTGGAACTAAAAAAAATTAATATGTCTGTATTTTTTAAGGCTGTGATGTTCACAGCATGTTCTAGTAGTTCAAAGAGGAGCACAACTGCACATGACTATGTCATGTGTGTCTTCTCTCCCTGGAGAGAAAATGTATAATCTGAGGGAAAACAAAGTTTGG
>VZTY01003280.1:0-10744 GCA_013400935.1 Turnix velox
ATTCTATGATTCTATGAATCTTACAGCATTTGACTGAACAGAAAATCAGAAGTCAGACAGGAATTTTTCAAATCTAGACAAGATAAGTGAGTTACTGCTTTAATTGGCTCATATGAGTAATTGCTCATGGTGTTTTAAAGTCCTGTGGTAATAAGGTTCCTTTTTACTTATTTGACTAAAGATTTCCTGGAAAAGATGCATTCCTCCTTGTTACAGTGATTACATTCAAACTTCAGGCTTGAAAAAGAAACAGCTATGCCAAGCAAAAAATAACCCCATAAATTATACAGGCTGCTGGTAGCAGTGACTTATTTACCACCTTGTCCATGCAGGAAACATAAAGATCTCTTTTAATTATGCTACCAGACAAAAACTTCATGGCATGGGACCGCATCATATGAGCTTTGCAGAGCTGCATATAAATATAAAAACAAGAAAAGGCAAAAAGGGATGGAACAGGCAGCAAAACTATTATCCATGTCACAGAGGTGGAACTCAGGTGGTACAAGAGCTTTATTAAGATCAGAGATGAACCAATAAACAAAATGAGAAATTTTCTGTGATCCAAAAAATACATATCTATTGAGCTCCATACATACAGTACCTACCAGACACTCCTACACATATAAATAATCAAAATATCAATACAAAAGGAAACTATTTTTTATTCTCTTTGAATGATTTTTATTGCAAGTTACTGAGACAATCACTGCATACCTGCATAAACACCTTATATCACCTTTCCCCCTGCAAAGAGTAGTTTTCAAGATGTGTAGCTAATCCAAACTGGGCCCAAGCTGTTAATGCACTGCTACTATCTTCCATGGCACTAATTAAAGTTTTACCTAACCACTATCTACCCTTACGGTACCAAACTACTCCATGGCATTGATTATGTGGGACATGGTGTGGAGCAAATTCCTATGAGGGACAAGAACCTACAAAAACTCTATCACCTTCTACCCCCAGCACAAATTGCACTCATGAACCCCACACATTTCAAATAAGAGTATGAGCACTGAAATACTCATCCCAAACCTGAAACTTGATACCAGACAGACAAAAATCCCTGCCCCAGAGACATCGTGTATTTTGACAGTCTTTAGTCACTATCTTTGCATAAGACCACTGGTTCATTCACAAAACAACTGAAAAAATTTTTCTTTAATCACATAACTAACTCACTGTGTGGACCATGCTTTGTTTATGTTCCTTTATTAAATTGTGTTATGATGCTTATTAATTTCCTCCAGGGCTTCTCATGGTACCCACCACTTCAATATCTGCTGCACAAGTGCAAATTAATGTTAACTTCACAAAAATCTACAGTGGCAAACAAAAGGTAGTACTACTGTCTGAAATATAGGGTGTGGAGACATAGAAAGATTAAGGGCAGAAGTATTCACTGATTTCTGATGTCCTATCTGAGGCATCACAGATGTAATTCAGAAGTACTTAACCCAGAATTTCAAAAGTATTTCAAGTACAGAGATTGCAACATGAGTCACATGTTGCACATGTTACTGCTGAGCAACCTGAATTGAGAATTCAAAGGGTGGTCATGAAAAACTAGGTAATAAGAAGCTATTAGACTATTAGAGGTTTCACACAGAGATCACAGATCTGTTTTAAGTGGTTATATTAGCACTAGATAGGAAAAGTCCAGTGCAACAGTGTGTTATTTCAGTCACACGACCTTCCCCCTCCCTTCCTTCATTCATTAATGATTTTCCAGTTCAAGCAATGAGACAGGAGTCATGCAGGCATCACTCATCCCTCCTGCACAGCCCTAGTACATCCCTAGAGCAGGTCCATCCCTTATAATGCTTGAGCCAGAAATCCTGCATAAGAACAATATGTGATCACACATGTATTATAAGGGGATCAAATGAAAGTTGCCAAGCAACCACCTCTCCACTAGGCCACAAATCCTTGTCCTTCATCTCTTCAGTAAACAAATGCCAGGCCCTGTCTCACAACCACACTCCTTCCCCAGTCTGCTTCTATGACCCTAATTACTCGTGCTCCCAAAGACTTCCTCATTGCACTTTCTTTGTCCAGCCAATATCAGATTTCCCTCATTACTCCAGTTGTTATTCTGTCTTTGTGTTCTTCATGATTAGCGTTTGGTCCATTCCATTTCCTTTGTTGCCTGACCAGCTCTCAGTCATAAGAGATGAGATTGATACTGTTTTAAAAAATAAAGTATGCTCAGTGTGGAGAGAAACTTCAAAGATCTTAACTGTTAGCAACTGTCTCCAAAAGCAGTGCCAAGCATGAGGTTTTTTCCTAAAGTATTAAAATATTGCCAAGTTCAAGTGGATTTTTACAGTGAAAAGGTGGTCTAACTCCCTGCTACCAAAACAATTACCTGACAGATTTCAATTATCTGCAGCAGAATAGGGCATGCTACTCCATTTCCAAGAAAACATCACCAGCATGAGAAAAATACTGTCACTTTGTATTAAATTCCTCCTCAAAGCCAGCTAAGGCATCTCAGCCAACTTTTTAAAAACACAAATAACAATAGATGGTCATGTAGTACTAAAAATGTATAGATGAAGATAATGAAGTCAGGCAAAGCTGTGGGCAAAACCAGTTGTTAAATAAAATATTTTTAAAACTTTTTAATGGGCTGAGATGAAGACTAGAAATAAAAAGTTCTCCTACAATTAATTCTCTAAGTGTTTTTCTGCTACTGTTTCCATCTAAGTATGAATATCACCCCAATGCAACTAATACCTTCAATGTCTATTTTGTCATTCCTTACCATATTTTTCCTTTAGCAGTGTCTGTTGTCTTTTTTCTGATAAATCACTGAGTAAATCAAAATACCTTTTAGCTGTCAAAAGAATAAATTATGAGCCTGGTATCAGGAACTGATCCTTGTTTGAGAACCAGTAATAATGCAATACTTACTGTTCCCAAACACTCATAGCTAAGAATGTGCCTGACTACATAGAGAAAAATGGTCTAGAATAAATGTGGAGCATCATATGGTCTGTTGGTCTTCTGCAAAGGGTATGAAACAAACAGCATGATGAAGCAGCTGATAACCACCACTCACAATAAATTCACTCGACACGGAGCAGAGAAAAAAAAAACAATAAAAAAAAAGAAATAAAATAAAATAATCATGTACATGTCACTGCAAACTGGGAAGCAAAGAAACATAAATTGGGCACTTTGCAGCACTCTGTCCTGTTTATTGTTATGTAATTTTGGTCTTCAGAAAACTGCAGTCAGCAAATCAAATCAGAAATGTGACAGCATATACCTCACTTCCAATAAGATATTCAGAGGGCAATTTCAAACTGCATCTCCTGGACTTGGGATGACTTGTGATTCAGACCTGCTGACTACTGGCATTTTTTTTTCCTAGGAATATTTTGTTGTGAGTCTCTGAGTTTGGCATTGTCCCTCATCTATCTAATCTAGCTCCTTCTGCATTATCTACACATCTTCCCCAGAATTAGATCTGGTATTCTTCCCTCCATTACTTTTTACTTCAAAGAGTGAAGAACCCTAGGATTTAAAGTTTATTTAGCATCCCACATCTATAAATAATAAGTCTTGGTCAGACACATGCTTAAAATAAGCAAAAGAGGATGCCTCTTTGCACATCAAGGAGCCAGCCTGTGGAAACAACAGCCACCGGACATGATGGTTGTTGTTGAAGAAAGAAAGATCCATTAGGATCCACCAAGGAGGAAAACTGTCAGGCTCAGCCATCTCCTGAGAGCAGTCAGTGGATGTGATAGCCCCTAGGGAAGGATGGCATGTGCTTCTCCTACTCTAGTCTGTTCCCAGCATTTACCTGAAGCCAGCAATAACAGAGAGATTCTTTAGTTTTTAGAGGGTTACTAAGTGTGTAGAAATTACAGGAAGATGGGAGAAAAACAGGGGTTATATTCTTCTTCTGTGCTGCTCCTCTTAGACCTGTTTATGGCTGCTCTTTCAAGATTGTTTCCCATTAGCTGCTAACAGTGAATAATGGGGAAATAATGAGGAAAGAAATGAGGAAAAACAATTATAATAGAATACATTAGCAGAAACAAGAAGGCAGGAGAGAGACAAAATAAAATAAAGATTCATGGAGGACATCAAGACGAGCATCTGACTTTTGTGCAACCTCTGAATGCATGCAAGGATCTAGGGAGGTGGCTCATGGTGGTCCTCCCAGAAATGGGTCAGGATGTGAAAACCAAAATGGACCCACAAACACTGAGATTTCCCTTCAAGCTGCCTCCTCTAAGAGCTCCTGATGACAGCTTCATCCAAGGTAAGATCATCACTGACAAGAAAATCATATTATCTGGTGAGGCCTTGGAAAGGAATGACATACAATTTACAAGTTAGTGGATGGGTAGTCCTTTGGTCCGATCCTAAAGAATAGTCCTCATGGTCTTGTGAACATGCTGTCTTCATTCAGAATTACACAATTGGCCTCAATTGTGCCATAAATTGCCTCAATTTATGCCATCTGTACCCTCCAGATCTATGGTATGTTATGTATTTGCAGTACAGGACAGATTCTAGAGGCAACCTAGTAACTCACATCATGCATAGCTCCAGCTCACATCTGTTGGATAAGGATGGGGAGGGAGAACTCATTATGTACAATCCCCATGTTCACATTATGCCACTGCTTACAGATTTCCAGGGAAAAAAAATACCCACAAATGCCATAATATGATTTTTCAGTTTCCCCACTGTGATCCTGAATGCTGCTGAAAGGAACACCATGTGCAGCCACGCAAGTACAAAAGCCTGCAGGAAACCAGGCAGACACTAAAACTGCACTATTCTGACGTGGATGTAGAATGAGCAGCAACTGAAATCACTAATGGTGACATTGTCTGCAGTTGGTAGTCAAGACACTATCATGCTTTAACAGGATGATACTTAGAGAGTCTATGCCTTGCAAAAAAAGCATAACTTAAGAAGATAAATGCTAATAGAAATCTACCAGTACATTCCTGCTTTATAACTCAAATTCCACATAGGAGAATTAAAGAATAAGAAAAACACCATTTTAGAAGAAATCGATGACCACGCTTCAGAGATGACATAGTCTTTGTATGTCTCAGTGCTCTTTCTTTCTCCCTGTGATTTCAGTACACAGCTAATCTTCTCATCTGCCTGCTATGTTTATAGCATCCTGCAGAATATTTCAGAAAAAAGTTATGAGAAAAACAAAAAAAAATTATAATAATCACAAAATGACGCATTCATGTTTGTAGTCTTCTGTCTCTAAATTTCACATTAAGTATACAGTTTTTGGTTACTAACTGAAAAACAAACTGTGATAACGTCTTCTAATCTATACTTAGCCTGCTGTGAAGCATAAGACTACACAAAAGATTTTCTCACTCATGTTATGAATTTTGGCAAACATTCCTGTAAGGAAATCTTTATTGTTCTCATGCTTTCAAGGGCACCAAGGACTGTGTCAAGGTTCTGTTTTATGAGAAGAAATGAAAATAAAATATCAAACAGTGCTTGCCAAGGGAGCACCATTCATCTTATTGTGCATGTAGGGAGAGACTAGTGGGGAAAATTTGCATTAACAACTTAATAGTAATATATAGCTTAAGATTAAGTAATTAGGCTTGCATGGACAACATTCTTCTCTGACTTTTGAGGATTTCATTGTAAAGTTTGAATAATGCCTTTTGCCATAGGTTTGGGTGAGGATTTGGAAGCAAAGCCAAACATTAACTAATTATTAATTAATTTTCTAAAATTCCAGACACAAAGACAATTTGCTTCAGGAGACCTAAAAGTGACTAAGGAGTGATCAAAGAAAACGATCAGCTCCTCTAAATAAGGTCCATTACATTTACAATTGACAAAGCCTAAGTTTAAACAAGTATCTCAAAAGTCAATAAAAACCAGCTTAATTTCTCAAGTTATTTAAAATAGTTTATAAAGGCTGTACAGTCTCTCAGCCAGTGCAGCAGAGACATAAACCACAGGCAGAGAGTAAGATTCATTACCTACACCCATTTATAGAATCCTGTAAGATTCATAGAATAGTTTGGGTTGGAAGGGACCTTAAAGATCATTGAGTTCCAACCCCCCTGCCATAGGCAGGGACACCTCCTGCTAGATCAGACTGCTCAGTGCCATGTCCATCCTGGTCTTGAACACCTCCAGAGAGGGGGCATCCACAACCTCTCTGGTTTCACTGTTTCACTACCGTCACTGTAAAGAATTTCTTTCTTATGTTGAGTCTAAATCTACCCCCTTCCAATTTACATCCGTTGTTTCTGGTCCTCCCATCCAATATCATATTAAGACGTCCTTCCCCTGCCTTTCTGTAGGATCCCCTCAGATACTGATAAGTTACTATAAGGTCCCCCCTGAGCCTTCTCTTCTCCAGGCTGAACAACCCCAACTCCTTCAGCCTGACTCCTTTCTGCCATTTGCAATATTTCAGAGTCAATGTAGTTACTTTACCTAGCAACAACCGTCTACAGCAATACTGCATAAGCATTTCTCTTTCCATTATCACCTTCCCTTCTCCCTTGTCTGCAAGTGGGTAAAAAGTATTCTCATCTCTAAGAAACAGACAAAAGAGTAAATGGGGAAAAAGGACAAAGCCTTTTCAATGATCTGACCAAGGCCACAGAAGTGGATGAAATTGGGATGAAATTCCCAGTTACACACCACTGCTATTTAGAAGCAGTTCAGGAGTTCTTTGCTTTGCAGTATCTGCTTACAGCCTGTGCATCCACAGACCTGGAGGCAGTCTAACTGCAAATGCATTTTAATGTCAATCAAAAGAAAGCCCAGCCTGTGAAAGAAAACAAGTCCTAGCCTTGCTAGGACATGCTCCTCTAAAATTTATGTGGAAGATAACATCAAAAGATGGCAGTGGATCAGAAATGATACATGGAGTTTCAAATAACTGCTCCCGTGTGTGCCAAGCATGCAATTTTTTGCACCGCTTCCTCAACAATCCCCACCCCAGGAGTCTGGTACTTCGTTCCTGGGGGAGAGCAGAGCTGTTCCCTCCTCCATCCTCGGCATGACAACGCAAGTCAGCATGGCGCCAGTTCCATTAGAAAGAGCTGAGTAGGGTGCGGGTCCCGGCTCGGCCTGGGACAGCCGGGAGAGGATGGGGGGGGAAGAGCGGGAGTGGGAGGCGCTCCCGCACCGCGGGGTATCAGGAGCGTCGGCGGTAAAGGGAGCGCGGAAATGCTGCGGTCGCTGCGGAGGTGGCTACCGGAGAGCAGAAAGTGAGCTCCTTCCTCCGAGAGCTGTGGGAACCCACTGCCGGAGGGATCCCTCCCACTCTGCCTGCCGCCCGTCGCTGACGGTTAAGCTCGGAGGCGAGGAAAAACGGATTTAATTTAAAAAGCCAGATTCCGGGGCGGGTTTGCTGCCTGCTGGGTGTGCCGGGTGCGGCGGCGGGGGATGGGGAGACGAGCAGAACCAAGATGCATTATGGTAGCACAGCCCCGGTTGTCCCCGCCGCCCGCGGGCAGCTGAGTCCCGCAGAGCCGAGTCGAACCGGAACGCTTTCCTGGTGGAAGGCGGCAGGGCGGCGGGGAGAGATCGGGCCGGTTGAAGTCGGCGCAGCAATCCCTCAGCGGTTTCCATGAGAGACAGCAGGGCCGGAGGGGAGAGTCCTCACTCCTCCCTCCCTGCCTGCTGCCTCCAGCCCTCTCCCTGCCCTCCATCCCCTCCTCACCCGTCCGTGCCCCCACCCTGCCTCCCCGCCCTGTCCAGTGAGCACAGGGACCTCCAGCACCACGGAGAGCGCCCCGAAGCACTCTGTCCCTTTTCAGCGCCACGCAGAGCGACTCGATCCCCTTCTTCAGCACCACGGACGGCGCCGGCCCGCCCCGCCCTGGTGCCCCGCCTGGCCGGCGCCCCGAGGCAGCGCAGAGGGGGCACCTCTCCCTGAGGTCTGGCGGTTAGGGACAGGTTCCGTAAGGCGTCTCCCTCCCTCCGTCTCTATGGGCTCATTAGTCAGTTACTTCTCACCATTTTCTTTTCTGAAATAAGCTCTCCTCGCTACAGGCAACCCGGTAGAATTAGATCTCTGTCTCCCCGTCATCCTCCCCTCCAAAACCCACAGACACACAGCTGCGTCACCCCAACATAAATTCTTTACTCCGAGGGTGGTGAGATACTGGAACAGGCTGCCCAGAGAAGATGCTGATGTCCCATGCCTGGAAGTGTTTAGGCCAGGCTGGATGGGGCTCTGAGCAACGTGGTCTAGCAGGAGATGCTCCTGCCCATGGCAGAAAGTTTGGAAACTGGTGATCTTTAAGGTCACTTACAACTCTAAAGATGATTCTATGAAAAAGCTGTGGAGCTTCTGCAGCTGCCTTCCTGGGAGTAGGGCCTTCCAGGAAGACAGACCATCCCTTGCATCCCAGAAACCTGCCTCATCCCTCTCTCACCATTGAGCCAAAGCTGCCTCAGCAGGGAGCTAACACAGCATCTGCCATGCCACAGCTTACACACTGGTGAGTCACACACCTTTCTCTGTGCACACTGTACAGCTTAGGGATGTTTCCTTCCTTCAACTCACTTCCAGTTTTCAGTGTTCTCAATTAAATAAAAAATCCAGTTCAGAAAAAATCAGAAATCTCCAATTGTGACTCAAAAGAGAAAGCTGCTCTCATACTTTGGGTCCTGCTTTACTCAAAGATACCATATACTGACCTCAAGGAAGCTCAAAAAGCATAATCCTTCATTACCAGCTCTAGGGAAGCAGACACACAAGGAAGGAAGCTTATGGCAATTAGTGCTAGCACACTGCATGGTCTATGCAGCTGCAAATGGCACTGCTGAAGTAAGGAGAAAGGTGCCAATGCCTTGCATGGTCTGGAATAACACACCTCCACCCTGAAGGCCTCTCCCTATTCACTCCTACTTTTCTCATCATCATCATTGAACAACTTCACAAGCTGTGTCCTCCAAATTCCAAAATGAAAATCTGCCATATGCCCTGTCTGTCTGCAAGCAGTGTGAGACTCTAATCACTGCAATTTTTTGATGAAGACTGGTTTTTACCCCTCTAAGAGGTGAATGAGCACCAGTCGGACAGTGCATGAGAAGATGGAGTGTCCTCCTCTTGGTATCACTGTCTTGGATACTGTCTCCTTTAGGCCAGCAACTGCTTCCAGCACCAGGAGGTGAACAAACCTCCTACATCCCATCACTGACATGTTTCTAGTTAGAATTTCAATTAACCACCTACTTTTATTTAGCATCTGTTAGTCGTGTTGCTGGATTTCCTCTTTTTGGGGCATAGAAAATCCTTAAAATTAATGCAGAGAATACTTAGAATGTGTCTGTCCCCTTTCATGTAATAACCATGTCAGGTCTCATTCTTCACACTTTATCAAGCTCACAGCTTTCACAGTGGCTCTTGTCATAGTATATCAAGGAACTGGTTATTGACTTACTCTCACATTTATCATGGTTTAGGCTTTGTGGAACCCTTTGAGTATGTGAATAGTTAAAGCTGCCATTTTCCAAGTTTTATCAGAGTTCAGTTTGCCCAGAGTTACTTCTAGGAATATTAAAATAGATACTGGAATGGAGGAATATTCAACATAAAACAATGGTGTATGTAATCTCTACACATTTATAGGAAATAGGAAGCAGAGGTAAAAATAATCTGAGCATCTATTTTACTGAAATGGTTTGGAAAATCTCTTGCATTGGCCCCTTTTTTTTGTCATATCTTTGGAATAAAATGTGTTAAAAAGAATTTGTGCTTGTTTTACAGGTAGCAACAGCAGAGCCTTCAACACCAATAGGCTTTTTTCATGTGAGACATAAAACATTTGACATGGAATGTACTATTAAAGCCAGACTGAGGGGGGGAGAGGCATTCAAGGACTGATTTCCATTTCAAACTGCATTCTGGCACTTTGTACTCCAGCACCATTGGTGGATCAATATTTAATGCCCAGAGATTCTGGCTCTGCAGGAGTCATGTCAGGGGACCTCTAGAGCCAATCTGCTTGGGTGGAGGAGTGATAATTATTCATGGGCTCCTGCCTCTTGCTCCTTCTCTTGCACAGCCCCACTCTGCTGACTCAGTGCCTTATTCAGTCTTCTCTCCCTCTCTCCACTGCTGTAGCTGGACCCCTTTGCCTTCACCACCTCTGAGAGCCTGCACATCTCACCATGGCTAAAACAGCAATGGGTAAGAAATCACATCTCTTTTTCTTCAACCGGTACAACGGCCACTATTTCCTAGGACCTCTACCTACAGTGGGTACTCTTTTCGGTTCCCTAAAGTTTAGAAAAGAATCGAGACAATGTTAAACATTTTTTTTTCTTTGATCATTAAAAAAAAGGGGAGGGTGGAGATCCTGGGGCTATTTTAATGTTTTAGCTTGAAATCAGATTAATGATTTACTGATGGGGGAGATCGGCACACGAGCACAGACTAATTTTGAAATGGCTTTCATAATTTTAAACGGGAATATACATATATATATAATGGCATAAAAATTTAAAAAAAAAAAAGGAAGAAAGAAACAAAACAAAAGAAAAAAAGAGTATAAGAAGAAAGGGGAAAAAAAGATAAAAGAGATGAACGAAAAGTTATCTCGGCTATAAATATGCTTTCCACCGCCCCGAAACCCCCTCTCGACCGCGGCCAGCGCTCCCTTCTGCTTCCGAAACGAACCATGTAGGGGAGAAAAGGCGGAAAAGGAGCGGTTCCGCCGACCGGCACCGAGCCCAGGGACGGTGGGGGGGGACTTCG
>VZTY01003280.1:10773-70931 GCA_013400935.1 Turnix velox
GCCTGCTGGCCCGGCGCTGCCTGCACCTGCAGTCTGACGGGGGGGTGAGGAAACCAGGGGAGGGAACGGGACTGGAATGGGGGGGTGAAGTAGGTCACTGCATCGTGGATAGCTCGTCTTTTCTAGCGTCCACACCCTAATTTCTCTCCCAGGGGGGCGTCATCTTGCCTTTCTCAGCTGCAAGCAAAGCATCTCCCCCCGTATTCCCGGCCAGGAGCCGCACCCTGCACCTCCCCCCTCCCTTCCGCCCCGCCGCCTGACCCGGGGGAGCGGGCGGGGCGCTGCCCACCGCATCCCGGCCCCGGGGAAGCTGAGTGTGTCGGGGAGCGCATTTGCCCTCGGGTCCCTTCTGGCCACAGGCACATCCCCCGTCTGTCCCGGCGCCAGCAGCGGGGGCGCAAGGCAGCAGCCCGGCTGTGGCCCCTTTGTTCGAGGGAGGCTGCTGGAGTGGGTGGGGGTAGCAGAAAATCGCATTGGAAGGTGTGGGAGCGAGAGAAGGGGAACAACTGGCCGCTGAAAGCATCCAGACTGTATTACCCCTTGATTTTCCTTTCGTGTTTTCTTTTTTTTTTTTTTTTTTGGAGACGAAGATGAGGGAGGACCTGCATTTGACGCATTCAAATTCAAGTTTTTCCCAATCATTCATCTTTCAAGTCTTTCACACACAAATCCCACAAAATAAGGATGGAGCACTCCAACGCAATTACTATATTTCCCCAAGAAGCAAATACCATTCAGACTCCCATTCTGTGTGCAGAATCTGTTCTCACTCTTAATCATGTAGCCCGAAGTTATATCGAATCCTCCTGGCGCTGGCTATAACCGATGCATTATACATTAATTTATTTGAATGCTGATGTTCTGCTCCCGAGGAATAATCGGTGAGGATTGACAGCATTTTAACCTGGCTGTGGCACCCCTGGGAACAAGGCATGAGACAGATGTAGATGCAAATAAAGGAGACAAGGGCTGTGGGAGTCTGGCCAGCCCTGCAGTACCGAGCACGCCGTCCCCTCCCCACTGCAGCAGTCCGGTAATCGGTATTGATAATTTGTAGTCGGTCAGAGACTTATCACTGCAGAAGGCCCCGTTAGGAATTCTGTCACCAAGGAAGAAAGAGCTCTTCAGCCTTTGATTAATGAGCTCGCAGCATACAAATATAAAGGTTCCCGCAGCGAGAGAGGTGCCTGGAATCATTAGGTTTGCTCAGAGAGATTGACTGTGCCACACCAGTTTGCCTATTAATACGTGGATAACAAGCTACACGTAGAAGCAATAAAAAGAAATTTAACTACCTAGGTTTCTAAAAATACTAATTAGAACAGCATTCAATTAAAAAAGAATGAAGAAAAATTTATTAAAAGCATCTTCCCTCTTTAAATCATTTGTTTGAATCTTATTCTTCCTTGCTATAGTTCTTTGTAGTCAGCATGTTAGTCAAATGTCCTCAGGTATACACATTTCCAGTTACTGCTAAATAAGCTACATTTGTTTTGTGCTCAAGCTTTACCCAGTAGACCACTAAGAGAACTACTGAGTGCCTAATTTTTTTCCTCCATTGAGCACTCTGTTTTGCAAAGTGGCAATAAAGGCTAGACCCTGCTGCCAGTGGAGCCAACAGAACATTTCAAATCAGTTTAAGCTGGCCCACTATTACCTTTTTGGCCCTAGTCCAGCAAGGCACTTAAGCAGGTGTCTGAGTTTGAGCATGTGAATAGTCCTATTGGCTTTGTGCAGAGCTCTTCACATAACTCAGGTTAGGCAGATACTAAATACCTTGATAAGCCTGTGCTTATGTTCTGCCATAGGAAACAAAATTAAGCCACATTTGCTCTCAGGCTGCATTATATAAAAGGTTTTCAGGGAAAACATGTTACATAGAAATTTCAACAGCTGGAAGAAGTGGAGCTCAGTACACTGTGCCCACTGAGCTCTTCTTTCTGTTTAGTTTGCATAGTATGAGTGATGCCCAGAAGACACATGAACACATCCATTTATTTAAGTAATTAATCATATTTAAGGATGTCTTATTTCATATAACATGACTGTATGGAACTTCTGAGTGGTTTTAAACTGCATCCTCCCCTTGACGCCATCTTCCAAATGTAGTCTGAATTTTATGGATGGATTCATTCATACCTTATTCTGCCTGCTATATGGAATGTACGTCACAGAAATTGGCAGCTTTTGCTGGCTGTGTCACTACAGACCTGATAGTCCATGTCCCTGACTGGATAAGCTTTCTTAGGGCAGTGTGAGGGTGAAACAGTCAGTGATGCCACTGGAACTAGAACAGATGTCTGAAGCCATTATTTCCTCATTTCCTCATGATATTTAATTTAAAGAATATTTACTATGGAAACATCTTCAGACAATCACCACACAGAAAGTCTCAGTCCCGTATGTGGCTCTTGTTTTATTTTATAGGAAGTTGTTTAACAGAAATACATGGGATATGAGTTAATAATGCGTTAAGAAGTGTTTTAGTTCAAGCTCCTTTTAAGATAGTCATGAGATCTGTGAGGGTGAGATGTAGAAATTCAGGCAGCGCAGGGATACCTTCTTTGCATATCTCAGTAAGACTGATTAAGCTGTTATAAAAGTACTTTGAATTGTTCTTCTGTTTTGTCATTTGCATTTTAGTAACAAGCTCAAATAGCTTTGATGGATGCAGTGTCACTGCTAAGTTTTTTGTATTAACATTAATGTTCTGTCTGGTATGGAAACCATGCAAAGCCATAAATAAGTGTATATTTGCTGCATTTAACTGGCTCAATTATTTTAATAATTAGGGCGGTGGGTTTTTACCACAAGGGGGTAACCATCCTGCCTCTGACCTGCCACTGCACTTAAACTATCGCTTGATCTTCAACAATTGGTCATGTGAACAACAGTGGTCATATGAACATCAATCAATGGCAGCAGCAAGCTTCAAGTTAAACAATATATGGCCAAGCACCAGCCTGAATTTGGGCTGAACTCTCTCCTTTCCCTACTATGCAGTTCTTAGCAGAACATTTTAGCCTTCTCCCATTATAAATAAATACATTTCTTTCCCCGTTATAAATCAATGACCACAAGTCAGCAGTTAATCCTTTTCAGCGATTATAAATTTACTTCTCTGAGTAGACAAATAGGAAATTACTCAAAGATGAGAATGTAGACATGATTCAGAAAACGTTTTTTGTCTCACAGTGTTAGCAGAAGTCTAATTTGAGTGAGACACTGTTATTCCAAATCTGGTCAAGATCTAGCAGAAGAAACCTTTCTATTAGTTTATTTTTCCATGATTTTTATTTACTAAGCTAGTATAAAGTTGCTGGCAAATGTAATTCTCTAGAGAACTGAAGGTTAACACCTATTCACATTATTTTCCTTTTTTTAAAGAGTAGGTTATTCTTCCTGCTATCAAGAATTGAGGCTGTAATAATTTTTAAAACAGTCCATATGGTTAAGAATTTATATTGCCTCAAGCAGTTCTTTACTTGCCTTGTGATGTGTACAAGCAAGAGGATGGAACATCATCTGTTCCATCATCTTATGGAAGAGATCCCATAACACACTGAGGAAATAAAAATAAAATTCAGCAGCTTGAACACTTCCCAAATGTTCTCTCACCTCCACCTCCGTCACCTCTTTGTCCAAATATAGGTTCTGTTTAGATTAAAGGCCTCCCTTCTTAATAATATATTCCTGTAATTCATTCACATTGGCTTTGTCAATTTGCATTTCCTTTTATTAATTAATGAATCCTGAATATTTTTTCATTTCTTTGTTCTAAATATCACATTTCTCGAGATCATAATTTGCACAACTCTTTTTTTACTATAAAAATATGTGCAATTTAGTCTCATGCTTAGATGTTTCTCAGAAAAGAATTTGCTATTTTCAAATTAATAGCATTAATTAAAAAAAACTCATTACAGAAGAGAGATGTGACATCATATCCAGAAACTTATTTAGATAGCATTTGAACCTTCAAAGACTGTGCAAAATCAACTCATTCCCCTAAGAGCATTCAGTGAGAAGGAGGTAATATTATGTAGCCTGAAACACAGAGAAGGTCCCTATGGCAAGTTGGTCTGGGCAATACTTGACCCATTTAGCATTTTCATGTGGGTCTAATTTAATTACTTCATTAGTTCACAGTCAAAAGGAACAAGGCATGTTCAGCACTCCCAAAGAACATCAAGCCTTAGGTGTCTAAAGAAGGCTTCCTGAAATGATGTCACTCAAAATAATTTTTATAATTGTGAATTAACTCATTAAAAGCTTTGCTAAAGATTAAGGGACAAGAAAGCCTCCACCTGAATATAACTGAAGGTGTCTCCTAGCCCAGTGACCAGTGGGCAGCCACACCAGTGAAAGTGATGTCTTCTGACAAGTCTTCTTGCAGAGTGTGCTTTCCCTGATCTGTAAATGGATTGAGTATCTTTGCCTTTCAAATCATGTTTTCAAGCTTCAAAGTCCCTTATCCTGGCACCCTTGGAAATTCTGCCCAGTGTTTTAAGGAGGACCAAATGTGACATCATGAACCAGCAATGGTACTTAATTTTGCAGCAACTGCCTTCAGAAATCAAATATTCTACACACAAGTCACTTTTATAAACTAAAACTCCTGCTGTTATCATGTGGCTTGTAGAAAATATATCTTCAGCAGCATCTGTGTAATGATTGATGGATTAACCAGCTTCGCTAATGAGTTTTGCCTCACTGGAGCTAATGGTGTTCAGCCACTGCCCTCAGCACAGCCATCTGATCCTTAGTCCATGGGGACACAAAAAATTGGCAGCTGATTGGGAGGAATGGCTGTTACTCACAGTTCTTTGCAGGCTACACACAGCCCTCATGCTAGGAATTCTGTGGATTCAGCCTAAGGTGATGCTGATTTTCATTCAGTTTGAAAATCCTGTTGATGCCACTTGGAAGTGTGCATTTCCTTATGAACAGCAGCAAGCAATTCTACCTGAGGCACATTGTCTCAATCCTGACAGGTGCTGTGCACCCATGACTACAGGACAGGCAATATTTATTGCTCCAGTTACTCAGCACTTTCCAAATTAGAAAAAAAAATTCTTTGGGTACCTCAGTCTGCAGAGATCTGCATCCTCAGTTGATAAGATGGACCATTGCAGAAATGGTGGCCCCTGGAAATCAAATATTCAAAACATTTTGTATCTGAGCAATACCAGTATACGAAGCTGCTATGTAATTGATTTTCTCTTCCACTTACTGTGTTTTTCTTTTTCCTATCTGCTAATACATAATGAAGCAAATTTGAGCTCTGTCTGGCCAGGATGTGCTGTTGAACTGATGTGCGGCATCTGCACAAAACATGGGACTTTGCTGAATACATTTAGAAATGTTATTTTTTATGTGTGTACCTGACTAATCTAAGAAATTATTAAATTATTCTATATTCACTCATTTTAATACAAAACCTCATCACTGTTGTAGCAGTTGTTTGGAGAAATTGTGGTCTTCCTATCACACAATCCAGAAATGGATTGGTGGGGGGGTTTCCATCAGTTTTTACCAGTTTTGCCCCAAGGAGGTGGATTAATTTAGAGAGATGACTGAGGACAGAGTTAGTAAAGCTTGAAGGCACCCATAGTGGGATACAGGTATGACAGTACCTCAGCACAATATGTGGGGACAGGTCAGGACCTCTCTTCATTGCTGAGGTCTTCCCAGAATAGATGTACTGATTGCTCTATGAGGGGAGGAAAATACAGGGGGAAGTGGTGAGACTTCATCCCTTGAGTATTTTATTTATGCCACAGATAAGCCCTGGGTTGATTGTCACCATCATGGTGATAGGAAGAAGAGGGCAATAAGTGCAGACTTCTCCCTCAGCCAAAAGCTGTTTGGGAAGAATACCCAATGCCCATTATCAGTAGATTAAACATTTCAAGTCTGAGGCACCCTGCCTGCAGATAAAATAGGAGCACTCTACAATGCAGCACCAATTTGAAGGGTACAAATTGTGGTGTTTATGTTTTTTCGTGATGTTTGTGCAACTTTACAGAAATTTGGAGAACTGCATTTTGGGTTTAGAAGCCTGAAACTTTCTTAAGTATAAGAAACAGCACTCAGTTGTTTTATTTGATTTATCCCTTAATCATTTCATGACCTGAGCTTCTCTTCCTTAAGATGAGGATAATCTCATATACTTACCTCAGAGCTGTAGTATGAGTTTATGTTCCATGCTGCCTGGAAATGTGTAACAATGCTTTAATGTTAGAGAAGTTGCAAAAGTACACACTGATCAGATTACGAAACAGAGCAACTTACCTTCTAAGGCTGTATTAGCATTCTGTGCTATCCAGGTACTTTTCATAACCCTTAGGGAATTTCTTAGGTTCTACTGATTGGCATAGAAGTCTATAAACTGAGAATTCAACTTAAGCTAAGATAAGCTTTACCTGAAGCCAGCTAAGTTAAATGTTTCAGGGTTTTACATTAAATTTTAATTTCTTCACTAGTCATTAAGGGACTATGTAGCCATAAATTTTGATCTTGACACTATATTTGATGTTTTCTGAAGTTGCTGAAAATATAAATTTGTCCTTTGGGGCTGAGATTTCTGACACATGCATCTTCAAATTCACCCTCTAGATGGCTTCTGATGGTACTTCATTCTCAGGTTTCTTGGAAATGTCTAGTATTATTATAATTATTATTTTTCCCATTTCCAAAGACTGAAGAAATCACAGCTGGGTCAAAGATTCACAGAAATTTTAACCTATATTTCTATGTATAAATAAATGCAAAAATTACAGGGTTTTTTGTTTGCTATTATATTTATACTGCAGATCCTCCAGTTTTCTGAATCGAACTGTAAGAAATGTTTGCACACTCCTGCACTCATTAAATTATTTAAATTAAAATTAATTCATGACTAAAGCTCTGTGATTTTTCAGAGACATCTTTTGGAAGTAAAACTCCCTTCTTTAACCCATGTTACTTATCTTTCCTAAATGTCACATTTAGCTATTTTGATATATTTGTTCCTTACATTGTTCATGTGAGAAAAAAAGGCAACTGATGTCACACATTAGTGGTTTTTATGTCATTCAAATATACAATCATGTACAATCTTTCTACATACTGGCTTTTCTTCAGTTTATTACTTAGACATAGTAAGAAGGACTATTTCTAAGCGAATGTCTTTTTTGTGTGTTTAGATATTTTTGGTGCTCTCAAATTCTTTACAGTGAGGGTAGTGAAACACTGGAACAGGTTGCCCAGAGAGGTTGTGGATGTTCCCCCTCTGGAGGTGTTTAAGGCCAGGCTGGACAAGGCACTGAGCAACCTCATCTAGTGGGAGGTGTCCCTGCCTTTGGCAGGGGGGTTGGAACTCAATGATCTTTAAGGTCCCTTCCAACCTAAACTATTCTATGATTCTATGAAGACTGTAGCCATGCGAATTTCTGTATTGTATATTGTAGATAGGAAAGAAGCCCTAACTCATACTGATTGAAAGAATAAAATTTTAAGTATTTGTCTACAAAATACTTGTTCTCAAGGCAAATATCTTCTTGCTGGGGAAATTACGTTCTGCCTCTAAACATCATTATTTTCTAAGTAAAATATCAATAAGAAGTTATCGGGAAAAGTAATACTAATTTTTTTAATCTTCAATAACAAAGTTATTCCCTTTTGAATCCCATTTAGTTTTTTTGTAGTGAAACATTAAAAGAAATACCTTACTTAGAGACTTAGAGAGTCATACTGCATTAGATTAACAGTGTAACAAATTTCACCTTCTAGTGATGCAAGGCTTAAATATGACAGATTTAAATATGACAGAGATACTTTAATGTGGTCTGTAAAAATTGTAATTACCACTTTGCAAAGCTTGCCAATGCTACTCTAGACATCCTGCTCTGCTGACATCCTGATCTCTTCTGCACGAAAGATGTGAACAGTACCATAAAGATTGGCTACAAAGAAGATTGAAACTCCCTTTTTACAAAGAGTCACATGAAAAGGACAAGGGGTAATGGGCACAGGTTACTCCTGGGAAGATTTCAGTTGGAGAAAATTGGAAAATGAGAACAGGCATCCATTGAAATAAACTCCCCAGGGAAGTGGTGGATTCCCAACACTGGACAATTTAAGACTTGGCTGGGCAAGGTGTTTGGCCATTTTATCTAGACCATGATTTTGCCAAGAAAGGCTGGACCAGATGATTCTTGAGGTCACTTCCATCCTGCTGTTCTGAAATTTAATTATTCTATTGTATCTAAGATGACTCTGAACTTTCTTTTGAGCAATCTGCCATCTTAATCAGAGTTTCCTCTTCTTTTTTTTCCAATTTCCGGTACTCCTCTGGTCCATAGTGACAAGGAGCAGCAGTGCTTGAAACATCACTCTCACCCCATATGGAGCCAGTCATGTCCAGCACAAAGTGTCTTCAGAGAAACTAATTATAAAGCTTGGAGATGTCTGTCTCAGCCATGGTTGAAGCCTGAGATAAGATGTTTCAACGACTTACTATGGCCAGGCCTGGGCAGATTTTTCAAATGAGGAATGATTTCCTGGCACAAAGTGCTAGAGCCTTTCAAACAAATTTACTAAGTGCTTGTTTAGTTGCAAGCTGTGTAATTTCCCAGAAACAGCTTCTCCAAAATGCAGAAAGAGACATCCTTCCACCCAAGAAAACTGTAAACCAAATTTTTGTGATTTTGCGAAGTGATACTCAGTGTAAATAAAAAAAAAAAACTGGCACCAGATGGTAAATAGGGATGGCTTACTGTGGTGTTTGGGTCACACATTTTGGTGGCTAATGTGTGCAGAGGCTAGAATACAAATCTTACCAGAATTAGATCCTAAAGCAGTGAAAATCTGTGGTAGCAGACCCATGTTAACTTATGACAGATAAACCCATTTCCCCCCTTCAAATCTCTCAAAGTGGTAGCTTATGAAAAAACATCTCCTTTAGTATTTTGAAAAGTCACATGAAAGTCAACTGCACTAATAAAGGAAAATTTGGTTATATAGGCAAAGAGACTTTCATATTAGAAAAAGAATTTGAGATAATTAGAAAAAAGATAAAAAACAGGCTGTTATAAGTTGACATATGGGTATCTTTAGCTCCTGTTACTATCAGAACATACTGAAAAACTGACCACCAAGCCAGTTGTAGAAGTTTTGATAATCCTCTTATAAAGGAGAAGCTGAACTACACAGAAGTTCTTATTTGCATTTAATGACACACTGTGCTGAGGTACACATGTACATGGTGCTCAGGAAAGGTAGCTATTACAAGTAAAAATCTTTTTTTATTCTAAATAAGTCAAGCAGCCTCATGCTGGTGCCCCATAGAAATCAGTGAAGCTTCTCAGCAGGGATTGACTCCTCACACAGTTAATTTAACGCAGAGCAAAGCCTCTGATTTCTTCAAGATCTTCTCTGTACATGCAGGCCAGTACTGCAGAAAAATAGACAGAGATAGACAGATGGCTACAGAGAGATAAACAGACTGACAGAGCAAATTAATTCTAGAAATCTTCAGTAATATTTCAGAACAGGAAAAAAAAATAATTGAAGAACAGCACAATAGAGGGAAGGAAAAGAGAAGGATGAAAAGCAGAGGTGGATCGTGAAGGACATAATTTGGAGCAGTCCCATTACTGAAAGTACGTATCAGTTGTTATAGAATAGACATTTATGCCTTAATTTTATTTCTTGAAAAATCAATGCATTTCTATTATTCAAAACTGTGCAAAGCTATTTAAAATACTTTCTCAGGGAAGTGATTCTTGTTCTACTTTTATTGTAGTGTCAGTTGTAGCAAAAATATTCTAACAGCAATTGTTCTCTCTCAGCCAATTTAATAAATTCTGAATATTCTAATTTTTGAACCATTAGCATGGTTTCAAAGAGGAAGCTGTCATTTCTCATTTTTCTTTTTTTCCTCATTAATTTTGCACATCTTCTGATTAAGGTACTTAATAATATTTATAATTTATGCCTAATGATGATAAATTTTATCAATATGCTGTTGAGTGATATTGTCATTTTTATAATGAAGGCAATCAAATGTTTGAATGTATGCACAAAGATATGGCAGGCTACAAAAGCAGAAGTATAAATCATATAATTAGTAATAATAGCTGCATTGATAGTTTAGTTAAAGATCATACTGAAAAACATGAAAGCCACAGAAAAACAGACATGACAACTAGTTCAGAAAATAGGAAGTCCCCCAGAAAGCATCTATTAGATAAATCCACCAAAGTTAAAGAGAATTTTTCAGCTTAAGATAAGACTGAGACTTCATCCAGAAGTGATCTGATTGCTAATAAAATAGTATTCGTTAGCATAAGATCAGGAGTGACAAAACTGTAATTAATTTTACTGGGAGTTAGTATAAGTTCATGACAGTAGAATGATGCTGGACACAGACCATATGTTCTAGAAGGGTTCCCAGGGGAACACTGATAAGTGGCCACAGCTCAAGGGGTGCTCAGGATGAAGCTTTATTTCAGCAGATAAGCTTTGTTTGTATTTTAATAAGACTAAGAAAAAATGGGACAAACTGGGAGATGCTAATCACAGAACAGGAGTCAAAGCTGTTGAGGATTTTATCCATCATGTCACACTAGCTCACTATGAATCAAGCACAAATCCTGAGAGATAGCAATAGTGCAGAAGTCCAGTAAGATAAGGTGCATTTTTATTGGGAGAGCAAGCACTAAAAGATGGAAATAACAAAGAGGAATAGAGCTGGAGTTGTAAGATGTTAGCAGGCCCTCCATCCCACAATGGCTCGCATAAAACTGAGTTCACTTAGGGAACTGAACTATGGAGGGTCATCTAGAGACTGTCTAGCCTGTCCTGCTTGAAGGATAATCACTACATTGTCTAGCCTACTTCTTAATGAATGATCTCACAACTTCCCAAGCCACAATTTGTGGCTGTTATTCCTTCTTTTGTTATCTGGAAGAGTTAGGGTCTGTCATTTCATTGATCTTTCCTTCAAATAGTTGTACCTCTTTGCCTGAATGAACAAACCTGTCTCCATCACTACCCTTCACAAGTGTTTCAGGTTCCTCACCTTCCAGATAGCCTTCACAAGTTCCTCCATGTCCTTAATAAATTGCAGGGCTCAAAAACTGCATGCAGTACCTCAGGTGCAGCTCCACAGCGCAAAATGCTTTCAACCACTAGTGAACACAGCCTTTCTTCCTGTTTAATTACACACTCCTCTGCTTCTGGCCTGCTTATTCTTTCCATTTTCCTAATCGGACCCCTTCAAAAGAAAGGTGGAAGAAATAGCAAAAATCTCTTCCTTGTGAGACTTTCAGAGACAACCTATGTATTGTTGAACTCGATAATGTGAAAGATCCCTTCCAATGTAGGTGATTCTATGCTCAATTTTTTTCTGTAAATTTACTTTTAAAGTAATTTATTTTTTAAAATAGTGCTCACTGCCCTGGTATCCATTTTGTTGCTTAGACTTCATCTTTCAACCTATATCCCAACAGTTTATAAAGCCACATAGTGAAACACAACCTGGAATCTCACTTCGATGTTTGTATCCTCTTTAGTACTGTCTAGAAAACTAGCAGAAAATTTTCTTATTTCTTTAAATGCTATGAAAATAGATTTTCACTGTGAACACTTTGAACAGTGAAATGACTAGAAGTAGTCCAAGTTTCCAGATTTGGGGGGCTGCCAAAAGATATTTTTCCTAATTATTCTGCTGCCTGTTTGTTAGGAAATAACGCCAAATGAACAAATGAGAATCTGCTTTGCATCAGTCTGGCTGGTCAGGCAGCAGTTTTCATGTTTCCTTACTCTGTGCAGTGCTTTCAAAGTCTTTCAAAACTTAAAGACATTATTTTTGAACCAAGTGATTTATCCAGGTATAAACACGCCCTTAAGGCTCCCCATTGAGGGAGACTTTATTAAATTGGCGACTTAACTTCTCTGAACCCAGAAATTCAGTACTTTGGAATATTTTGTAATTAAATAAATACAGACTCTTTGCTCTCACATATACCCACTTGAGTAGATTCATCCATTTTTAGAAAAGCACTGAAATTTCTATGGTCTTTGTTATAAAAAAGGAGAATTAAGCTGTGTGATACGAAATACCAGTGTCAAACCAGAGTACCAGGGCATCTGCAACAGTTTTCGCTATCGTGCCTTCTTGGGTTTAAAGCAAAATCCTCTACAAAAATGAGTTCTGTTGACAGGCATGCTCTAATTAAACAGATTTCTACAGAACCTTAAAAGCAATTTACTAAGAGCTTATTTTGTTCTGTCATTCAGACTTAAAATAATACTTGTAATTAACACAATAATATAATATATGCTATTGTAGGTATTATTGTGAGGACAGGAACCCTTCATTTTAAAGTAATCTACTTACATACATCATTTGCAAATGTGTACAGAAAGCAAATTAATGCCTTTATTAAACTGATAAGATATCCATATTTTAAAAGGTCCCAAAAATGAAAATTTCATTCAAAGTCCAGAAGAAAATGGGATTTTTCAAGCTGTCTCTTTTCATTGTCTTTTACGTTTTGACATTTCGCCGGTAGTCATGGCAGCCAGCAAGAATGATTGTGCAGCATAAAGATGCAGTTACACATATTTGGCTTTGAGTTAAGTACATTAAATTCATGTCAATTGCTCAAAATCAACCAATAAATTTACATTTTAAAGGCTTTATATATATATACATAAGATAAATAATGAATGTTTTTATATGTTTCCTATTCAGACCCTATAAAATGTGTTTTTAGGCTAATGATATGATTAGTTTGAGGGGTATCTTCCACAGCCTTCACAGCAGAGTATTGTCTCTGAAATGAATTCTCCTAATAATTATGATGTGAAAACAATTGATATAGGTTCTGCACACAGTGAAATGACTCAGTAATCAAGGAATACATTTAATTACTAGAAAAAAAGATTAGGAATCCAACCCTACTGCAAATTGTAATTGCATTTATCCCATACAGTATAAAACACAAATTTCTACTTAGCTGCTTTCCTTCATTGTTTTCTTCATTTAAAGCTAAATAAAAAGGTGCCTTGCGATTAAATTTGCTTGCTTTTTTGAGTCTTAAGTTATGGCTTACACATTTTTTTTGTCATCCTCAAAGCACAGTGTTTAAAATATTCAAAGATACCTGCATTTTTGGAGTGGCACAAGATGTCTATTAATGAGAGGTGTGGTTACAACCCCATATGAGTTATAAAAAGAGGTCACATTTTATATCTGACTTATGGTTCTCTTAAACCCATATGTATGTGTGATCCCAGAAAAATGGTAAGGACCAGACTTTCTGTTCATGGAATCTGGTAGCAATGGAGCTCTTTTCCCTTGACTGAGCTTACACTTCTTTCTTGAATGATGAAAACAGAAGTTAAATTCTTTCCTTGTTCTTTCCTTGTTGCCAGCTCTGCTGAAGCATTTGGGGCTGTTCTTTTGGTTGATGCTCTGTCAATAGCTTGCTTCCAGAACATGTGGGTACCTCCTAGAACTAGCTGAGAAGTTAATATGACTTTTAATTTGACTGTAAAGTCAGTCCAAACATGAGGAGGAGGGATTTCATAACGTAATGGAAGTAATATCAGTACAAGTCCAGAAAGGATTTGTTGTGTTTACAGATGGAAAGAAACAATAGAACTAATTTTTCTGACAATACGACTGAGTTCAGTCAGTACTCTCTAAGCAGGATACTACACAGCCACCATGAAATAAAATGACATCCAGTGTCAATGGATGATGCAGGGTTGGGCAATGGAAGACCAGGAAGTTTGTTTAGCCTACAGCAAGGGATCAGGGTGATGCAGAATTAAGTCAGTGGGAGCCTCTGAAGACATCATTAGGAAAAACTGAATAAATGACACTGTTCCAGATGCACATGGCTGAGGGCAAAATTCAGAAAAACAAAAGAAGTTCTGGCAGCCAGTCTGTCACAGTGTGCTCCAGTAACCCACTCTTACTGTGCCAAAACAGAACTGGCAGCACAATTCATACCTCTGGAAGATGCTGTTTGATCATAGTAAGCTGCATAACTAAACCATTGCTGTCCTGTTTCATCATCCTTGATTTCCATCCTTGCTTAAGGACTTGCTTTTTCACCACCCAGCACATGTAGTGGTCTCAAAGAGATAGCCTGTGCCAACAGAGGTGTCACTCGCCCAGAAACCAGGAGACCTGTGTTCTTCATGAAGCTTTCCTGCAGGGCAAGTCTGTGACTTTCACCTCTGGCAACCCTTGATTGTCTTTCTCACTTACACTGTAAGCTCTTTGGCACAGACTGTTCGCATCCAGTGTGTTTGTACAGAAAGTAGTGCAGATCTCAGCTGTGCCTCTGCATGATCCTGCAATACAATAATGAGTTGACCTTAAGAGTGTGCTGGGACACAGCAGCCAGCTCCAACAGCCCATTGAGCACTCCAAGGGAAACTAGTGTGCTTGACATATGAACTAGAAATTGCACTTCACACCCGGTCTCTGGATCAGTGGGTTGAGGGAGGTGATTTTGACCCCCTACTCCACCCTTGTGAGACCCCAGTACTGCATCCAGCTCTGGGCCACAACCTAAAGACACAGAGCTAACAAGGTGGGTCCAAAGAAGAGCTACAGAAATTAACAGAGGGCTGCAGCACTTCTCCTATGAGGACAGCCTGCGAGAGTTGGGGTTGTTCAGACTGGGGAAGAGAAGTTTGTAGAGGCATCTTATAGCAGCCTTCTAGTACTTAAAAGGAAGCAGGAGAAATGAAGCAGGAGTATTTATGAGGGGGTGTATTTAGAGAACAAGGGAAAATGGTTTTAGACTGAAAGAGTGGAGGTTTATATTCAATATCAGAAACAGATCCTTTGTGGAATGAGCAGGTCGCTCAGAGAAGCTCTGGATGCCCCATCCCTGGGAGTGTTCAAGGCCAGGTTGGATTGTGCTTTGAGCAAGTTGGTCTAGTGGGAGGTGTCCCTGCCCATGGCAGGACGGTTGGAACTTTTAAGTCCCCTCCAACATAGACTATTCTATTTTCTAAGCAGAAGGCTTTGGGCACACAACCATTGTCATGACTGATGCCTACCTTGGAGGTCTTCTGCAAATGTTTGTTCCTACAGACTCTGCAGTTTCTGTCCTTCTGAGCTGTAATTCATTTGACTCCATACCTCACCTGTTAACTGTTACAAGGACACAGAAGAACTGTCTCCTTTGCAAGTGCTTGAACTGCCTGTGTGGCCACAGGACCCAGCCAATCTCCACAGCTTTGCAGCAGGGAAACAGCATGGCTCAGGGGGCTTATAAGTAGCTTTTGATGGAAAGATCATAATTCTGGGGACTGTCCTGCTGCAGTAAAGTCCTGAAGCAAACTCTGTTAGGCTGTTATTATGGTAAGCTTGTTCAGGTCTCAGAAATGTTGAGACAAGGCAACGTGCACAGCGGGGCTGGAATGAGTATATGTAGAGGAGAGTCTCTCTTTCTTTACCTTTGCACACAAATGTTAGAACTCCTGAAAACACTACTTTTAGCCTTTATAGAGATTCAGATTCTGGTTCAGTGCTACTTATCAGGAGGGATCTTCAAAACCACATTAATGAAATTGTTTGAGTGAAATATCTAGGGGTTTGAGTCATTTTGTATCTATGCTATTGAAGAAGTAAGATTTCTACAGCTCTGTGTTGCCAAAAGAGTATGTGACAGACCTTTAAGGCACATCATGTGAAGGAAATAAATTACACATAGTGAGCATTAAATCACAGAAAGCAATTCCACCCACCCATTCAAAAATTCCAGATCTAGATCCTTAAATCATTCATGTTAAGACTCTGAGTGATAGCTTATGGGATAGGGATTTTTCTTGAGAACAAGAAATTTAATATCAGTCAAAAGAGATTGTTTTCCCCATGTGCAGGTACGTAACAAAACTAGTAACAGTTCTCAAGCCAGTAAGGTAAGCCAAGGAAAGAAGCATGTTCCCACTTGCTACAGCCTATTCTCTTTTTCTTTTGCCTTCCAATTCATAAATTGATGTTTGCATGTCTTTCAACATGACCTGGGTGATAATAGTGTATCAGGAACTGTCTATGGCTGTGATGGCCTCTTGTGAAGGCTGGCATGAGTTCAACACCTTAAACACCAGGATCCTGCCAAATCCTCTGAAAATCAGGGATAGAACTTCTCACTGCAGAAAAATAAACAGGTGGTTTTAGTTAACCACCAGAAATGAAGCTGTCTTAGGAGTACTATAGCCTTTGATTTCATTCCTCAGTCTTCATCCTCCATTGTCTTCAAAATCTATTTTAGCAGGGAAGGGAGATGGGATGTAGAGGTAGGGAGGGAAATACAGGGGGATGCCTCGTAAAAATTCAAAAGCAAGGCTGACTTTAAAGAAAGAGGTCTTCTCCCCTCATGAAAAGAAAAGCTCTGTAATTTTTGGTTTTGCTGTGAACAAAGCTCCATGAAGTTCAAGTGGATTTCAGGAGGGTTGCAGACCTCTGTATTATCATTGGGCTCCATTGCCTTCCCCTCAGTTCTGAGGGACTGCTTGGAACTGAACTACCAAGAGCTTCCTCACACTGATATGATTCACTGATTCACTGGCTCTCCAAAGGAATGGGCCAGAGGAGAGTGCAGTGTCTAGGAGCTATAGACTACTATCTGCAGAGCTGGAGAAGTTTACCCATATTTCCCTTACCTGACTTTGTGTTCTTTCCATGTTTCCACCAGCATACAATGCTGTGAGGCTATCAGGGCACCGAGTGCACTGATAGGCTCTGTACAGGCACAGGTCTGTATTTCTTCCAGGCTGGAAGGAAATGTTTGTGTGAATATTCTCAATGCTTCATCAGTAAAATTACATAAATTAAAATAATACAAAGTAGTAACTTTACATCTTAAAATTCCGATATCTCTTGTTGGGAAGAATGAAATTACTAATAATTGCCAAAACTAGGTAGCTTTACTGCCTTTGGAATGGTCATAGCAGAAATTAAGGCCTAAAGCTATTTTTTAAAACTCTCAGTTGCTACAAAACCAGATTATATCTGTTCAAGTTCATTCTTTCTCATTCTCTGACAATGAAGGAACATTCATTGCTCTTAAGGCAATCTATTAAATCTCTCTTGGAATGAGACAACTGGTGGGGCTTATCTCTCCCCTGACTAAAAATAGATCTTTCATATTTGCTGCAAACTAGCTGTCTTAAATGTTAGGTGACCAGCATTAATTACAGTGAATCCCAGACTCGTACATCTCAGGAAAGTGGAAAAACTAAATTATCTGTAGAATATCTATGAATTGCAGCCCATCTTGAGTTTTAGCTCCTCAAGTCCTATGTACTAGTCCTATTTCAGCAGTTGACCAGCACTCACCATCCAGCTTTCTTCAAATAATCCAACAGCTATGGGGAAACATTTATGATCATTTGACACAGAGGACTGCAGAACACTGGTTATAAAAAAATAATTACTGATCAACATGGTGTGCCTGTTGGTATTCACAAAATGACATGGCACTGCATGACTTAAAGCATTGTCTTGACAAATCAAAAGCCATACCACCTCAAAGGGAGAATTAATAAATTGAAATTTGTAACAAACTGCTTTGTCAGTAGCATCCATGAGAAATGGATGTAAAGGATGGCTGTGGTAGGTCTTCTTTACCTGGCTTTTTATGTATGTAATCCCCTCACTCCCGCAGTCTTCCAAAGCAGAAAACAAAGCAGGATTTCAGTTCAGTCTCAGAAATTTTACTGTCTCACAAAAACCTGGCAAGGGAACACAGGCTGAGCCACGTTATGGATTCTACATTTTGACCATAGACAATGTGCCCATTTACAGGTGTGCAAAACTCCAAGAATTATTTAACTAGCAGGTCTTGGAGTATCAAAAATCAGCAACACTGTTATATGCAGACTAGATTCAGTAAGCAAAAGGCATCAACAGATTTGCCTTCATCAGATGTTAATTATAAGTAACATTTACACTTCCCTCTCTGCTTTCATGTGTTAAAAATAGTCTTGCTTATGAATAATGGTCTCTGCTGTGACACAGCAATCTGTCTTAGCTCTGCTTTGCCAAGGAACAAAATTGGACCCATATTGCCCATGGCCCATCAGCCAGGATTTCATTTTACAGTAAGAACTATAAAAAAATCCTTATGGCTATTGAATATCAGATTAGAAGAGACAGAGTGGTTTTACTGATATTTTCTGAAATCTTCCTGTTTTTCCCAACAGCAAATAGGTGACTGCTCTGCTGACTTTAATGGCAGCAATAGCACTCTTCCATAGGGGTGGTTTCACAATTAATAAACATAATCGCTAAAAATCATAGAATGGTTTGGGCTGGAAGGGATCTTAAAGATCATCTAATTCCAACCCACCTGCCATGGGTAGGGAGATCCTGCACTAGATGAGGTTGCTTGATGTCTCATCCAGCCTGGCCTTGGATGTCTCCAGGGATGGGACTTCCCAAACAAAGTTTGAGGAAACGGTGAGACTGGCTTAAAACAATTATATTTAGGTGCATTTGGGACTTGTTAAGAAAATAAAATAATAATTCTCAAGATTCAGAGTCCAGTTTCTTTTTCTTGAATCAGACAAAACCTTTTAGGGGAATTTGATACTTCTGAGGCTTTCTCTACAACTCCAATTATGAGCAATTATCTTAAAAAAATAAATCTGGTTCTGAAATAATCACACAGGTTCAGAAAATAAGCTGACCTGTCAATATTAGGATGTTCACAGCAAACCTGCAAGAATTGCTAATACTGGAATCCTTTCTGGTTTTGGCAAAAATTGGCATTCTGCTCATACCCAGCTTTGAGGGGTTTAATGCATCTAAACATTTAAATTTTGCTGCATTTCACAAAGAGGGTTCTGTTGCTGTCTTTTGTCAACATTGTTCCTCCCTAACAATTTCCCCATCAAAGCTTTTGTAGCATTACGATTTCCATCATTTACTTTCCTTCATTTAACATGCCCAGTTAATGGAATGGTGTGTGCCCTACGTGACTGCACAAGGAGCTATATAATTAGCAAGCCAGTTGAAGCACATTTGGAAAATAAACTTCATTGTAATCACTGCTTGTCTTCAAGGGTTTTTAAAAGCTCCACTATAAGACACATAATTCTTGTGCCTATTTCAGTTAACATGAGATTTTATTCAGGCTGTGTAAGTGCTGTGCTCTTGGCTTTCTGTCCTGTTTGTGTTGCCTTTTAATAGAAAGATGTTTCTTTGTGAGAGAGCAGGCTTCCCTGGCTAAGACACTAACTCCTTGAGATTGAGGAAAGCACGGCTATCTCCCTGTTCAACCTGTGTGACATGGGCCAGCCACTCTAATTAGATTACTCACTGGACTAACATTACTGCTTTTTCTTTAAAATGTCTGGTAGTTAAGGAAAGCAGAGCTTCTGCTGCACAGTGCTGCCAAATGAGCTGTTCTTTGCCTGGTTAGGAAGAACAAATCACAGCGTTGAGGAGGTCCTTCAGTTCCTTTGAGGCCCTCACGTCTCCAAGAGGACATGCAGTACCTGTCAACACATCAGGACTGGGTTGCATTGCATGCTCCGCCAGTGGCCACTCAAGGCAGAGCAGGACTCCTTCCCATGCCCTCCTGTGTCATCTGTGCATTATTTGGTAGCCAGGGTAGCAACTACCTCCAGAAATTGCTTTTAGTGTTCTAACCAAGTTCCAGCTATGGTTTAAGGACTTTCTAGTGCAAATAACTAAATCAGGACCATGAAAAAAGAAAATGTAATGCTTGTAAAGCATAGAAAGTTGTCTTAATTCTGGAATGGACAGAATGAAACAGGACAATCCTTTCACCAATGTGCTTTCCAGTGCAGTTATGGTGTTGAAAGGAAAGAGAGCTGAGCTCATTCTTACCTTTCTCCAACCATGTTTTGCAGATGACAACCTGGGATAAAAACCAGCTTTTTCTAATTGCTTTAAATGCTGTTGGAAAACAAGACATGTTCAATGTCAGTAAAAGATAAAAATGCATTAACAAAGTCAAGAAAAGGAAAGATTCCTAGGATGCTGCTCTGCTTGTCTCTTTCTATAAAGCTTTTTCAAGATATACATTGTAGCAGTGATTTGGCAGACCTAGACCAAGGACATTATGCTTTCAGCTTCGTGCCTCTAACACTCAATCCAGCATCCATTTCCTGCTTATTTATCAGCCTCTGGGGTCTGCTATGGGCCTGCTCTACAGTCTCCCTACTGAAAAGGATGTAATTTTGGTGGCATGGGTAGCCTGCTGGGCAAGCACTCCTCAAAGAACAGTCTGGTCAGTCATGCCTGTGCTCTTACAATTAGGCGCGTGGTTAAATGCTTTGTTGAATGAAGACCTACATGAAGGTATCTTCATGGAGTCATAGACTTGCTTAGGTTGGATGGGACTTTTTAGCTTAACGACCTAACAGACAGCTGGATTACATTTGATTCTTCAGAGAATTTATGTGTTACTCCTTGCAAGTTAATATTTATATTTCAAACCCAAAAAATTGTCTAGTCCGAGCTTCCTTGATAACCTCAGTTCAATGAAAACAAAATCTTCAGTATGCTCTTGATCTGAAATGCTGGCTACTACCAATTGTTTCTGAAAAACTGTATGCCCTTTAAAGGGATAATTTGGTATCCATTATCAGAGGCCTCCACGCAAAATTTAATTTGATTAATCATCCACTGACAGTTAGAAATCCATTCCTGAGTTGATGGACCATTTGAATATCATCTTTTTGAGCAGCAGCCAAAGGCTCTCAAGCCTTCTTCAATCTCAGAGGGCTTTCAAAAAGCACAAGAGTACCCATGAGAAGGGTTGAATGACTATTTCATATATATCCACAGTCTGAAAATTCTTCATTGTCTGATTTTCCTTTAGCAAAGTCAAGTATCTATTTGGTCTCATTTATTTATTTATTGAATGCAATAGTTTCAGACACAGCTATATCTTAAGCCGTGTTTTAACATGCTGGCAGCAAATGCATGTCTGCCTCTGTAGGTATGATTTTGATAATAGTAGAGATATGTGTGTGCTGAGATGAATTTTGAGGCAACATTACCCCTCAACATATATGCTTTATGCAGTGTGGGAAATGGCTGAGGTATTGCCCAGGGACTCAGGAACTGGCTCTAATCTGAGCTCTGTGAGTGACCTGCCCAGTGACAAGATACAAACCTATTTTCCCCACATAAGGATGACAGTAAAGGGTGAAGACAGAACATCATGTAATGGTTAGGTATTGGTATTGCCCTTTCAAGACAAGTTTCTCCTCAGTCCATGACTGAGGCCTACAGGCATTACAAAGTCAGTAAAGATAACACAGTAAAGGTAAATTACAAGGTTGGTTATTGCATCAGCTGACACACACTGGATCTGTGTATGGAAGCAATGCATTTTGGGCAAGGAAGCAAGAATAGAAAAACTTTGTGTCAAGTAGATCATAGAATAGTCTGGGCTGGAAGGGACCCTGAAGATCATTGAGTTCCAACCCCCTCCCTGCTGCCATAGACAGGGACACCTCCCACTAGATCAGGCTGCCCAGTGCCTTATCCAGCCTAGATACGCATATTAAAGAGATTATGTAAAGGGCTTGATAAATTTATCCTCATTTCTTGTTTTATTTTTAATTATCTGGATGACATTTTCATTTGAAATAGATGTCTTTAGCAGCTGTCTATGGCAACACACAGGCAGCATTTCAGAGCTTTTCTCAATTGCATTTGGATACGTCAGAGGATTTGTAAGAGCTTCATTTCTTTCCACCTGCCAGGAGAGAATGGAGTCGTAGCGCACTTCCAATACTAAATACATTACTGGTAGTTAGATTAACGTTCTATAAACCAGAAAGGGCTGTCTGCATTACATCCAAGGCTGGGGTCATGCAAGAGAACAAAAGCAGTTTCTGCACTACCAAGCATCTCATGCATGTTTTGACAAATGCTAAACAAGCTGAAGAAATAATTAAAAGTAAATATTCTAGAGAAATCTGACAGGAGGGTGATAGAGCAGATTTCCTGGTCATCAGCTAGCAACCTTAGCCAGATTTTCACTGAGGAGGAGGTGGGGAGCCGAAACCTGCTAATATGGTCTCTCGTTTCAGCTTATAAGGAAAAGATGAAGGAGCTGTCCATGCTCTCACTTATCTGCTCCTGTTTCTACCCTGAACCCCGCAACATGAACATCTATAAATATGATGGTGAGTGACTTTTACTGGAAATCATCCTGCAGATCAGATAATGTGCTACTGCTGGGAAATGACTCATTTCACTGTCCCAGTTCACAACATTATTCAGTGGATGTTTCATTGGTTTAACAAGTTATTTGCTCAATTTGGCTATTATCTTCTATTAATTGTGTATTACTCATGATGCTGCATATTGTTCCTGATAGAAGCTCACTAAACTCTTAAATCTAGCTCTCTTCTACTGAGCTATACTTTTCCTACAACCCATTTGAAAATTACAGCTTTTCACAGCAGAAAAATGACACAGAACCCAAATAAGCTTACAGAAATGCTGTACATTTTTATTTTTGTGAGATTAAGGTATAATTAAGCTATTACAGATAAAATGGAAATTAATTCTGAGAACTGTTTTCAGATCGTAATCTGACATTGCAATTAAATTGCCAAAGGCTCAGATGCCAAATCTTTTCTCTGTACTTCTGGACCTACTAAGGACTGAGCTGCTTCTCTTCTCAATACCTCTGAGGTATAGAAAAGCTCACACTTTCTTTATTGTGCAGATATGGAAGTGAAACAAATCAACAAACGTGCCTCAGGCCAGGCCTTTGAACTGATCCTAAAGCCACCATCCCCTGTCTCAGAAGCACCACGGACTTTAGCTTCTCCAAAGAAGAAAGAGCTCTCCCTTGAGGAGATCCAGAAGAAGCTGGAGGCTGCAGAGGAGAGAAGAAAGGTATCTATCTTTCCTTTAAAAAAGTTATAGAAATTAGACCTGACTTAGTGTATAGAATAACAGCCAAGTTCTTTGTCCATTGCTGTCACTGACTCACAGTGGCCTGCATAAACAAAAATTGTTAACAGGTTTAAAAGAATGAAAGAGGTTGTTTTCTATCCTGCAGTCTTGCAACCAAACCTCACTGGTTCTGCTGCTTGGTAAGTATGCATCACAAAGCACAGTTAGCTATGGACAGGAGGCTTAAGTGGTTTCAAATACACATTTGATGCGTGACCATAAGGGATCCATTTGGAGTATCTATTGTAGCTGCTGAAAACCAGGGTGTCTCAGTTTAAGAGATGGGTGTGCAATTCAGATGGCCATTGATTAGGGTTCCCAGATCTTGACTCCTTGTGATGTCAGTGGAAATGACAAGTTCTGCTGCAGGCAGCTAAAATTACTTATTTATGCAGTATGGAGCCACTTTAACCCTGAATAAAGAGACTTCTGGAGACACTTGCCATTGCCAGCGTGAAAATTAGCAGTGTTCTATATGTTAGTGTGCTGCACTGTTTCAGGAGTCTCGGCTGGCTGAAACGGCCACCGAAGAGATGTGGCAATGCATCATTCTAGTTAATTCATGTTTCCTTTTGCTATGGAACAGAAGAAGAGCTACATAAGCCAGGGAGGCCTCAGGAGGACTTTGTGTGCCCTTCAACCAGGCAAACTGTGTTTTTATGTGGAAAATTTGCCTGGACAAGAAAGTGGAGTTAGAATCCCCTTGTGGCTGTTCATGGAGTCCCCTGATTGAATATAACTGAACAGGAAACAAGCTTAGATGTGTCTAAGACTTTTATTTATCTCAAACAATGTATTTGTTATTAAAATTGATATTTACAGAATTTTTTTCCAGATATAGACAAGAACATATACAGAAGTCCAGAGACACCAAATATGCCATGGATAGCACATGGAGCTGCTCCAACATAAGCAGCTCTATTATACTTTCTCTCCTGTCAAACCAGATCAGAGTCACTTCCAAGAAACCCAGTGGAGTGATTACACTGGTGTATGGTGAGATGCAAGTCCTCTGAAGTCAGTATATCTGTATTAATGACAGATCCTAAAAAACCTGCCCTCAGTTTTGGTTTCTAGTGAAACTTGGCTATTCTGGACCTCACTAATTTGAAGAATAATTTTAAGGAACACTGAAGTGTTGCCAGATTTGCCATTTCTTCTGCCTCAGTAACACAGCACTGCCTTTAATGCACAAATATTAGCACTGTTGCTTCTTTCAAAGAAATGCTTCTGTCAAAAGTATTCATTTCAGTAAAAAGACAGACCTTTATGTGAAAGGCATATGCTTTTGCACTAGAACCTGCCCAGAAGTACAAGCTTATGCCCACCCAAACAATTAGATGCTCCAAAGATTCAATCTTTGAAGGGCTTCTGTACCAAGAGCAAGTACTCAAGTACAGACATGGCTGCAGACTGCAGTGGCAGCAATTAAACAGTCTGATACTATGCATCTGCTTAGTGTGAAATAGAAACTGAATGTTCCAGAGACTTCATTTCATTGGCATAATTACTGTTCACTTCTTCCCAAAGAAAAGCTAATTTCATAACAACCTGGTAATCAGTGCTAGCAATACAGACACCTGCCATTCCTTCCCCTTGGTACTATATTAATTTTCGTTGAACATATGACTGAGATAGTTTAATAGACAGGATCATCCACATTAGATTGCAGCAGAAATTGCTGGAAAAGGAACAAATAGTAGAGCAGAAAACTTCATTAGCTCACTGTTAAAATCCCTGGTGCTCCCACATCTCAGCTATGGCCTTTGATTTTTATTCTGAAAAAGTATATTGCAAAGAAGGATAAAAAAGTAATCAGAGGAACAGAATTTATCTTCCAAAAGAAGAAAATTTAAATTGTCTACATTTAAGCTTGGAAAGAGAAAACAGATGTAAGATAAGATAGAAGTCTACAAAGTCATGAATGTTAATGAGATGATAAATAGGAGCAATTATATTCTGTCTCACACAATCCAAAGAGGAAGAAAGACTCAATGAAATCATCAGACAGTAATTTCAAAACAGAAAGAGGGAATCACCTTTTCATGCCCTGTTTAATCAAGTTGCATTTGTTATCACAGACTACTTAAAGGTTATTAAAATATTACTTATCTTTAAAAAACAATGGAAAAATTGATAGAGCACTGCCTTGTAGAAAATTATTATATGGCTCAGTAAACTTGTAACCTAGTGACTGCTGAAGCTATATATGTGCATATACATACACATATGTAATCATCTACACTTTCCCCAAGCATCTTCCATTTTCTGCTGCTAGATAAACCTGGCAGGCTGTTTCTGATATCCAGTATGGCAGTTGTTATCATATCTTTCAATCTGTGTACAACAGTAGTTGGGCATGACCGCTTCTAGATCATGTCTTTTCAGCACATTTCTAATTAAAGTCAAGTACAACTAATGGATGAGAATTGCCTTTTTGGAAAAAATACTAATTGATTTCACACTGTTTAAGAATTAGGTTCTGCTCTGTTAGTTTCGCAGTGTTCATTTTAGAACTCATGAGAACATCCACAGCAATACATACACTTCAGCATGCTCCTGCCAATGCTCTTTCCTGTTTGGTGTTCTTGCTAATTCCAAGCATTTACAGGACTCTTTCCCTTCTCTATTTTTCTACCTCACTTGACAGTCACTATGACCTCATACTCTCAGACCAAAATGAGAATTTCACCTGAAGCATTTTTTTTCCTTTCATGCTACACAGCAAGGTCCATTTGGGCCAGTTACAGATTTGTCCTTTTCATTTATAGAATCCTCTTTACAGCATATCTTTATTATACCTTTTTTTTTTGCATGTGTGTGCTATATTTTCCTACCTAGGATGATCAGCAAGATCTTTTCATCCTTCCCACTTAAGAAATTAGAGCATAGCAACATTGCATGGAGCAGAAGTTAATTTCTTACGGCATCTTTAACATTTATCAATTTTTACCCATTGGCTTTGGATGTTCAGCTGTTATAACAATTGATATAAGGACTTTAAGAGCCATACGTGGAATTATATGTCTTTAATTTTTGCATCAGTAAGTTGAACATGGGTAGTAAACACTTAAAGTGGCACACATCTCTGCTGTATTTTGGATTGTAAGAGAGCGCTGGTATGTAGTTAAATCCTCTTTAAAACTTTATATTGGAATGAAATTGAATCAGGCTTGTCTCTAGTGCTAGCCCATGTCTATAGCCACAAAGGATGCAGAGCAGTCACTTCTTTACTTTCATGCAGTTGGAGAGAGACTCATAGCAACATCTGCATGAGTTTTTAAGACTGATATGCCACAAGATAAGGCTCCCATGTAACCTAGCCTGGGCAAGGCTTGCTGTGCTCCAAGATGCTGAGTGATTGCATTCAAGCTGGAATTCACAGTTTAAAAGTAGCTGTGTGAGCCATTTCTTCCTTAAATTTATTCCCTAATTTTCTCACTGCTTAAGTAACTTCAATATTTGGATGTACATGCCAAAGAAAAATAGATACATTTTAGCTAGATGGGGAGATAATAAAGCACCTGTTGCTTAGATAACTAGAATTCTCTTCTGGTGAGTAATAATTTAAAATATGTGTCTCCCCATTGCCCATAGTCAGAAATAATTTTCCTCATAAAATGAATGTTTACTTGTCAGCATCTGTCTCTGGACAGCTGAGTATAAGATGTGGATTTCCTTTTGAAACATTAATCTCTGAAAAGTGAAGGTACACATGATCTTTTAGAAAAAAAAGGATAGGAATATCATAGGAGTTTGCCTGCATTATGCATCTTTTTGGCACAGTAGTACATTTCTAGGAGCAAAGTTATATGTACCAGGAACATTTTGCACACTTCCCTCCACACCAAGCATTAGAAGCTGCAGCTAGATTATGCTTTGTTATATTGAGGAAATCTTCTGGATACTCTCCCTTGAATATTTTGTCCTTTCTTCATTATTTCATACTTGAATTTCAAGTACAGAATACAAAGGTTTGGAGTATATCCTTCCCATTACTTCAAACATACAATGTTGAAAGTGAATTAGTGATTAAAACTTCCTACTTACATTGAATCCTGTTTTAAAACCCAGGAACCCAAACACAGCAGTTAAAAAGCCAGTGCAAATGACAAAGGGAGTCTATTAATCCCAGCCCCACTCAGTATCTGTGGTCATTCACTTAGTCATTTCTGGATGTGTTGTAGATTTTGAAGAGACTGGGTGGCCAAGTTCTTTTGCCAAATGTGCTGGAAATAGAAAATCTTTTGACAATTCAGTGCACAACATACCAACTGCCTTCCCAAATTGTTGTAAGGCTGTTTCGAAAGTGTTCTGAACACCAGGGAAACAGGCATGCTCCCAGCTTTGATACAGCATCTTTGGAAGAATGACCTCAGCCCGTGTAACCCATGGATATTTTTGTGACAGGGAGACCCTTATTTTTAAACCAGGCCAGGTTACCTTGAACATTTTGAGGGAGGAAAAGTGATGTTTGAGGCATATCATAGAGGGAAATTGTATTAGGAGTGTGTAGTCAGTTCCTGAAGCCCGTTTTTAACTTTTGCTTAGACTCTTACTAGTGCCAGCTCAGTTTGCATCTAGTAAATACTGAATTAGAGCATAAGGATCTTCATTATTATGCATTAGTGGACAAACAACTTTTGAACATCTTTTCTACCAGAGTAGCTTGCAGAACAGTCTATTCTTTGATAGGAAACTTTTTTTACTGTTCTTCTGGATTTATGATAACAAGTAGTTCCAGAAGTCATGGGGTTTGAACAGAACAAAAAGCAAGAAAAGTGAGCAAGAGCCTCAAGATCTCAAAGGCATTTTGCTGCCTCCCATTGAAAGCCAGTGTTCTTCTGAAAAATAGGCACAGTCCAAATCTTACTTTATTAAAACCACTGCATGGGCCCTGGATTTTCCCTTGGAAATGTATTTACCCAATCTGAAAATTATTATATAGCACATTATGTATACAGATTTAAACACCATGAAACACTACTGTCTAATTAACAAATCACTTCAATGTTTTGTAAGGAAGTATGTTACAATTAGTATCATAGTATCTTTTCTATTGAAGCTCCCAGAAGCAATGGAAATCGATTCTTACATTACCAAAATTAGTTTTAGATCACGTAAGCGCTCACAGAATTAATTTCAGTGCCCAAAATTTACTTATGATAACTTTTCCAAAAGCAGATGAAAGGTTGCCATTGAATATTAAACAAAAAAAATGCACTTTAAAGGCACAGTTCAAACTGAGCTACCAAATTTGGTCCAGAAATGGTAAAGCAAGATGAAATTATTTCAATTTTACCTTTTATCAGATCTTTCAAAATAACTTTTTTTCATTTTTAAAGTCTATACTTATATGTTAAATGCTAAATATCTGAAATCAAATATTTTGCTTAAAAAAACCCCAATTTTTATTATATGATTATTGGTGCCTTGGTTAAACTCATGCAGCTTTTATGATTTTTGAGTTAGTCTACAAAATTTCTTTGCCCAGCTTTTTCCCTTTGCCTCATTCTCCTTCCATTTTCCATCTTGGGACAATCTCTGCTTTTTCTTCTGATTTTTTGGCCTGCACAACAGTTATTTTCTGAGTCAAACACTTGAGAGAAAGTTGTCTTTATTCCTTTGCATTCAGGGTATGCTAGAATGGAGGTAAAAGTCAGGAGCAGGCTCCTCACACCAGTGAGTACTCCAGGGATCAGAGTTTGAAAAATGAGGCCTTAACTGCAAGCAGGCCAGAGGTAAAAGTAAATATATTAAGTGTCCAAAATGGATTAAAGTAGCTTTTCCTTCTGATCTCAAGCAGGCCATTACAGCCTTGCTAAGACAGATATGTTTTAGTCCAGTGTCTTGCTGCAAGATGTTCTTCTGGGTTTTTGCAGTCTTAACCCTCATTAAAAGACTTTTCTCCCCCTAGTTGGATCTCACTCATGTGAAAGAATTGTAGGCTTTTTCACTCCATTTAAAGCCACGCAATAGAATTTAATAGGATTCATTACCACTGACTGTAATCATTAGTTAAAGCCCTTAATTTTGGCCTTAAGTGTGCATTTTAGCGCAGATTGCAATGCATTGTTGCCATTGCTACCTGCAAAAATAAATTAGTTTATCTTCCCAGACCAGTATTTCATTCCGTTTTCTGTTTGCTTCTTGTGCTCCCTCTAATTTATTTTGTCCAAAGCACTCAGTGTTGTTTATCTTTTCCAAATAATCCCTCTGAATCATACTGTCTTTCTGACTAGGCTTGCATGGAGGATGCTGCAAGTTCTATGGCTCCTCTCCTAGGATTAGTGGGTTTGTGTTAGTAGTTTTATTTAAAACAGATAATAAATCTTATGCTTATAAGCAATGAGTTTACAATGAGGAATAACACAGTATTGCACACAGGCTGCATCCACTTAATTCCCAGCTTCAGTGTTCATCTTCCTTGCAAACTTTGAATTTCTAAATTAAATAACATTTTTGTTATTTTCTACAGAATAAAACTTTTTTCCCCTTCCTAATCAGGGAGAGGAAACCACACAAAAGTATCATGGGAGAATAACATCTGGGTTGATTCTGTCTGTCTCTTTCATACCAGTAACCTTCAAAGCCTGCTATTAACTATTCAAGCTCATCAACAGATGATCCACGCTACGTAGAAGTTGCTTATCTCCTGTGCAAACAACTTCCTTTTTAACACTATGCCTTCAGCCCCAGTCCCATATCTCAACAAATAAAATGCTCCTAGCTGTAAGACTGCAGCCATCAGAGGTTGAGAAACCACTACAGTAACCCAGACAACCGGAACAGTTACACATGACAGCATTTCTCACTGACAGAAGTGCTTTGGACACTTTGTCTGCTGCTGCCTAGGGCTTGTGCTCCACATTAAAGCCAGTGCCTTTAAGCCCCTATTATTGAAGTTTAGCTGATGTATATACAGAAATGATCTTTCCAAAATGTGCAGGTAACAAAGCAACACATTTTGCAGGGTTTCCAAGATCAGTGAACTGTTGCCTTATGGCTTGTTTGTTTTTTTCCACATGAGTATTTCATTTCAACCACATGCCACTTTCTTTCCAGTCCCAGGAGGCCCAGGTGCTGAAACATCTGGCAGAGAAGAGAGAACATGAGAGAGAAGTGCTTCAGAAGGCTTTGGAGGAGAACAACAACTTCAGCAAAATGGCAGAGGAAAAGCTGATACTGAAAATGGAACAGATCAAAGAAAACCGTGAAGCTAATTTAGCTGCTCTTATTGAACGTCTCCAAGAAAAGGTAACCATGCCATCAGTCCTCACCTTAGACTAGAGAGGAAAACCTAATCAATATTTTAAAGATATGTGAGTAGCTCTTACCTCAGATGCTGCACTTGAGGAATGTTTAAGTCAGAGCCTATCTGAAATTCTGCTCACTTTTGAGAAATACTGAACACTTGTAATCAGGATGGTTGAGGTTGGAAGATGCCTCTGGAGGTTACTTGCTCCAATGCCCTGTTCAAGCAGGTGACCTAGAGCAGGCTGCCCAGGACCATGTACAGACACCTTTTGAGTATCTCCAAGGAAGGAATTCCACAATCTCCCTGGGCAACCTCTATCAGTATTTACAGCACTCACAGTGAAAAAAGGTCTCCTGATGTTCAGGGGGAACATACCATGTTTTAGTTTGTGACCATTACTGGACATCACTGAAGAGAGCTTTTTTTTGTACCCTCAATTCATACATTGATGAGGTCTCCCTGAAACTTCTCTTCTCTAGGCTGAGCATTCTCACCTCTCAGCCTTTCCTCATGGGATACTGAGAGATGCTCCAGTTCCTTAATCCTCATTCCCCTTTGCCAGACTGTCTCCAGAAAATGGCTACCAGTGACTATGCAAATGGCATAGTTCTTGAGCTTAAGAACTGTACCCAGATAACTTGACATTTTTACATCACACTGGGTTACAGACAGATTATCCAAAACTTAAGAAAGCAAAAAGGAAAAAGCCTATTAGCCATCCTTGAGGAACACAAGGAAATGGGAAGGACAGCTGAACCATCTCTCAGTCCTACAGTCTGTTAGGAGACTGTGAAGCTCTGTTCCCACAGCAATATGATAGCATCTGTGGATGAAATCCAAAGGCGGCTTCTGACTAATAGCTCATTTTGGAGCATTTGTACAGACCAGTAAATAAAAATTGCATGACTATACAGTTTAGCCAACACAAAAGTAAATGATGAATAGGCAGGCAAAGAGGTGAGGTATCTAGGTCCAAATCTTAAAGAGTTACACAGAACTATGAATGCCCTGAGGTTTTTGTGTCTAGAAGTTCCTACACTCATAGACAGCTTCTATATACTGCAGAAAACAGGAGCAAAGAACAAGTTCCATATAAAATTTTGCATTCACAGTGATGGTTATCATAAGAAATTGTGATTTACAGAGTTAGTTGATGTAATTAGCTGTCTTGGCCCTTAATCCATAGTCCAATACAGACAATGGAAAGATAAATGAAGACTTCAGTGAATTTTTGACAAGGCCCCATAATGCATGGAAATACCTAGGGAATACTTTAAACTGCAGTCATCTAGTTATGGATGCCCACTGCTGTTGTCACATTGTGCTTGTAATTTTGTTGCCTGTGTTTTTTTCATTGACTCAGCAGAAGAGGCAAGTGTCAGTTAGTTTGGCAGATGAGAGAGGCACAAACCAAAACCAGCAAAACCCTGAAGTTGCCAAAAATAATAGTTTTATAAGCACCCCAAGTAGAACATCTCTGAATTCTTTTGACAGCTGTTGTTCCTGACCCCAGGCCCATGTCTACAGGCTCATTTTCTATGAGCATACAGTGGCTTTGTTAAGCTAATGACAAATATTTTTGTAGAGGAGAAAACAGCCTGTGAAAGGCTAAACGCAGACAGAAGGTTCTAGCATTGCCTTCTGGTAATGAAAAGAAAGAATGGAGAGAATAGTTAGTTTTGTCCTTCAGTTTAAGGCAATGTTTGAGATGTTCAGATTGGCTTATCTTTGAAGAATTAAATTCTTAGACTTCTTTTGTAGTTCCTAAATGCTAGCTAACTCAGTAACTAACACTTATGCATACAGAAAGCAAGCAATTAATTTAAGCTCATTCGTCTTTGCCTAAATTTAGTTTAATGGCTAGGAATTCAAAGAACAATCATGAGCACATTTTGTGCTGCCAGCACTACCTCTCTAGGTGGACCTTTAAGTTGAAGCTCTATGGGGTGCTGCATCAGACAACAGACTGAGCTCCAAAGCATAAGTAAAAAGCAAGCATTGAACATGCCTCATGATGTTGAATATATTCCTGTGATTATTTTGAAGAATGCTTTCTTAAACAATGGCTTCTTGTTGTGTGTCCAGTACCTCACCCTTAGCAGATGATATACTTCTTTAAAAGTAATATTCCTTAGTAATTTTCTTTTTTTAAAAAAAGAAAAAAAATTACACAAGCTTTTATATGGAAAGTGTTTTATATGTTCATGGTGTTATTAAGTACCATTTTACTACTGCACCAACAGCACCTTGAGCTGAAACACAAAGCTAAAACACAAGGCTCCTGCTTTCCTGTTAGGATTCATCTGACCTCAGGCAAACCCCACAGAGCATTAAGGCAAGAAATGGAAACACAAGGCCATTACCTTCCCACTCATCCCTCCCCCTGCCTAAACAGGCGGGGGGGCCAACAGGCCCCCCCGGCCTTTCTCCTCCCACTGTGNCCCCCCGGCCTTTCTCCTCCCACTGTGTGCCCTTGGAAAGTGCAACTCACCAGTGATGTCCTGCAGCAGAGACACCAGGAGGAGCATCCCTCAGACCCCACAGGGGGGCAAATGGTGGCTGCTGTCCTTCCTCACTGGTATTAAATAGGAAAGTGGGTGGAGGGGGCTGATTGGGAACAGCTGGGGAGGGGAGGACTCTCCAGCAGAACCCAGGTGTGTGGGATTTGGGGGGAAAATGGGCTGGAAAAGGGTTGGTGTGGGACAGAGGCAGAACACAGGGGGGAGAAGGGGTATGTGAAACCTGCCCAAAGGAAAACTGGGGGGAAAAATGGAAGGACTTAACTGTTTATCATGAGGGTGATGAGACACTGAAACAGGTTTCCCAGAGAGATGGTGGAAGCCCCATCCCTGGGGACATTCAAGGCCAGGCTTGCTGAGGCTCTGAGCAACCTGATCAAGAGTGGGATGTCCCTGCCTATGGCAGGGGGATTGGAACTAGATGATCTTTAAGGTCCCTTCCAAACCAAACCATTCTATGATTCTGTGGTCTGGTGGGTGGTACTTTGCTGTGTTGCATCCTTTAAAGATGGTTGTGCTGTGAAATAAGGTTTGCACAAATATCAAATGCACCATCTAAATAGGTTGTCATTGGGTGGTGCCCTGGGCAGGCAGAATGAGAGAGGTTTTTTATTTTTCCCTTTTTGATGTTTTCCAGGAGAGGCATGCTGCAGAGGTCCGTAGAAACAAGGAGCTCCAGGTGGAACTGTCTGGNCATTGGGAGTGGGACACAGGCAGCAGAATGAGAGAGGTTTTTTATTTTTCCCTTTTTGATGTTTTCCAGGAGAGGCATGCTGCAGAGGTCCGTAGAAACAAGGAGCTCCAGGTGGAACTGTCTGGCTGAAAACAGCAATGGTGGATGTGACCCATCCCCACCATTAGTGAACTCCCCCTGCCTATACTATTATGGATCATGCGATATCAGTATGGGAAATGTATGACATGGTTTAAAAAAAAATCAAGAACTCAATAAAATAAAAAAAACTAAACTAAAAACAAAAACAATGCGGTCTCTTTGCAGAATGATTTGCTTGATGTTTAAAAAACTTGGATCTTATTTTGTAAATACTTACATTTTTGTTAAAAAATACAAGTATTGCATTATGCAAGTTATTTCATAATCTTACATGTCCTGTAACAGGCTTCTGATGTTGTCTATTTCCACTCAATTGAATTTGCTGGGTCTGTTTGTTTGAAGCACCTCACGTCTAATTCCATCCCCTGCGACTTTCATTCCAACCCACCACGAGGTCAGTAGTAGTTCTATGGTGCTAGAGACCAGTCATTGCCTAAGAACTTAGAGTGCTTTGCCATCAATAAGCTTTGTTGAAACAGTGACTAGATCACAAGTATTGTGACTTCACGTTCCAGCTATCCAAGACAAAAGGCTCTTAAAAAGTAGTTTCTTCAGATGCAACTCACTCTACAGGACTCTGTAGTGTGTTAGATCATTGTGGTTAAATTGCCGTGTGGGGTACTTGTTGCTTCTGGGATTTTGAGGCAGGGCAACAAATATGGCTGTGCAACAGAATGAAAGCAAGTGGGATCAGCTTGAGGCAAATTTAAGAGGCTCATTGTAACCATCTAGCTATGACAAATTCTGGATGATGCCAAACAGCCATAATAATGCTAATTGTAAATTGAGCTTAATTCACCACTTGAAAATTTATTGATGGAGCAACTAAAAGCATCAAGTGGCTTTATCTGTAGATGCTGTGATCTATGATACTAATCTGATGCTACCACATTACATGTATAACAAATAGTACAAGAGGCTACCGAATATTTCACCTGGAACCCATGAGCCAGTTGTTGCTCTTTTTTTTTGACACTGCTGACTTCCATTCATCATGACCCTTACTCTTCAGTGTTAGCCAACCCTACCTAGTGACAGACATCTAGGACTAAGAGGGCTGAAGCAGGAGGAATGACTAGACAGGGTGCTTGTGCCAAGTACAGTATCACCAAACCTAACACATCATCCCCAAGATATCTGCAATTTTAAAGTTGTCCCTACCCCCTGGAGGTTGCTGCCTGCATATTCTACTCTTCATTAGTGCTATTTTCCTGTATGTCATTGTGAGCAAGCTGTGATTAATAAAGAATTGGGGTTCTGTGAACTGAAAAAGGGCTTGTCTCTTCTCTTGCTCCATTCCTTCTCTGACATGAGCCCACATGAGGTGAAAACCTAGTGTAGTCCTAAATGCATGGAAATAAAACTTCAATAAGACCTCTTAGTAACCCGTCTGTTTCTCTGCTAATACAGAATTAACTCCCACTTCATGGTTTCCATTGCTGAGGCTGGTTCTCTTTAAAGGTTACTGTATAAAAGCAGCCTATGAACTAGATTTAGCACTGATTTTATTATAAAGGAGAACTAGCTACAAAAATATCATAAGATCATAGTCATCTAGTGAAAGGACCTTTCAGATCATTGAGTCCAGCCATCAGCCCAACTCTGACAGGTCTCGTACTATGCACATGTATCCCTTAATCCAGATTCAATATAGGAGGGAAAAAAAAGGAATGTGGGGAAAAAGCAGTGAATAATGGAACTATGGGTACATACATCAAAAGGTGCAGCAAGATTCTTGCTGTTAACACACTGAATTTCAGTATAGAAGTGATTAATTTACAGTGTATTGAAAAAAATGAAATCGCTAGGGAAGCTGCTGAGCTGTAAAGCTGAGATATAAAATTGGATCAGATTCCATTTAGAACTGGACAGGTGATCAAAAATTGCTTCTAGGACTAGTTTTCTGCTTTAAACTGATGAAAGTGGCATGCTTGCTCTTTTGGAGAGATGAGCCAAAAGTTCCAGATCTATAAAAGTCAATTTCTGAGCCACACAGCCTATTTTATTTCAGAGCCAGTTTATATCCCTGGAGGACTTTCCTTGTGGTCAGAAAATGACAAGCTGATCCAGATACAAGAATGGAAGCTCAGCTCTGTGTGCAATGAGCTCTGTACCACAGAATGAGAGGAATATTTCAGCTTGTTATGGCAGTTGGGTTTTTTGTGCCTAATTCCTTGTCTTGACAGAATTACCTGGCAGAGGAGCCAAACAGCAAGTTTTGAATCTGGATGCCATATTGTCAGGCCTCCAAAGTTTGTAAATTTTTTTAAGCTACAGTAAAGAAGGCCATTCAGTCAAATTTATATTTGAATTTAAGAAATCTTGTTTGGAGGACTCCTGGATTTTTGTTTCTTTTCCCAAAGGAAAGTCAATTACAGTTTTCCCTGTTCCTTTTAACAAGTCCTGGTCATGCTTCAAGCCCTGTTCTTGTTGGTCCTTCTGAGCTATGCTGGCTCAGAGACCAGACCAAGGACAAAGGTCTGATGCTGAAGCCAAGCAGGACAGCCAACCTTGCCTCCATGAGACTCAACTCTCATCCCACATAAATGAGAGTGCCCATATCCAAAGTGCCAGCTAGGGTGGTCCCTGACACTGTTCACCCCAGCACAAGACCTTGGCATTGCCTAGGAAATGCTTCTCCACAAGTACCAAGATTGCACCAGGGATTGCACTATAGACCCATGTCATAGACCATGCTGTGCTCCTGTTCACTTGGATCAGTTGTGGGTCTAGAGTTCGTTTTATTAAGATCTGCAGTTTACTTGAAAATACTCTGCTTATTTAGTCTATAATAACAAAAATCATTATCTACAGAGACACAGTATAGTAATTACTTTATATTACCCTGTGTGTTATTTTCTTTAGTGCTGCCTTCCTAGCTCCTCCCTGCTTGTGCTAGCAAAAGCATATTAGTGCCAGGGGTCTCTCATCTCTCAAAGATATTATAAAGAAATAAAATATTCAAGGCACCCATTTTTAAATTATTACCATTCTAGTTACTTTAAATATCTTTATTTTTTTAATTCAGCAGCAAGTGGATGTTAAGGACTTTCACATGAAAAAATTAGGCCACTTCTTTGATTAACTGTGGATGCCCAGCTACATGCTGTGAGCTGTGAGCAGCTGATACAGATTTGCAGAACATTTTCCTTAGGCTTCTGGAGACCTCCCACAGGACAGGAAGGAGCAGGGAGCACTAGCGTTGCACCACACAGATGCTCCACTGAGGTATATGGTGGCTCAGAAGCAGGGCAGAGCTATGTCAGTGAGAAAGGTGCATCTGACTCAGGGCCACTGCAGGTTCTTGGTCTACCTCCAAGTGTGGGCAGAGCTCCATTTCCTGTCAGCTAACCCACCAGTTATGCCAAGCTTGCCCAAATAATCAAGCAGGAATTATTCAAACCAGTTAAACTTCACAAGGTCTTACTGAAGCCACAAAATACATGCTGAAACATTTCCAGAGTCTTGGGTGTGTAGTTTAAACCCATCACTGATCCAGAACTTGAAAACAACGCCTTTTTTCCCTTTGTTATTACGCTTCTTGTCCCATGGAGGCTTTTTTCACTAAACAATTTGATAGCCAAGCAGCAATGTCTATCTGCCCCTTCACTCCAGAATGCCCAACACATCACTGATATGCAGCAATGTGCTGCACACCTAGGTAGAGCTGTCTACCTCTCTTCCTTCCAACAGTCCAAACAGAGGATTGGGCACTGTGATCAGGGTAGGAAAGAGCATTACTCCCAGAACCTTGAGGTATAGAGGGAGGAGAAGTATTTCTCTCTTGTCTCCCAGAAAAAGAATATGGTTTAAAACCTGCCTTTCAGACAGCATCAACATCTTATTTCTCATCCAATTCTTGTTGGATCTCATCACATCAAATCGAACCCTCCCATCAGTTTTTTTTGGTGGAGAGAAAATGAGGATTGCACAGGAAAAGGCAGACCTTACTTCCACCTTTCAGCACATGCTCCATTCTGAGCATATTCTAGCACAGGAAGGAAGTAGTCATGCACTCAGCAGAAGGGATATTGCAAAGGAAATAGTGGGAGAATTTCAGGTAATCTTTCCCATGCCTCGGGACTGGTACCACAGTGATGCTGGTACAATAGTGCCATGCAGTGGTCAGTCTTAATAATTTGGAATGACCTCTGAATGCACTAGAGATTACAACAATTTCTTCTGAAGGATAGCCATTTAGTCTGCTGCACAGTTTACACTAGCTCTTTGTGTTAGGTAGATAGTGGCACTGAAATCTGCAGTCTGAGTCCAGACATTTTCAGGTTCAACTCCCCTGTATTGCAGGTGGCACAGTCATGGGTAGTTGTAAGATCAAAAAGGGTTGATGTTTTTGTGTGGAATAAGGAGCAGACAGAATTGCAACACCCTCCTCAGAAAGCTTCATGGTTGCATTACTGAACCTTCAAACTATTCTAGAAAGCAAGAGATAATACACAGCAGCCAGTTCAGAAGAAAGAAGACATGGAAAAAGTAGTAACAGAAATACAGGGAAAAACAGCATTAAAAAAACATCATTATGTCAGGGCCTAAACAAACCATGAAACAACTCTCACATTTGAAAAGTAGACTTCATCTCTCAGCATAGGAGAAAAACTGGTCACCCTTGAAGCTGGCACCCTAAATTCGTTCTCTACTCCTACCCCAATATCCAGAACTGGGGCACAAGACAGAGGAGTCTAAAATGCAGGCTACAGTATAGATGTAAACATAACCCATAGTTCTGTGTGCAGCAGCAACTGAAGTCTGCCATGGACTTCCCCATGAATTTTACTCAATGCACAGTAAAATGCCTGTGCTTCAGCCATTCCTAACTTCAGTATTACACTGATGCTCTGATAACATCTGAGCTTTAACTTCTCTCCTGGGAAAATAAATTTTCTAATGAAATGTCCACAAAGACTGTAGAAATACATATAAGTGATAAGTTACTTAGAAAAGCATTCACCTTCTTCAAGTTTACAACGTGAGACCATGCTTATGGGTAGCAGTAAATAGCTGCTGAAAAATGTCTTCTGACAGTAACAGGATGGTTTTGGTCAAGCAGCTTCTTGGAAAGGATTTCCTGAACTAATGAGGATGGAGGACATGAAAGGCATTATCCAAGATACAGCCTAGACAAGAGTGATATAAGGAAACACCTAAGTTTCAACTGAAATTTCTTTTAGCTATTATAGTTGCAACAGACTTTAAAGCAAACTGTGGAAAACAAGAACATATAATAAAATAGATTTTTTTAAAATTTTTGTTCTTTGAATATTCAATTTGCCAAAGTGTATTTTAGACAATAATTTTTATAAGATCACAAAAAATTCCCATATACAACTGCTTGTGACCAGAAGAGGGCAAGCTCTGATTGTTTAATAGGCAACTATGGATGATAAGTTTTACTTGGAAAAACCAGTCATTCTGTGTTCTTATCCTGTTTTAGAGCATTGTGGAGATCAAGGTTCTATACTTGCCATAAACTATAGATTTCAGTTTATATGCAACATAAAAGGCAAAATTCATTGTGCAGGTATTGTATAATCTATATTATATATCTTATGTAATCTATGTAAGTTAGCCACATGACTGCACAGGTTAAAAGAAATTTCTCTATTATTCTGGAGTTTAGGAACTGGTTCCTAGCCCCCAGGGATTCCAAACCAAGTTGGAAGCAGGAAAACCAGATTTTCAGATGGATTTTGTACAGGCTCAGAAACTGTGATGCTCACAGAAGAGGCGATCGGACTCAGCAACTGGGATTTCCCTTCTTGCACTGCATCTTACACTTACACATTTCCAACTGACTTACAAACTGGTGGAGCACAGCGGTGTATGAACAGCTCTCAATGAACCATCAACTGGTTAGCCAGATTGAAGATTATTCCAAACATACATATTAGCTTGCGAGCAGCACTGGATGAATGCATGCCTTCTGCCTCCAGGGGTGGGTTTGGAAGCAGAAGAGCTGCTGCCTCAGAACACAGCCTGTACCTGAGTTAACAATTTCTGCTAGACCATGAGACATCCTCATGAAAGTTTCCTTGTGCTATATTCCTAGGACATCCTAATGCTGGAGGAAGCCTGACTCAACCCAATATGGTATCCAGTACAGAGTGCTGGTTGGCACAGCAACAGTCATCAGAGATGGAGGGAAAGGAGACATCCACTGGGAACTGAATGGGTGGAGGAGGCTGCCACTGGGAGACAGCAGAAAATGGACAGCAGCACCTGAGCTGGTGGAGGACGAAGGCAAAGTTGGGGGTTCCCCTTCTGCTTTAAGTTCCTTCCCATTCCTGGTACCTCAGGAGGGGTCCTGTTGGAAGATGTGCTGTGTACAGAGGGCAAGCTGGACTCTGGAGCCATGCAAGATACTCTGCAGCACTGATACCACCATGTGTGTGCCCCAGCTCACAGCAGGCCATCAGCCTTGCACATTATCTGTGTGTCCTGGCCAGCTGATGTCTCCATATTATATTGTAAAAATTACATAACTTTTTTTTTCCAGTACATTTCATCCCCTGCTTTATGGAATAACTAAATGTTTGCACTACTTTTTTTTTTTTAAGTATTTTTTCCATGAAACAATTTAAAAATGGGAAGCAGGCATCTCTGTTCTCTCAGAAGGCTACCCCTGTGGCTTTCATACAGCTCATTAAGAAACCAGGCTGGAATTTACACCACTAAAATGAGAGAGGTTCTTCCTTATTATTTCCTACTATTTTTATGGCTATCCAAGGTGACCAGTATGTCTACATCAAGGCCAAAGACAGAGTTATTTTTCATGTGAAGCTACATGGCTGCAGAGCACTGGGGAGAGACAATTAAAAATTTTAAAAGACAGCTAATATTAATCTTCCCTACTGAATGATTTTACCAAGAATATGACATCGCAGAGATTTTCTTCCAGACCACTGGAGTGTTCAATGTTTACAGCATTACCAGACACACTTTTAAGCTAGTGCAAGCTGCTGCTGTTGGCAGGTCTCAAGCAGGTTTGAGGAGTCCTATGTTCCTGCCGGGCAGTCTGCATGCAGCTGCACTGTTTGGACACTGTGATTATTTACTGAGACACCATTTGGCCTCCATGCTGAGGCATGTTTAATGCTCATAGATGTAGCAAGCAGTCTTGGCTATACAAACCCTTTTGCGTTGCCTGAAGCACCTGCTGGCTCTAGTAGATGCACAAAGAGGTATCCAAATCAGCCCTAAGCTGCCTGAGCTGGGCTCGGGGCTGGCTGAGCTCTGCCAGCTTGAAAACAGGATCTCCCCAGAGAGGCAACTCCATGCTGGAAGTCCCAGGACATGCCAGTACAAGCACATAGCTACTGAAGCACAGCTCCATAGACTCCAGCTCAATGCCAGCAGGCAAAGCCACCATGGCTGAGCAGGTTTCTGCAGACCTGGAGCCAAGGCAAAGCTGGCAGTCAGCCTTCTATCACCTCTTTTTTTCTTCTTTTTTCCCCAGTGCAGCAGGTTCTTCTGGTCAAGGCTTCCTATGTCAATGTCCCCCATTCTTCCTGCAAGCAATCTGGTTGCTCCTGTCTACTAAAGCCCATTCAGTCCTTGGGTTAGCCCTTGAGCATTTTGAATGGATTTGGTTCCCTCTCTCCATTTGGTGAGTCCAGCTGGCCGCCATGATGCTCAGGCTGCTTGACCACTTCCTTCACTTCACCTCTGCACTGAGACCGCTGCCAAAGGTGGACAGGAAGGGAAGGATGCTGGCAGGACTTGCAGATTTTTCCTTTAGCTTTGAGCTTCTCATCAAGTTTTCAAGTTTTTCCAGACTGCTGCTATTTCCTTCTCAATTAAACAAGTGCCTGACCACAAGAATGATTTCTTTCAGGTTTGTCTCATTCCATTCTTTGAACCTTCACTTGAAAGAACATCTGCATTGAGTAAGACGAAGTGCCTATTTGGTCCAGTACTTGGACGCTGCTGACAAGCCAGTAACAGATGCTCAAAGATGAACACAAGGACAGTACATACATATGATGATGCTTCTCCAGCCTCCAACAACAGGTGCTCCTGAAGCTACCTGAGCAAGATTTAATTGTTAATGGCACTGATGGGTATTTTCTTTTCTTGATATATTTAATCACTTTTTGAGGCCAATGCAAACTTTGGTATCTGTTACATCCTACAGCTGTGAGGCCCAAAGGTGTTTGATTTCATCTAGTAGTGACATCTGCTGTCTGCTACATCTTTGAGAAGCTTTTAAGATCATTCAAAAAAAGAGAGAGACAAGCAGTAAACTTTAAACTTGTTGACAAAGAAGTGAAATTTCCCAGACAAAGTTCTTCTATATGTCCAGACGAGCAGCTCCTCAACAGTCGGAAGCACACTCACTCACTGCCTACTCAAACACCAGCATGAAGGCAGACTCATGCCTCAAAAGTAGTTTGTTTATCTTTATATTCTGAAATTATTTTATTTCATCCCAGCTTAAGCAACTTAACTCTTGAGGCTGGGTCTGTTTTAACAGACATGCTCCAGAGTATTACACAACAGACATACAGATGTGCTTTTATGGCCACACAAGGCAGATTGCTGTTCTTGGCAGTCAACAGCTAAAGACTTGTCCTTCCCATAAGGAGAGGATCTTTCAATACAGTGCTTCAGAAGTGGATTGATTCTTGTGACTCACTGGAGATGGATACCCACTTCATATTTCCAAGGCTTTTGTCCCAAGGTGAAGAGATACCTCATGGAAGCCCCCCTTGCTAGCAGAGGTCACCCAGTGATGCTACTGCTTATTATTCTAAGTATGGAGCACTGTGCCAGATTGGAAAGATAGGGTTTTTTTCTAGGTGTCAATACTAGAAAAAATGCTGTCTTTTTCTTTGGACCAATAAATAGGGAATATTTTTTCATCTTCACATTTAACTCCTTTCCAAGTGGAATTAGATAGTTCTTATTTTGCAGGAGAATACTTCCCTGTTCTGGAAAGAGATCACTGCTTTCCCCTGTACTGTAGCACAGGGGGACCACCATGAGGTCAGATACCATTTTGCCTGTAGCCTGCTACACTAAGGATTGAAGACAAGAGATTTCTAAATCAAAAATAATTTCTCCCCAGTGGAACAAAGCACATAGGTGTAGACCTTATATCTCCCTTATTCTACCACATTTCAGACTGTTTTCCAGTTAACTTAAAGGCAAGACAAAACCACAAAATCAACTAAGTATTCTAGCTTGCTAAGGAGTTCTGTATGCATTTTGCGGTGCTAAAATGCTATGCCCAGCACGTACATATCTGGAGTGTAAACAAAAATTATTTGTTAAAAAAACCCACACTATTTCTAAGCAGTATAGGAACAACTGCAGTAGAAATCAAGCACAAATACTCTGATTCATAGCTACCTTGGTAAGCCAAGTCTTTCTTGGTTTGTGTAACATTATCTTTCTCCTTATTCTGCTCAGTAATTCATTGTTCTGATGTTAAGAATTACTTATTTTCTTTCCACAAAAGTTTTAGAAGCTAGAGTTGACTGAAAGCACAGGAAAATTTTTGCACAGTGCATATCATCTCACTAAGAAAAAGTCTTAAAAAAATGCTTTTGCATCTTTGCATCACTGAGAAGACAGTATTGTTCTCCAAATGACTGCTGTGTTTACAGTGGTCTTAAAGCAAACAGAAATTAGATATGAAATTATCTCCATTATACTTGGCCAGACAAGGGCTGACTGAAAATACAGCTGCAAGTAGCTAAAGAAGTTGCAATTTTATTCAGCAACTAGTCTTAGAGAAAAGTTATGAATTTGAGATATCAAATGCCTGAAGATTTGTAACAAAGAAGATTTTTCTCAGAATAAACTAAGACTCATAAATCTTACCATCTTGAGGGTTATTTCTGAGAAAATGACTGGAGATGGGGATAGACAGTGTTGATGAAGCAACAAACTTTACCAAGACAAAAGCAAATGAGAATGTGGGTGGTACTACAAACATTTATTGCATTCATTACATTGCATGAGGTAGCTGCTACACAACAGAAGTAACCATGTCAGTAACCACAGATATTTTATTACATCTGTATCTGAGGAACAATTCCACTATGAAATTATGTATTTCAATAGAAATTATAGTCTGTTACTGGAGAAACCATTCACTACATGTCTTCATAGTCTTTGGGTATGATTTGCCTCTAAAGTAGCACAGCCTATGAACCATTAACAACTCTATATAGAATCATGAAATTAGGATATGTAATGACAGGACTAGGAACAATGAATGTAAAGTGGAAGAGGGGAGATTCAGGCTAGATAGAAGAAAGAAATTCTTTATGACAAGGGTGGTGAAACACTGGAACAGGTTGCCCAGAGAGGTTGTGAATGCCCCCTCTCTGGAGGTGTTTAAGGCCAGGCTGGACAAGGCACTGAGCATCCTGATCTAGTGGGAGGTGTCCCTGCCTATGGCAGGGGGGCTGGAAATAGATAATGTTTAATGTCCCTTCCAACCCAAACTATTCTATGATTCTATTCTAGTTACTCAAAAAGATGCAGAAAAAAGTATCCTCTGAAAAGGGACCAGCAAAGAAAATTCTTCATGTAGAATAAGAGAAATAGTTAATAGTCCTCAACAGAAACAGCTTCCTGGAGAAGTGGAGGCTGCTCTAACTTTGACTTCCTTCCCACATTTTGAATGACACACCTACTACCTCTGGGCCTCTCTCATAATCCTTACAAGTTACCTGACATATCCTGAGCATTGCACTGCTTTCATCTGTTGCAACAATCATAAAAGAATGTGAATCTAAAGTGCCATTGAACATCTTAGAAAGGAAACATCCTCCTCCTACTACAAACTGATAAATATTTTCTGGCAAAAGATGCCTCAGAGGCCATGGTAGAGAAAAATAAGTGAAGGAAAAAGCAGACAGCTTCTAAAACAAGTCTGGTTTGCCCCATATTATGTATTTTGTTCATCATAGCATGAAATAATTCTCACAAGTCCAGGTATAAGTTGTTTCATGGAAAAAGTAGGTAATTCTTTGGGATTTGATTGAGGGGATGAAACAACATAAATAATAAGGTAACACATAATTTTGAGAATTTGGACCTCACAATTCATGTGTGCTTCTTGAAATAGTCCAATGCTTTACCCTGTGGCAATCTGTTTAAGTCACATGCAAGGAATTGCACCAAATCCAGTGCTTGTTACCAAAACAAGTGTCAAAATTTGTGAAGAATTAACTTTTCCTTTCCAAAAACAGATGTGGAACCACAAGATTACTTTTGAATTAATTTCTTTCCTTGTCTTTCCCATTTGTCAAAATGTAATTAACTTAATTTACTTAAACCAAGACCATTTTCATGGATTCTTAAAAGAGAATGGATTATAACAAAATGGCTGTGGTGTTCTGGACTTATGCTGAATTCTTTAATTGGACATCACTATTATATGTTGCAGATGGTTTGTATTACATTAGCATTTAATGGGGTTTTATCATTTATATTTTCACCCCCGAGAGAATACTGAATAAATTTTTGGTGAAATGTTATACATCCTAAAAGTGAAATCTTCGTGATTACAGATTTAAACTATAGATCTAAATTATAGACTCAAATATGGAATTATGTATTTTGAACATTAAAAAAAAAATAATCTAAAATTAGCTGTAAACTTCATAGAAAAGGACAAAGTAACACTTAAGAGGTGTGGATGTTCATTTGATCTTTGCACAGATAATAAAAGATCTGATCTCAATATTCACTAATACCAACAGAAATTTGTTCCACAGTGTCAGTAAACATTGAATCAGGCTCCAGATAGGTCAGTTAAAATCTCATGGTTGAGAAGCTGAGTCATTGTAAAAACAAAACATTTAGAGCCACTTGAGTAAAGAAGAAAAGGCATATACTATGACCCTTCACATGACATCCTCTTTTTATCTAGATTCCATGGCATAATATTCCCTTAAATGGGAAGTACATTGCTCTCAATCTGGAACTATGGCATTCATTCATTCATGCATTCCTCATGTGTACCCAAACAGTACCTGTTTGCAACTGTAAACTGCAAAGAAGCAGTATAAGCAAAGGAAATACTGTATTTGGCTTCCTACAAAGAAAAAGCTATTTGAGTATCTGTAACTCCATGTGGCACTCAGTTCAGGAGCTGCATCTCTCCATAGAAATTATCTTGTTGGAGAAAGATGTAAATAATAGAATTAAATGATAAATGGTTTGGGGTGTGCTCCCAGTGACCTGTCACCTAGAACCAGAAGAAACTGCTAGAAGTAGGGAGCTCAATTGGGATTGTTTAAGATTTTAGCAGAGTATCCAAAATGAGCCAGCATCATGCAGGAGCTGAATAATGGAAGAGCCTGGCTCATCCCAGTGTTAAAAAGTGATTGACCTTTGAGCAAATCCACTGGTACTTCTTTATATCTATACCAGGGCAGGACTGAAGTAAAGATAGCAACAAATAATGCCTGGTGATGACAGATAAAATCAGAGTCCTAAAATACATATCTGTTGAACAGACTCAAGTAAATCCTGAGCTGGTGACTCTGATCAAAGGCTATCAATCAAGGGCTGCAGCATTCCTTTGCATATTCAGGAGATCCTATGGCTATTTTTGACAACTGTAATGCAGTGGCCAGCCAATCTTTTCTGCACATAGGCAGATGATCACATCTTGATGCCAACAAGCTTTAAGAGATTTGTCCTCTAAAAGAGACACATGGTATTTCTAAGCTTTCTCCCAGACAGTGGCATCTCAGCAGAGGGTAAGCAGCAATAGTGTCCAGAAAGTGATAGGGAATATCAGCTCACTTTTCTAAAGGCATCTCAGAGCTTATGGTGCTGTTTTGGCTAATTCAAGGGACACATTAAAGCCATCCATAGGGCCAGGGGAAGGACTGTATCAAGATCACGATGGTGTTTTTGTCATGGATGAAATCTGTTTCTGGGCACAGTCGTGCTCTTTTGCAGTGTGTCTCAGGCAACCAGTGCAAACATAGATCTGTCCAAATTTGCAGGACGCTTTATACAGAGCTGAAGTCTCTTTGAGTTACACTCTTATGTCAGCAGAAAATAAATCACATGGATATTATGCCAATTGAGCATCCCTTCTTGCATTTTCAAACACAATGTCACGTAGGAGGGTGCCAGAGAAGTAGAGAGAAAACAAAAGAAACTGCAAGCCAGGGTCTTAAAAGTCTCCAGTGGAAACAGTTTTCATGTCAAATGACATAAGTGTCAAACATGAGTCACCCTGCTACTTCTCCCACCACAGAAGAGGGAAATGTATAGCTCCTGGTCAATACAGAGCAGGGTGGGATGATAGACACTGTGCAGCTAGACTCCAGTGTAAATGAGCTGTTAGGGTTTAATAAAGTTATCTCTCTATAATGCATGTTACATTTCCGTAGCACTCCATGAAGAACTGGAAACCAAGCCCTCCAGCCTGTGTGAGTTTACCAACATTTCAGTGACAGAAAGCAATACTCTTGGAAAGCTCTCCTGAGCCACTGCCTGCTTTTAGTAGTTGTGATGACTAATATGAAGCTTTGCTTTAAAAACAGCGTTGTAAAAAGAAAACTACAGTTCTGCTTCATTTTCCTCCCTAAATTTATGCCAAGTACCAGCAATGAATGATAGCTGATGTAAAGAAATGTTCACATTGGGGTGTTATCATTTAGACATGGAAAAGATTAAAGACCTGCAGAGTGCATACACATTGAGACATGTCTTATCTTTTTGGGAGCATGATGTTATATAGAGAGCTTAAACTAGGAGCAAAGTGAGCCAAGCCTCAGCCATTGCAATATTTTGAGCAAAAAATCCACCAGGTCATGAGTGTCAGGCCTATTGTCTCCCTCTCAATCTCACTTTAATGTCCATGAGATTTGCCTTTAGTTTACCCGAGTTTAGTGTACTTCAGTAACTCAGTCAACAGAGGGAAGTAGATAGCAAACATTCCCTCCCAGGAGCCTGGGCTTACTTCCCAAGAGTTTAGAGACGTGAGGGGTGCCACTGATGCAAATCCTCCAGCAAGCACTGCTGTGCTTTGCCATCTAGTCTCTTGTCAAGGCATCACTACCTCCTAAGAATCAAAGAGACTTGGTTTGTTCCCACTGCCAGCACGCACATGGACTGAATCTTATCTCAGTTCTTCAACAAGTTTTCCAGAATGAAGAATCAGTTCAGATAAAAATGGTTAACACTGATCCTTCCCTATTCATATAGACAACTTAGGGGCATGTGTGCTGTTACAGTCTCACTGTGTCATCCCTTGCACATGATGCACAGGTTGGTGCTGGGTTATCTCCAAGATCATAGAAAGAAGTCCAGGGCCCAGAAGGAAGGATTTGCAGTGAAGCCCACAACTGCTGTTCCTTTTTAGGTATGCTTATATATGTGACCCTGCAGGACTCTGACAGCACTCTGTGCACACTGCATTCCACTTTTCAGACTGGGTTTCCCAGTACTATACTATTTTCTCCTTTTATAATAATGGTTAATTGAAATCTATTCAGAGTGAGTTTCTCACCCGAACATAAGCATAACCCCTCATCTGAAATAGACATTTGCAGGAGTACATTGGTCTCTCTCCATAGAGATGACAGTAGAGCTCCAAAGCTGAAAGGTATTTTCTGACAGTACATTATCTTCTGTAAGGGATCTCTCACTGTTCAGTGGCACTGAAATTATTAGTCTGAAGTTTGAATCATGTAACCGCTGATCCCACAGGTCCCAGGAAGAGACAGTACTCTCTGAATGCAAGAGAATGCATCCCCATGAAGACAGCAGGGTGAAACTTTTAACTGTGACCCATTATGCCAAACCTCTGCACCACAGAAGTAGAATTTTTTGGTTAGTTAGTTGATTTGTATTTTTTAAGAAAATCCTCCTTCCTTTGTGCTCTATGTGTTAGAATTGAGCCTAGCCACAGTTGCTGGTTTTAGAGGGACAGGAAGGACAACCAAGGGGAATCAGCCCATGGTGCCCCAACCTGGAGAAAGCCACAAAGACATTAGGAGACAATACTTACTATAAAGTCCTCTGCTGGAACAAAAGCACCCTCATTACACTCTCATTCTCTTTTAAATCAAAAGAGCTGTAAAAGTATTTTCTATAGGCATCTATTTTCTCTCTCTCATAAAATTGTGTGAAAGTGTTTTCCAAATAGCTCCATGGCTATTGTGCAGCCAAGAGCCCTCCCCACAAACTGGTGTTCCTGCTCTCCCATGGGCCACACCACTGAACAAAGCAATTGCTCTGCTGCCTCACAGTCTTCCTCTTCTGTCTTGTAATAGTCAGAGCATAAGCAAAAATTGTCACAGGGACACTAATCTGTAATATGTTTTCTGTACACTCCCTAAGAAGAGACATAGTCAGTGTATTTTTGTAGGTGCTTCAGGAAAGAGTTTTCCTGTCTGATCTAAGAAGATTTAGTCCCTCTTTCCTTACAAAACATCCCTAAATAAGCCTTCTGTCAAAATTACAGATTTGGTTTTTTCATGACATCATCATGTTGTCATCACTTGCCCAAGGTTGTAAGGGCTCCTTGTTCATATCTTGAATAGTTTTTTAACATCACTCCAAGGTACAGAATAAAGGTTTGGTCCATCTGATGGTGATGCTACCTCTTGTCTCCCAGTTACTGTTAGTCATAAAGGATGGTAACTACCACAACACTTCTGGCAAATTAGGAAAACTGAGAGGATTTTTGTTCCCTTTTACACATGAGCCTTTCCCCAGCTTCAGTCACAGGGGTTTTTTCATGCCTTTGACTCCTCCCGGAGCTGCACTCTAACTGAAATTTTCACCTCCAATACATTTTTGACACAGCATGATTTTCCACTGGGATCCCAGCTTGCACTACATCTCTACTGTGACCCAGCACTAACATGTGGAGCCCCCACCATCACCCCCCTACAGAGCCTTCAAATGGATATGGATACTTTTCTTCACTTTAAACTCACACTTCTCTAGATCTGGTCCATGTGAAGATAACCTACATATGTTACCAATTATCCCTCCCAGTTGAAGGGGTCTAAGTAGCAAATCCAAGACTTTCAGCCCCACTGATGAACCCTACACATGGTAATCTGAGACATCGTAAGGGAAGCTATGCCTTCAAATAATTTATTTAAGAGCCGGTACATTATACACAAAAGACTGTGTTAAAAATATGTGGAGTTGTGAAGTCAAACGCACAAAAACACTTCTAAGGAGAGTATTCATTTTGCCTAGGGAAACTGTATCATTTCAACCACTGGCTGTATTTTCTTTCATCAGGGAATAGTGAGGGTCTAGTTGTTGCTGAAATAGATAAATGTGTTTGGAGACTTTGGAGTGTAAAATACAGTCTTACAGCTGAGGGCACTGAAGGGTATTGCGGGAACTGGATTCTTCTGGATTTTTGCTTGCATTTGCTTAAATGCTGCAGGAGACTAGGAGAAGGCTTCCTAAAAGTTCCCAGTGTTCCTTATTGCCTGAAACTCTGACATGGTAAGTAGGTCAGTCTGTTGTGAAAAAGTACTCACCCTCTCTGTCTTCCAGAGAGTCCGGAGTAGCTGTCCTTTGAATACAGGAACTGCTGCAGAAGTCCTGAAATAAAAAACAGGCTCAGTTTGTAACATCTCAACCGAGCAATTCAATCAACTGTTTGATTTTCCATTCTCTCAGTCCCAACTCCCTACCCAGAACTCAATGCTATGCCTCCACAGGACACTGCAAACATCACATAGGTTTGGAAGAGGAAATACTGTAGGGCAGAGATTCAAAAGCCCTGGGGACAAGAAGAAGGAGGCTTATTAATAAAAATTTTCTCTTTAGAGTAAGGTTTCAACATAAAAGGGATCTCGACTTTTCCCCTGTGCCTTACCCATACCCTGGAATTTCATTCTGCAACTTCTGCAGTCCTGGAACTAAGTGAGGCTAGACGCCAGGTACAAGTTTGGTATACAAATTTATCTTCATCATCTCCTTTTGTCCCATAGGATTAACAGCAGTGTTGCAACAATTCTTCCAGTACAAGAATGAGGAGAAGACACCGTTGCCAGAAAATTAAATCTGAGGTGGCACCAGCCCCTGGCGAAGTCTTCTCTAGCCTTTTTCAGACAGTCAGACATAGCTGGTAAAGGAGATTTGTTTGGGATGTGTCAAATGCCATCACATAAAAATCTCCTTTCTGATGGGAGTTTTGGGTTATAAAAGTTAGTGCAATTCAGATAGCTGAGATGAACAGGCTGTTTCCCAAAAGACTCTGATATCAAAAGCATTTCATTACATAAAGTTTGAATCACAGCTTTCTCAGCAACTGTTCAGTACAGACTGAATGTCTGTCTCCCCCAGGGCAATGAAATAGTATGGAGAAAAGGCTGCACTCCCTAGGAGAGGATCTGGCAATAAGAAGAAATTTTAAAACGTTTTTTTGTTGTTTCATTAGAAAGTACACAGACAAAATGTAAGAAAGCTAAAGAGTAATTTCATTATTGCTCCCTCTTTGCCTAAAAAATGCACAAAGTCAGACTGTCTGGCTAGCACATTACAAGGATATTGATGCTGTTAAAAAAATTTTTAAAAAAACCTACAGAACAGAGATTTTTCTACCCGGAAACCTGAAGCGTCACTCCTTTGGCTTTGTCCCTGGGGGGCAGACCATGGGAATTCCCATTCTTGGGCTCCTGTGGCTCTCAGCCAGCCCTGCCACTGAAGCTGTGCTTTCATCCTGGGATGCTGCTGTGCTGCAAGGTCAGAAAATGAGGCTTCAGTCTCTTAACTGGCAGGATGAGGTCAGGCCTGAGGGGACTGTGTAAAGCATCCTGGAGACCTCTGTCAGTACTGTGAAGAAGCAGAAAGCCATCTTACTTCCCAGGAAGGAGACAAAATTTAGACAGACATTGCCTAGAACAACAACCCAAGGATTTTTAGAGCCCCGTAAGTGATTTTGCTTTAACTTCTTTTAGTGAATATCACTCAGGACTCTCACATCTCCATGGCTGACAGGGTTTGGGGGTGGGTTGGTGGGATTTCAACCTTCTCCTCTGTAAGAAGCATGGATTTAACAGTTGAAGGAGTGACAACCATTTAGCTTAAGTTCTACACAACTAGACGTGCTTGGCTGATTTGGTGTCCCAAATCTCAGGACAAAATTTTGGCCACATGACAGTTAATCCACTGCTGCAGGTGGGAGCTGTACCTGCCTCTGGCTCAATCCATACTGGTTTATGCATTGGAAAAAGTCTGTGCAGTTGGAAGTGAAGAACAGAGGGATAGATATCAGAAACCTAATGGAAGGGATAGGTTACTCTTCAGAAGAACTGTTCTTTCTGCTTCCAAGGCCTTCACAACACACCGCTGAGTAACACATTTTACCCCTACCCCCATCAGCTTAATGGATGTTTGATTTCACATTCCCATCTATTCCAGTCCTTCACAGGGCAAAGTTTAATCATTATTATTCCTTACGTAATTCTGGGGAAGAAAAAGAGTAATTTTGTCATTGCGTGCTCCAGAAAACATGAAAGTCTCTAAAGAGACCAAGTTTCCTGTTACCAATTCCTTCAACTTTGCTCCACCTTTGGGAAGCATAGGCAGCTTGTGGAAGAAAGTCATCCACTCTAACAATTGATTTTCTTGTGTACAATAACGTCAGACCTTTTCAATAAAAGACTGAACTGTCTCCTTCTAAAATAATTCGTCTATTTTATGGAGTGTTGTTCTGATTATATACAATTCCCACAAGAAGGGAAGTACCTTTAAAATAAAAAACTATTCAGTACTAGTACAGGATTTCCTCTTGTTGTTGATAATTTCCTCTTAAGAGAAGATGCAATGAATCCCAGAGAAATTCAAAGGGGCAATCTACAGACAGTTAGGCATCTACATTATATGGGGAACATTGTTAAATTACATTGATGTTTTCCTGATGAAGTAAAAAATAGATCTACCTGCTGTGTAGCCTGTAAAAGAGTTCCTACAGCACACACTTCAGTTCCTGTTGCTACTTTTTAAATCCCTGTCCAATCCCACAAACTTTTTCATAACCATCACTGAACAACAACAACAACAGCTGACAATTATTCTCATTACTTCATCTTTTAATATTGAAATTCAACCTCTGAAATGGTCTCTCTGTAAGAGAAGAGAGGCTTGGTGGTAATAAGCAGCATTACCAAGTTATTATCTGCAGTATCAACAGGAGATAAACAATGAAAAGCAAGTTAACAACTGCATTCTTTCTACCAGATGTTCCTTTTCTCAGAAGCAGGCTCCTTATTCCCTTTCACCACATGAGCAGGATTTCCACTACCAAGTCTGAACAGGCACCTGCCCTTCTCACCTCATGGCAAAGGAGACCTCATATCTACATAGATGAGTAACTCACACCCAAAACCACCACACCAAAACCCAGGAGCTAAGCGGCCATTCCAGCAGCGAGGTGGTACCTGCTGACAATGGCTGAGCTATTTGTGGAAATAGCTGCCAGTCATTAGGAGCTCATATCAGTTTTCCCCATCTATCAAATTCTCTGTCAAGTTGGGTGACATACCATGCTTTAATTCCTTGACCTCTTTATGGTTGCTTGTATATACTGTACAAATGCAACCAGTAAATCATACTGTGATGCATTCTTACAGCTAGCAATAGGTCCATTTGAGCCCTGCTTTCTCCCAAGACAGTGAGATGGTCCATCAATCCTATACAGATATTCACATACATTTGTTTCAGGACCTTAATGGTTTTAAATTGGGTGCCTCAGTCTTCGCATCTTTCTCAGCTGATTCTGGCTTGCAGAGCAAAATTATGATCACCCTCCCCTTTCAGAATCCTTCACATGCTCGCATGCAGCTTGTTTTGTCATCTGAAAGAAGATATTTCCATCTTGTTCCAGCACTGCAAACTGTGCAACTCTTCATTCATCTGTTCACAGCCTCAGTTTTCCTCCCATCCTGCACATCAGCTTTCTTTCCTACTCCATTCCGTTCTCTTGCAGAGTTGTTCCATCAACTTTTTTACTCCAACATCCTTTCTCCTGTGAAAGCAGGGCAAAACAGAGAAACACAATTACCATCAGTTAGGAATCTGTCACTACTGTCTGTGCCTAGATTTTACAGCTTACTTTGGAGAAATGCAAGCCACTTGGAAAGAAGCCAAGAAGCTTTTCTGGTGCAGAGAGAAAAGAGTGGTCTGCACAAGCCTCCCTGTGATGAGGCAGCACCAACAAACAGAAGAGCAGATGTGCAGAACAGGCTCCAGCTTCCCCACTTCTTCCTTTCCAGGAGGCTTCTTCTGAAGAAAGCAGCCTAGTAAAATACTCTGGAAAAGTCCAAATGGTGTAATGTGGTTAAAGGGCTCTACAACCAGGGCAGAATTCCCTGGTGCTCAGCTGTTTTGAGCACTGAAATAAGCCCCTCCTGCATTATACAGCTATATTATCTATTGTGTTGAAGAAATAAAGACAAAGGAACAGCTGGAAAAGAACCTCTGCCTATGAACTTTGCTCTGCTGGGAAGTCTTGGGCAGGCTGCATGGGTCAAAGCAATGCAGTTTGGTCCACTCCTTCAAGCTGCAGGAATAGTTAGTAGAATTTGCTAGAGAAAAAAATTGCATGGGACCAGCTGGAATAAGAGAGAACAGAATACAATATCCAAGCACTTCCCTAATAAAAACTTTCACCAGATGAATGCTTCAGCCTCCCAAAAGACACCTTCAAGCATCTGTATCTGACTAGGCACTGGTATTTCAACACTTATTGCCACAGTCAAGCTAATATATTGCAAGCATGAGTCAGTGCCTGCATCCTCTAACTCCAAAAGAAAGGGAGTGTTCTAATTTTTATTTATAAGGCAGGCAAGTGGAGAGAGAAGCATTCAGTTACAGGCAAAGCACACAGTGCTCTATGAGGCCAGGAAGGCTGGTTAATACATGGACATATTCCTGCTTCATCATCCTGAGTCACAAGTACCGCAGCCCATCTCCACAGCCTTTCATGTCAGGCCTGAGAAAAGAGCTTTGTAAATTATTTTTGTTGCCTTCCCACACAAAGCTCGTGACCTCCACATTATTCACTGCAGGCTTATATGGAGTATGTTACAATCCAAACTGGGAGTTTCTGTCAAGAAAGTGCTTGCTTGGGAATATGTAGGCAATAGAGAACAGGAAGAAGGATTTCAGTTTATCTGTGCTCACTTGGAGATGTTTGTTGCTTAGGGGGGGGGGAGGGGGAAGAGACCTGTCAGGCTTCCCATCACTGTGCAATAGTCTAGGACATCTCTTGCCACCTGGGGACCTACATGCTGACATGCGAATAAAGAGAGCAATAGCCAGGATTCATGAGGTTTGCAGCATGATCCTAATAAACCCTGTCATGCTGCTAGTGTTGAAATGGGAGTGCTGAACAGAAACTGTCTTAAGAACTACTGACAGCTTTGTTCCAATAGCTAAAAAATGTCACTTTGATTACCTGCTCCTTTACACCAAAGCACAGAATGCATTTCCAGAGGTTTGTGTCTCGTTTTATGTGGTATTTACCAGCCTCTTACATTGATTCTGCACTCAAACCCAGCTTCCTTGATAGAGGAAGATAATATTAGTTTATATGAAATACCACATCATTCTACATCCCACACAAAGCTTTAGCCTCAGGATTTCCAAACAGACACAGTTGATCCAAAGCACTTGAAAGTAGTTGGGGGGTCATGGGATCAAGTCACATATGCATTTCCTTTCTTCTCTGCCATCCCTCAGATTAAGCCTGTGCTCCTCAATTGCTCTTTTGCAATGGGGAAAACAAGTAAATGTTTTGGGGTCAGGAGATAAGTGTTATATACAGAAGCAGGCTTATTTTCCCTTTTCCAGTTCATCTTTAGAAACCTAGCATCATACAGGAAAGAGAAACAGCAGAACATCTCTAAACAGTAGTTTTTCAGAAACAACAGCATTTGCTTTTTATATAGAAAATGTTCAGCTACCACTGTCTCCCCATGGAAGGAGAACAAACACTACTATTCCTTTTTCACAAAGCGGATGTGGATTAAGTGGTTGCCAAACACAACTTACTAAGCTAGAAGCACAAGTAGTAGCAATACAGTCCCCAACTTCCAACCCCAATGCTTCAGCTTCTGGGCCACGCTTTTCCTATTTGAACTATTCGGTTCTGTGAGTTCCTAGTACTGATACGATGATACTATGATAGCAATCAGATTTTGAGTCTCTAAATATTAAAATAGATTTACTGCAAAAGTTGAATAAAATTAGTACCTTTTCATCAACACACCTTTGTCATTGGTAATTGAAAGAGAAGCCAGTGGATACAGAGACAAACACTAATGGCTAACTTTTATTGCACTGGTTCTGAAGTTCACCGAAGAGTAGGACAGTAGGACAAAAATAATTATAAGGGTCTTTCTACAAAAAAAAGAGCCAGCTATTTAGAGCCAGGCAAATTCATTTGAATGTCAATGAAATAACCATTAAAAGGCTGAGAAGCATTGCCATTTATTAAAAGATCTAAAGAATAGTTGCATGCACTACAGCAATCTTCTAGGTAGGAGCTGCTAATTTGGTATTAAAACCTATTAGGGACAGGGCAGGGCATAATTAAACAGAAGGCAACACTCACTGGGGAAAGGAAACTAGATTTGAAATTTTACAGCCCCTTATTTCACATTTCTACACAATATACTGCACTCTATAATCTCGCCTCAACACCTGTGCATTTCTAGCTCCCACAGCTTTGCATTTCGTTTCTAGCAGAGGTCTCCTGCAGCCTAGGGAAGAAGGTAAAACAAGGTTATGCACTTGAATGCCCTCCCACTCTTTCCAGCCTCACGGCAATCCTTCCGAGAAAGCCTCTCATCAATGCCACTCCTTAATTGGCCAGAGAGCCCCTCTTTAAACAAAGCTCTTGTCTCCCAAGGGGCCGAGCTCTTTCTGCACTTCTGGCAGAGCTAAATCCAGACAAGGATGAGCCATTTACCACCACAAGCGCATATAAATTCCCATGAAGGAAAGAAGTGAGGGACTTCCAGAAGTTGCTGCTCTGCCGGTAGAGATTTGCAGGTACAAGGGACCACATCTGTGAAAAACCTTCCTATATGTGAGCCCGTCAAGTTGTTACCTTCAGAAAAAGTGCAATACTGCTCACTAACATGGGATGAGTTAAAGAGTTTGGGTAGATTCTGCACTAACACACTGAGTGTAAATCAGACTGTTAAGTAAAACACTTTGCTACAGGGCTATAGGACTGATAAAAATTCTGCAAGTCAGACAGAAAAGGACTTTGCATCCATAAAGAAGATCACTTTTTAATACAAATCATTGAGAATATTCAGGTGCAGTGCAGGTTTACCCTCATCTTTAGCAGCATCTCTGGTGTCTTCACTGTCTGCCCACACACCGCCAGGCAAGTGAAGGTGACAGGCAAAAGGTAACCCACATTTTCCTTCCCTTTTCCTTCCCTCAACTGTTATTCTGAGCACCATGGCTCTTTATGTACCCAGCCAGCGTAGCTAAGCCACAGTATTTGAGAAAAAAGTAAATGCAAATGCCCACAGCAGGACTAAGTAGCAATTGTGGCACATCTCCCGTGACACCCATAAGCTCAGCACTCTCCACTGATACATATCAAACAAACGTGTCTTTTAAAATACTTTGTTCTTTCTCCTTTATTTAGCCAAAACACAAATACAAAAGCAGTCAGACCCCCTCCAGTAGAACTTACTAGATAAACCTGTTGAGATCAAGATTCTTATGAATTCAACCAAAATATTCACATACAAGCACACACTCTCTCTCACACACACAAGAATGCAGCAGAGCCCTTAGGAAATGAGGAATGGCAACAAACTGTACCTAAAAGTAGAATGCAACAGAAAAATTAAGAAGTTAGGGTTAGGATAAATCTGTTAAATCCGGCTGTGCACTGAAGGGGTTCCCCCTGTACCATTCCATTGGCTATTTAAACTCCAGCATTGCTCCTTTCAGGTGCAAATCCGAAGACGACTGAGCGAAAGAGTCTGGTCTCAGCTAACCCAAGAATACAGAGTGAGAGAACAATTACTCCACTGTAGCTCAGAACAGAATCTGTCCTTATGAACTGAGTAGACATATGACCAGCTCCAGATGAGAACTACTGGAGGTGACTTCTTTTTTTTCCCTTTGCTTGAAATTAAATCCATCACCAACACGCCAGAGATTTGGCTTTTGCATCCTTCTCACTCTAGCCTTCCCTAAAGCAGACTGCTCCTTTCGGTGGAAGAAGACCATAGCAGTTCTGAGATGTGAGTAAATGCCCACTAGGGACTAGAACAAGACCACCAAATTTTCCAAACCACTGCAAGAAGAAATAGAAATCAGGCTGTTAGATAAAGCTGATAAAGCTGGTTCATCTGATTTGTCAATGCTTTGTTCAGAAATATAAGACTCAAATATAGTTTACAAAACAAGTAATTCTTTAAAAGACATCTCAATATCAAAACACTAACAGAAAAAAAACCCCAGCCTGTTAATGCTAGGAGTGGTATTGGAGGAAATTAACATCTAAACTTAGACTGTTGCTAACTGTAATAGGTGATATTGCTTCATAAAAAGTCAGTCTGATGCTCCCAGGGAAAATGAAATATTTGAAAGAAATGTTTTACAAAAGTGATTTAAATGCTCAGCACAGTTCTAACACGAGTGTTAACAACCACTAATGTAATTTTATTTTTGGACAACTTCAGCAACTAATAAAAACAAACTTGCTAATACAAAAATGTAGAAAACAAAAAATCCAAAGAGAAAGTTTTTAGAAAAACTTAGTTAAGGTGAAGCTGTACCTTCGTCCCTGTTATTAAGAACTTCAACTGACAGCGTGGCATAACCCAGCTCAGCTAGGTTTGTAGGCTTCCCCACCCTCACCAAAGAGTTAGTTTTTAGAAAGCTCCAATCTCAGTCCCCCAGGGTCTGTAGGGTTTGCTGAGGGCTGCTGACTGTGTTGGTGCGGATGGGCTCAGCACATTGGGGGACAGCAGATGGAAGGCGCCAAACGAAAAAGGGAACGCAGAGAGAGATGCCATGGAGGAGAGAAGAGGAGGAGACAGTTTGGTGGTAGATGTGACAACGGGAAGCACTGGTCCAACGCTGCCATTTGGGGGCACTCTGAGTGAGGAAGTTTCAGCATGTGGGGCGGCAATTCTGGTCTGGTGGTGTGGTTCAGTGGAAGATGCCGTGGTAGAGGTATTACCGTGCCCATTTTGAGCCAGCAGCAAGGGGTGTGATATGTGAGGGTGATGTCCAAAGGCACTGCCCCAAGGAATATGTCCAATACCAGCATGTGCACTACTTGCTGCTTCCCTCTGAGAGGCGTAGTTATTGAGATGAGAGACAAGTCGAACTCGCAGGGGATCAGAGGCGTCCAGACCCTCTATAATACTGAGGTATCGAGCAACTTCGGCCAGGCACTCTCGAAACCCTAGACTCCGGTAGTCCATAGCCAATGCATGAGCATCAAAATAACCTAAGAGAAAAGAACAAAGAATGGAATCTTCAAAAACTGTTTTCTAGTCATTGTCTGCATGTAGCCTCCCCACTCCACCCTCCCTTACAAGCATATTTCACTTGGATGTGGTTAGTACTCCCAATCGTAGCTCAGCTGCCAAGCTTTTTTACTTTTTTTTCCCCTCCTTTTTTTTTTTTTTTTCTAACAAGCTTTTCTTTTATATCTGTGCTGTGATGCTGCAAGTCCCAAGATCAGTCACAGGCTGCCATTTTTAAACTGAAATTGCACACTGTCACTGGAAGAATGTACTTTTGTACTTTCCCAGTACAGGCAAAAACACAGCACAGTGAAATTCAGCAGAAACACAAGTTCTGACTTATCAGAGGAGACTTCTGCAGGCAATGTACTTTTTTACCGGTTTTGCTCACTCTCTTCACATTCATTTCAGCACGTTTTGGGTTTTTTCTAGTTTCTGTTCTGAACTTCCAGAAAGTTAGAGAAAGAAACATTTGATAGCAACAAAACCTTAGTATTTTCCAAGTTGCCAAAAGCTTGTTCACTCTGCAGCACTGACACATCGTTAGAAAGGCTTGCAACCACTTTGCCCTAGAATCACATATGGCTGGCACTGTAAAATGTTTCAGTGCTAGTGATGCTGCAAAACTGTCACGGAGAAGTCGGAAATTCCTGGTGAAACAGGAGAGAGTCCTTGTCCACTTTCTCCAAGCATTCCTGCAGCACACCAAATGCCAGGGAATACTCTCCTCTCTCTGAGCCACTGACAGGCACCAAACTTTACCTTTCCCTCCTGCGGTGTGCAGCATTTTCAGGTGATCAACAGTCATCTGCAGGATCTCAGCTTTCTCCAGCTTGGCTGATCCCTAGGAGGGAAGGAGAAGCATGGCAGATTCTAGGCTGAAGCAGAGGCATTGAAGAGACGCGACTCTTTCTCTGGGGAACGGGGAGGAGATGGAAGGGGGTCACTGGGCGCTACCTGCTTCTCGAAGGCGCTGGGCACCAGCCTCCTCAACTCGGACAGGCTGTTATTGATGCGATCGCGGCGGCGCTTCTCAATGATCTAGGGCAGAAAGCGGGGTGAGGGGGGGTCGGGGCCGAACCGGTGAAGGGGAACA
>VZTY01003280.1:78859-91844 GCA_013400935.1 Turnix velox
CCCACCGCTTTACCACTCATGGAAGAGAGAAATGCCAATTGTCAAACGCCAGCCACCGGAGAGGCACAAATTTTCCCTTCTTCTTCAGAGAATCAAAGAGAATCAGTCTGGAAAGAACATCTCATTCGCATTTAACAAGCCTGATTTTTCTATTATTTTTTATTTTATTTTTCCCCCAGAAATCCCCAGTGTCTTTCTGAGGTGGCTGAGAAGGTAAAAGTAGCATTAGGTTATTTTAGCCTGCCCTGAGGAAGTGAGTCAGATTTTTATGGCAAGGCTAAAACAAATTCGTGCCATGGCTTGCAAAAATAAATGAGACTCAGAGAAAGAGAGAGAGAGGGAGGGAGAATTACCTGAGTCATGGCATTTGCTTATTTGAGCAGGCGTCAGGCAGCAAGGCCAAGTCATGTGGCAAGATCAAGTACCTGTGTATAGAAGAGGTTTTTAGACTCGCTGTTTGATTTTGCTATTTTGTTTTCTTCTTTTTTTTCATTTAGGTTTCCAGTGAAATCCCTCTGTCCATAGGCTTGATGCTTTTCAAATGTCAAGCACAGTAGACCCTCCTTAGATCATGCAGGCAGTCCATACAGGCACTGGGGCTGTAGCCCTTCCAGTGGGAGCTGCCTGGAGACACATCAGTAGCCTCAGATGAAGCCCATCCTTCTTCTTCAGACTACAAGAACCAGCACTATATTCTTCTGGCATTAATAGTCCTTGTCCCGCTGCTCGAGAGCAACCCTCCTCATTCTCAGGCTTTATGGGCTGAAGTAAAAAGTAGGGGGCTGAAGGGAGATTTGTAGCTGGGGCACTTGTCATTTTAACCACAGGCAACTGGCTTGAAGTGCCCATTGCCTGTGTTGTCATGACTGCCAGGCTCTGCAAAGATGCAGCTGTTGGGAGTTGGTAGTTCCTAACCTTCTACATGGGAGAGGCAATGTGTAGTGCTTACTCAGCAACAGGAGAAGGTTTAAGATTACATTTGATTCTTTGTCACCAGGCGCAAGGTTATGAATGTGTAAGTTTACTGGTAATGACTAGTCAGTCTCTACAAGAGCCTGTGTATTCCAATACAGATCTGCCAATGTCTGAGCAAAAGCTCAAAGTGATGGAGATCAGTTTGCCCGACTGTTGTAGGATTTTGGTAGAGTAAAAATTCAAAGTTTCCACTCTCTGGGAAACCCCATTATTTCTACACTTTTGTTTTCATTTGGATCAGGGAGAATTGAAGTATCCAAAGTCTGTTTGGTTTGAGGTTTTCCTATCCTTCCATGGAGAAAACAAGTCTTAGGTTTTGGAAACAGTGAAACACTTCCCTGTGAGTCAGATCAGCTTTAGAGAACATCACTTTGAGTGTCACATTAATACTTGGATGTTGTCATTTATGTCATCCTCCAACCCTATTTTCTCTCAGAGACCAAATCCCCATTCTGGATTATCTTCCTCATGATACCCTCTTCAGCTCAAGGTATAGGAAAATATTTTGAATTACTGAAGGTACAGGCCAGCCCAGAGCAAAACTGGGGAATTCTTCTGCTGTAGAAAGCATTGTTTGACAGAACCACTGTGCACAGCTGGCCTCCTTAATAGCATTGTGCATTCTGTTCAAAACCACTTTTGCCATCTACAGACACTTCACACCCACACAGTAGCTCCAATTACTTTGGGGAAAATATCTGCAATGTAGCTTTTTTTGAAATAAGGAGATAGAATTTCAGGAATTATGTGACCCAGCCCTCTGCAGATGAGCAGACGCTTCTGGTGCTCCAGCATGTCTCAAAGCACAATCTGCCTTGGAGTTGAGGTCACTCGTCATGAATGTAGAGAAGCTTAGTGAGGCAAAGACCTGCATCATGGTGTGCTTTACTCAGGAAGCAGGTGGTCAGCATAAGCACCCTGTAGAAATATGGAAGGCATGTGCAACATTTACTTTATTATATTAAATTAAATATTATTTATTATATTATCATATTAAATGATCCCTGACTTGGCCCCAGGTTTATATCTTCAGCAAACAGTCCTAAGCACTGTTCTGTCAGAGCTTCCTTTACCTGGTGGAAAGCACCTCTCTCCTTGGGAATGGATACAGTATTACCAAGGGGAAAGGTAGCCTTTAATATAGCACAAACATTTTTATAGGGTCTGCAGCTTTTGACACCTGACATCTTCCTCTGGCCTTTAGCACTAAAATTACTTATTTCTTTTATAATACAGCTCACAAACAGTTCCAGCAGCTGACCTCCCAGAAAGATAGCTAATCTGGCAAAAATTGCACAGCAGGGAGTAGTGAGTGCTGCATTCAGATATCTTGTAAGGGTTTGTGAGGACCACCAACATCTTCTCACAAGTAATCCGAACCAAAGGAAAAATAATTTAGCAAAGCAACTCTGCACACTGTAACAATTGCAAAACTTCATCAGGGCTTCATGGTTTTTTAGTTCTTGCAGCTTATTATTTATATTTAGAAATCAAAAAGCTCCAGCAAGGACAAAAAAAAAAATCCCAGCCCATCAGTGAGTCATTCAAAAGCTCTCTGTTCTTTTTCCTGTTTTTTTACTGAATATGGAAAGCAGCTTATGATTCCTATCCTGATATGCAAAGCCTATTGGAGACTGGTTTTGCTGCCTGAGGGAACTTCATGGCCACTGCAATGGAACAGCATAGCTCCAGCTAAAAGAGAGGCATCTGAGTGTATTGGCTGTGGCAATTGCAAAATGTCCTGTGAAGATGCTCACCCCTTTTGGAACTGCAAATTAGGTGGATGATCTCATTTCAACTTTCTCTGTGTGTGCTGGTACAATAGACCTGGTTGCACACAAAATTTTAATAAAACAGTGGTTTTCCATGGTTAGCAGAAATAACCAAACCTTGATTTCTATGGTGTAAACTGATCCAATATCTGTACCTGCATGCTTCCTCCATGATACTGCTGCCTGGGCCCACAGGCTGGCATGTGGATGGGAGGGACACATGATGGCTTGGGCATGGTGGCTACTCAAATCAACTCCTCTGACTTATCTAATGGAAGGCTAATTTACATCCCTCTTCTTCATTGGCTTTGCCTAAAACCAGTAGGATCTTTATTAGTATGAATCTGACATTTGTCAAATGTGGTGGGTGTTGGCCGACACATTTCAGCGTTACTGAGTTGGGAGCAAGTGATGGATAGATGGATAGAACACGGCATAGAACAAGTGAGGTTACCCAGGGAAATCCATTTTAAAAGAGCCACTTTTGAGTACTAAAATGTTTCCCCATGGATTAGGAGGAAAAAACTAATTCTCTTCTTAGAGGTAGCAGTAGCAATGATATTGCTGTAGACATGATAGTCTACATAAATGAAATACAGAATTTTTAAGAAGAGTCAATATCTTTAGATCTAAGGTTTGTGTGTGCAGTTTATCCACTTTCTCAGCTATATCACCTGGTCTAGATATTCCCTTTCTCCTGTAAACTTTTACTCTCTTGAGGGTATGGAAGTCTCTCAGACACTGGAGTAATGGGCCTCAGAGCAGGTACACAGATTAGATAGCTAATCAGTCACTTGCAGATTGTTTCTGAGATAAAAGAGCTTTCATACACCCTCTTGGAGAGCTCTCAGGTTTGTGGTGACTGAACATGGGGGGATGGTTTCAATACTGCATTTCCAACTACAGGAATGTAGAGCCCACCTTTAACTTGAAAATATTTGCATAAAGCATTTAGGTAATATAAAGGAAACTGATTACTTTATACCAGCTCGATTACAGCAAGCCAATATTGACTTCAGGTTATGCTTGTCACCACCACTTACTTTATGTGAGGTAAATATTGACACAGTCAAGGCCAGTATTTACTTTGGAGGAATATCAATCTTATGGCTCAAAACTGGAAGTCGATATCTTCATTGTTATACCTTTGCATGACTACCAGGAGGGAGAAGGTTTTGGGTAACAGGAAACATATATATGAATAATTTATGAGAATAGCTCTGATGTAGTGAAAAACAAAAAAGAAAAAAAATATAAGAGAAACTGTGGAGAAAGGTTAGGAATTACTTTGGCCCAGTATAAAATGGGAGGTGCTGAAAGGAATAAACCAACTGGAATATTATAACTCCCACCTTCCCTGCAGATTTGACATCTTGAAAAGTAAATCCAAGAAATGTAAGTGGTAACTGCAGTTAGGAATGGTATAAGTTATAGAAAAAGAATTTATGTTTCCAGCCTCCTTCAAACTGTCATTTAATTTTTTCTTCATACTCTGTAAGCACTACAAAACACATCATGCCTGCTCTGTTATGGATAAGTTTAGAAAGCCATTGAAATTTTGCTTATTGGAGTCTTTGTCACTTGTGTCTCTCTAAAGAAACGCAGCATCTAAACTGAAACCAAGAGGAAGACAGGGAGTCTGGATTTGGGAGCACTAGTGCAGAAAATGCTCTATGTTGCTTTTCACTCTGTTGGCAAAACTGTGGAGGATGGTATTAAAATCCATTACTATTAAGCTATCCATGAAATCTCTTGGCACATGCACACACATGCACATCATCTTCCTTGAGGCAGCAGACAACACCTTCCCAGTTGAAGTGCTACAAGAGTATAAGAATAGCCATTACCCTGCTAATGTCAGAGATAGTCCTAATTACAGATATAGACATGCAGCCTGCCTGCAGGATCCCATGGAGCTGGAAGAGGAGGAGTGCTACCCAGCCTGGAGCCTAGGTGTAATAGAGTGCAGGAGGTGCTAACAGGTAACCCCAGCCACCATCTGGACAAGTCAACCAAGGGCTATGGCTGGTTTTCCAAAAGTTTCATTCATGCACCACATAATTGCTGATAGCAGTAGGAATTTGATGCAAGTTAGCTAAAATAAAAATACACTTTCTTAGATAAGAAGCTTGTGGACTGATTCCTAGCCAGGTATAACTTGCAGTTGCTGGAGCTGAGGCCTTCCTGACCCAGAGCTCAGCCCTCTCCAGATGCTAATGGAGACAGAACTGGGTCTCTGATCTAGAAATCCAGCCTTGATGTGGACATTTCTTCTCCCAAGTGGTGCCAAAGACAGCCTGTCAAGAGCATGCACCAGCAAAGGAGAGCTCCATGGCCCTGGGCTGTATGTCACCTGCCAACTGCACCAAGAGGCGTGAGTGGCAGTGAGGATGCTCACCAAGCCCACAAACGTGATGGGAGTCAGGTCTCTGCAGCAGGCTTTTCATTATCTCATGAAAATCGTCAGCTGGTGGCTTGCAGCTGGATTTGCCATCATCTTTCCTTGCCAGCATTAATGTTTGCCTTTCAAAATCTCTGCAGACTTAACAGCTGTTGTAGCGATTGCTGCAAAGGTCCAAGCTAGAAATGCAGGCCTCCTTGCTTCACATGTTATTTGTATTTGTCTGTTGCAGCTCCTCTGACATGTGGACATCAGAGTGGAGAAAACCCATTTGGTTTTTTCTTTTCTGCCTCTGTCTGATCTCTAGGCTTCGCCAAGCTTGTGGGAACACTAAGGGTCCATCATAAGCAGGTTTACATCTAGAAGCCTTGCTGGAGCCACTGAGTACTGATGGCTCTTCAAATAGCTTTCAGGGGACTCAAATACCAGAGAGGAGTAGCCAAAGTTGCCTAAGCAACATTAGCTCGGAACCATCCTCTCTTGGAATAAGTGACTCCCTGTAGATTTGGGATCCATAAATGTCAGCCTGTTACAAAGTGACTTAATGAGATTAATGTTACATCAACAAGAAAACATTGGAGTAATATGATCATCTATTGCTTTTGATCAGGCAGCAAATTGCTATCTTATTAGTTTTGCTTTTCCCTGTATTGTTATGGTTTGGTCTGGAAGGTAGAAGATATTTTGAGTATGGAATTTTACATTATTGAGGTAATAGACATAAATTTTGTCCCTCAATTCACACAAAAATAATTCACCCCTGACTGATGCAAACACCAAGAGAAAAACAATGGGTTTGGAATAAGATACTCCTCTGCATGACTACCTCAGAATATTGTAGGAGGGAACTCTAGAAAATCATGGACAGCAGTCCCTTCTATTACAGCATCTACAAGACACAGGACTATTCAGGAAAAGATAGTTGCCACACAGCCATGTAGTCCTCAAGACAAAAAACTGCCACATACTGAAAATTCATCTGAGAGCAGCTCATCTTATGAAAAGCATTTACTCTCACAGTGACAAGGGGTTCAGTTTTGGCTCATATAATTGACTGTGTGTATGTTTGCCTTGATCAGCTGTAGCATACAGATCTCACCTCTTTTCTCTATGCAGACATCTTCCTTTCATACACATTGCTGTTTCCGAGGGTGGGACACATTCAAAGCATTTCTACATTTCAGACCTTCAGCCTCAGTCTTAAAATAAACGTGAGTTCTCCCTGTGGGTTCATGTGAGGGGTAACCAGGCTGTAATTGGGTACCAGCTTTGGGGGTTTACATGAAGAAGAGATGAGGTTTGTGGCCTTGTCCAAGCCAAGTAGCCAAGGGAGAAAATTAAAGGGAACCCAGGAGGAACTCTCCTTTGCTCTCACCTCTCATGCCAAAAAAGGCATAATGATGCATTTTGAAATGAATATTTGTCTTCTCTCCCTGCTGTTCAAACATATTTCATTCCCTGTTTATGTAGTTAGAAGGCTTCTTTGGCTTTAGTGAAATCCCTTCCCTTGCTCAGATTCATAACATTTTTTTTTATAACTGGCCATGCCAGAGGTCTGGAACGCCATCCGCCTCCTTGTGAAATAATTACCGTTTGTGTGGTCTAATAAACGGTCCCAGAGGGTTCTACATGAAATAGCCAGGGTCTACAGGAAAGAAAACTATGTGGAAACTCACGCAGCCCCACTAATCCGCAAGGAACAAAACAAAGTTATACCCTGGGGTAAGAACCAGTAGCGACTCGCTTAATTGCTACCATGTCAGCGTGTGAAACTACTACCTCCACACAAGCTAATGTGAACCTGATGCGGTTAGATTTCTGATTAAGACCAGCTAAATTTCACTTCAAACGAGCAGATAATCCCTGCAACAGATCTGCTGTGCAGCCAGGGCTGTGTTTGTTATCTGAGCCTGGTGAGGCAGCCACTGGGGAGGACATGGACACCCCAGGGCAGTCACCTTTAATGTGCGACAGGTATAAATAGAGATGCTGGAGCCTCTGGATCTGTGTCCCTTCCTCATCCACCTCACTCATCCTGCCGGAGCGGAGGGGAAAGTCAGACAGAGGGTGGTGAGAAGCCCCTTTCCTTAGGCCACAGACAATCAATCCTCTGCAACTCTGTCACATTATTCGTTCCCCTAAGAAGGTGTGCTTCAATGAAGGCAGCTTTGTCCAATAGCTTCTACTGTGACCACAAGAGAAGGGACTGTGAGTGCAGTGGAGGACAGATGTGGTCTCAGAAAGTCATAATACAAAATCCTACTTCGTTCCAGCTGCACCACAGTGGGGCTAGCCAGCTTACCCTGAGGCAGTGATGCCATGGCCAAGACAGTGCCTGTCTCCCCTCCAGCACAATGCAACCTTACCATGGTGGATCTTTCCCATATTCCTGTCTCAGACCAGGCCATCCTATGGTCCCATAGTCCTTGGCTAGGATGTTAGAAAGCAGCTCATGAGCTGCTCCAAGAGCAAAGCCCTGACCCCAGGAACACCCTGGCTGCCATCCCAGAGCACTGCTCCTGGTGTGCGCCGAGACGTGCTTACCCTGTCAGCCCCTTCAGTGACTGCCCAGGCACACAGGAAACCTGTGGTAAAGCCAGGAATAAAACTACTGCCAGAAAGACCTCCTGGCAGTCCTGTCCCTGCCTTAATCACTAGATTGCACTTCCTTTGCTTCCCTCATAACACAAGATTTCTTCTTTTTTGGTGTTTCTAGTGGGACACTCTCCAGTTTCCAGTGGGTTTCAGGCATGGTAAATAACAAGGCTGATGTTTGTTTCTTTTAGGTGTACGTGAACACTTTCAGACACAAATTCCTGTAGTCTTTTCTTTGAAATTAATCAAAATTCAGAAGGGAGGAAATCTTTTCTTATAATACTTCTGACACTCCTGTGAATCTTTCCTTTTTTTTAATTAAATCTACAGAAAAGTGCACATGGTAGCTCCCATGTTTCACCTTGCATTCTCTGAAGGAGAGATCCTATGGGTGCTGGTGCTCAGCACATGGTAGAAGTGTCCTCATTCATCATCAATGGAGATGGTATGGAGACACTAGATAGATACAATAAAGAAGGGCCATGCCAAGATACTCCCCAACTCTGCATTCTGCATACATCATACGTTTTAAAGAAAATTAGTTTCTTGCCCACATGCATCTACTGTGTCAATGGTCTCTGAAGGCCAGGTCAGGTTAAACAGATCACGGAGCATGCATTTGCAGATGTCCACCTTGTTTCTTGAGTAACCTCCACACCACTTTCCTCCATCAACAATCCCCCATCTCTGATGGGCACACTGCCCCACTTCTGTAGCATCTCTTTTGGCCTGCCCAAAAGAGAACCTCCTGCTATGCAACCTGCTAATACACACAAGCGAATCTCACATGCCCAGGAAACTGCTGCCAAAAACACAGTTGACATCAAAGGGTTGAATCCTATGTCTGATTTGTGCTGCCTGGACATAAATTAAGTGAACTCTACCCCTGGCACCCCATCCCTGTGACCTCTGGGGTGCTATATTTACCAGGGCACTCTGTGTGCTAAGTCAATGTGGAAATCAGGTTAGTCATACTTTCCTGGAAGTGTGATCTTGCCCTCCTTGGCTGCAACCTGTGAGCTTCCCCAATGCTATGAGCACTTTCAAAACCAAACACTTTTCCACTGGAAAGCTTTCCTGCTCCATTGTGAACTAGAGCTGAAACAATTTGCATTGGGAGCTGGCAGAAATTCAGGTTATATAAAAAAAAAAAGGTGGGTGTGCTGAGGTGACTGAATAAATGCATTTCACATGGAGGTTGCTTTCAACTGAGAAAGGGATCGGTGTTTCTGTGTGACATGGGAGTCCAGCAGAGATGTCATAGGACTGGGTTGTTCCCTTGCTGAACTGCTGCATCTCTCATGAAAACTGGAGCAGTCCCAACACAAAACGTAGTTGCCAACCCTTAAAGTCTCATGAGAAAGAAAAGAGAAATTATTTTGCAAACATGCAGCAAACGAAGAGAAACATCACTTTCTCCAGGTAAATGAATATCCAGGATCTCATCAAGCTGTCATAAACTCAAATTGTCTGAAGGACAATTCCTTGGTATTCCTGTTTGGTGGGTCTGTACTGAAGTTATGGGGTAACCTTTAAAGGATGTGCTAAACATTTTGACTCCAGACTAAATTCTCAAAAATATTGGCAAATTGATAATAGAAGACTTACAACCACTTATTTAATGGGAGTTTTATTTAAATTATATTTTAGAGTAAATTAACTAAAATGCCAAAACTAAATTATATTTCAGCGTCTTAGACATATCATATTTGTTTCAAACCTTCAGTAAATTGAAGCACTTCCCTCTTCAAAAGCCAATTCCAGAAACAGCTCTGCTTTGAAGAACATTTATTTGGTGGTGCAAAACACTCCAGATGGCCAGAGTTTGTGAATTTGCACTGTTCAGCTCTGATCACAGCATTGGAAACTCAAAGCAGGTGAGCTACTTGTGTTATATGCCTTGGCCATCCTCTGCAGCACTACAGATGGATCCCGTGCTCCCTCCTGCCCTGCCACCCTGCATCAGCAACCTTCGCACCCAAAGGCCAAAACCTGTCAAAATGTCTGAGTCTCAAATGCATCTGTAGCTCTAACTTATTACCTCATTTGATGGTTACCTCTCAGAAAAGGCCATGAGAACAGCTCACAAAGTCATGAAAAGTTTTTCAACTTTAAAACTTACACAGTACAAAAGTCTTTCTTCATAGCCTTTGTTTCTTCATAGAACAAAATGTCCTTCCATAGTGCTCTGCTGTGGACTAGCAGATTCTTCGAAAGAACCTATTTCTCTCCTTTCAGGACAGCCAAATGCTTATCCACGTCAGTAAGGAGTTGGAAGGAATCCTGCTTTGCCCTGCAGCCCTTTCACAGGCGTGCCTGCTGGTGTAGGTTTACCCTTCAGTGACAGCAACAGAGATCAGAATCAGTCAGTTATTTGGCAAGTGAGAGGTGCCAAACCCCAAATCAGTCAACAAATTGGAAAAGCACCTCCTCTTCCCCTTGCAGTCACAGCTTTTGAGCAACTAGCACTGAACAAGGTTTCCTAGTCCTGTATCAACCCAAAAGAGTGATAGCTTCCCTCCTAGGAGTCCTAGACTGACTGGTGAGGCATCAACCTAGACCATCTGTGCCATAGAAGACATCATGCTGTGGTTAGTGCTAGTTGGAAGAGGCTGGGCCATTGAAGAGTGGGACACCTGCTCTCCCACACGGCTGTGTCAGCTTCACCAGAAAGCTGAGTTGATCTTCTTCAGCAAGGTTAGGCCTGGCAAAATGAAAAAATCAGGCAGGGATTTTGCCAGTGAGAGTACAACCGTGTCCATGGCAGCTAGCAGATCTAGCTGAGAACTGGAGGTCACCGCCACCTGCATCTTTCAAGTCTCACTTTAAAAGAGTAATAGAGTATAAGTACCTAGAACCACATGAATTTGTGGTTTGCTGTCTACCAATAACTTCTAGAACAATCCTTACACTCTTTCCAAAAGTGAACAAACTATAAATAGCTATGAAATCGAATGCAGCCCCCTCCCCAGATAATGTAGCAGAGAATGCTGTGGGGAACCCTGTCTAAGCCGTAAGAAATCCTGTCTGTATGAGGCCTGCAAGCTACCAGGGCTCAAAGCTCCCCTTACACTGAGAAACATGGACATCTATTACAGAAGACAAAATAAAGATCTGTCCATCTTCATGTGTCTTTCTCTGACCTTGGATGGCCTGCAAGCAAGGTGACTGTGCCAGAAGATGCTCTGCAGGAGACACTTTCCTCAGAGTCTGCCAGCCTCCTGTCTTGAGATTTAATTTCCTGTGACCCAAAGCAATGTCAGAATCTATTGCATGACAGGTTGACTGTGAACTGGAAGTAACAAACCTCTGCTGTAAAACTCTGGGCTTACTTCTACCTGGATTATGACTATAGCAGTAAATAAACAGACCAGGGCTCAAGAGGCCAAGTGCCACAACACAATACAGTTCATATCCATGCAGCTAAACTTTCTTCTGCATATTGTAGACTGGACAAAAAACAGGTGAAGTAAGCTGCATAGTCATTGTAGCCTGGAACCTGGCAGAGTGGCCAAGCCCAGTGCCAACCAGCTCAAAATCCTGGTACAGAGGAATTAATTCAACCTAGTCTGGCTGTAGCTGAGACAGTACCCACTATTCAAAGCCAAACCCAGCTGAACTTGCACAGTTTTGGTAGGAGGTTGTATGAGGATCCGAGTCATTCAGAGAGAGAGGAATTAAGGACAGATATTGCAGTCGGCTGTGATGTTTGTAGGAGGTAAAATGACCTGAAGCTGGGGAAGGCTCCCTCTGGCTGACACGGAGGCCTTCACACTGAATACAAAACATACACTGGGCTCCTCAGTCTGCATCTCAGTGTGACAAAATGTGAAGGTGCCAGGGATCTGCCTTTAGCAGGAGCATCCCACCAGTGGAGACAGTAGGGCTCCAATCCAGTCTGTAAATCTTCAGAAGAGCAGAAGAAAAATGGCTCTGGTTTTTATACTGCAGAACCACTTGCTACAAATCACACTGTACCTCTATGCCTTCCCCAGCTCAGGGCCCACAACTGCGTGAGCTCAGTGACAGCCTCTCTCTGCTGCCTGACACTCTGATTTTCAGTCGGATTACACATATCAGCCTCCCAGTAAGTCTCCAGAATTTCAAGAGCTACAAAACATAGCTCTGGTCTTGCCCTGTGGCAGGGGGCAAGCTGCCCTCTCTATCTGTGGAGTCTGCAAAGCCCTGGCTCCACTGTCAGGCATTGTCTCGCTCTTTGGCTTGTGTTTTATTTATGGGAATTAGCCTGAAGGTTGAGAAATTACAAACGGACTGGCCAGTGTTTGCAAGTAGAGCTGGGCAGAAAGGGGGCTGTGCAAAGTAGGTGACACTGGGGAAAAAAATCAAATAAAATACATTGTCCTGAAAAGTGGTTGCATAATAAAAATAACAGTTTAAAAGCAGGAGAAAAAAAAAAATCTGGTCTCGCTCATAAGCCCTTATGGTCATTTTCTGACCCCTGCTCACACAGCTCTCAGGGAGATATGAAACACGGGCTAATGAAAGGAAGGCGGGGAGCCTGCTGCTTCCCCGGGAAAAGCAAATCCCTCCTGCTACCGGCAAGGAGGGGTACCCGGCGAGGAAGGAGAAGATGTCTAGCTGGGGAGAAGAGGTGGCTGGCATGGGAGGGAGAGTGGCTTGCAAGCGAGGACGGGGGTGGCCTGCAGGCGAGAAGGGGTGGCTGGCAGGGGGGGGCGGGTGGCTGGCAGGCGCCGAAGTGCGATGGCCCCACAGAAGGCCAGGCATTGTGCACGGCACGGCGAGCCGGCGCTCCGGTGCCAGCCAAGAAAACAAATGCCTTCCCGCTGTCTCCTGGAAATGCTTCCACCGTTCCTGCTGAGCGAGTTCATTTCAAAGCCAGACGACTTTTTGCCCTCTCTAATAGAGCTTAAAATGTTTCTGTTTTCCAGCTACCACCGCCACCCCCTCCGACCCCTCAGCTCAGATGCATTAATACCGCAGGTTTGTGAAATGCCATCGGAGTATATGGCAAATCAAAAGGATTAGAGGGGCGATTGGTATCTGAGGGGGCCAGGAGGGTCTTAAGATTCTTCCCCACAGCGGTAGTGAAACACTCTGAACTCGCGAATCTTAAAAGGTATCGCTTAAAGCCAGCAAAATCCCCTTTGGAGTCTGCCCACCACCCCCTCCTCCAGCTGCGGGGCTGCCAGCCCGTCTTTCCCAGAGCGGCATTTTCCCTTTTAAAATCCTTTATTTTAATTTTTTTTCTTTTGGCTCTCCT
>VZTY01003280.1:91962-133000 GCA_013400935.1 Turnix velox
CGCGGCCCGCCCGGCCGGCGGTCCCCCCGCCCGGGCCGTGTGTGTGTTTAGGAGGTGCCGTTTCCCACAGCTCTGATCTAATGCGGCTGTAATTCAATCTCCGTGTGACCGGCGCTCCGCCGGCGCTCTCCCACCCGCCGGCAGGCTCCTCTCTCCCAGGCCGGCGCTGTGTGTGTGTTACACATTTACACTGTCAATCTGACAGCGGGCTCCCCTCAAACAACCCCTTCTGCGGAGATTTACGGTGTCAATCAGGCGGGCTCCGGGGCCCGTCTGCGGCGATGGCTGCCGCCCCCGCCCCCGCACGGTCACCCTATACCTGCCACTCAGCCCCGCCAAAGGCACTTTTGTTCCACGGCATTTGTGTGCAGCCACAAAGAGCAAAGGCAGCTGAGGCAGATAAGGCTGAGAACCTGAAACAGATGTAAAAGAGATCAGATTGAGTTTTCGGCCGATCCTCAGCTCCCGTGTAGAGATTTATGACCCCTTTTAACCCCATTTTAAATAGGTTAAACTGGGCTGGTTTCATAGGGACGAAATGAGGCCGGCGCTGGTATAGAAATTTACCCCCCCCGTTTTACTCCGTTCCTTATCACCAAGCTAACCCACTCGGCCACTTCATCACACGTCGTTCGAGCACTTTTCTGTGATCATAACTCCCATCCTCCGAAAAATCACAAAGCTGCCAGTTGACCTTTAGCCCCAGAAGAGTCCTAATTTTGGGTTGGCAGCGTGCAGCCCAAGAAGGGAGGCAAAGCAGGGGGACAATAGCGGCGACCGAGGACAGGGAGCGAGGCACAACAATAAGCTGTCCTTGGAAGCGCTGGGCTGCGATTGTCATCCCAGACACAATCATGGGAGACGTTTTCTTTTGGCAGAATCCTTTGAACTCTGCTTTTCCCTTCCTGCTTCTCCTGTTAATTGTAGGTTTCTGCTTCTTCCCAGTGACAGATGAAAACGCCAGGGGTAAGGAAAAACAAAGGGACAAAGTCTGCTCCGTGAGCGCTACTGAGCCTCCTTTGACGTGCACCAGTTTACTCCAGATTTACACCAGAGGGCCTGAAATGAGGGGAGAGTTTAGCTTAGTAGTTCGGCCAGTAGTTCGTACAAAAGGCACTAACCAGTTTTCTTCACAGAAGTTTTGGCAAAGGGCTGTGATATTCATCATGAGTAACAGCAAAGCTTTTCTGCTCATTTACTGCCACCAAAATGCCCTCCTTCTCCTCCCCCTTCTCCCCTCTCCCTCTTCTTCCTTCTCCTTCCTTTCCCACGGGGCACCAACAGCACCAATTTCTGGGAGATCCTGAGGGTCATTTCTTGAGGACTACATCAAAACTGGAGCTCCCTCCAGTAGCAACTCATTCGGCATGTTGCATCCTGGGGATGGGACACCTCAGGCTGTGTTGGGGCAAGGTCCCTGGGCTGCATTATGGGAATCACCAGGTAGCATGACTGGGCTGAGCTTTCTGCTGGAGCCCTCGACCTCCAATGGAAGCAGTGGTAACCCTGCAACCCCCTTACAACTCCAATACCATTGCCGTTACCTGAGAGGTGACCTCCTGATTTTTTAAAACAAGACCATCAGAGTTTCACTGATATTGGGAAGGGGCTTTTATTAAATGCACTTTTTCCAACTGTCCTCCTAAAATGGAGGCTCAAAACAAAGCAGACCTAGAAACACTACTGTGAAAACCATGTCAATTATTTTCCTTTCATGGGTATTACTGACTCATCCCAGTTTTCTAGCTTTTGGAGCCAGCTGTGAGAGGTTAAATACAATCCATTTCTGTCATACAGGGCTTCTTCTGAACCCCTGTGTTTGCTGTGGTTGAGGATGGAGGTAAAAGAGGAAAGTCCTCAAACTGTGAAACAAACAGAGTGCAACATGTGGCAATGCCTCAGCTCTTGCACATGTGCACCTGTGTCCCCAAACCTCTAATAACAGCATTGGAGCTAAAAAAAGCTTTGCTGTGCTTGAAGGGAAATAAGGAATATGAACATCCAGCCACATCCAGCTCAGGAGGGAGATAGAGAAAACTTCTAACTGGAGATCATGTCTCAAATCAGTATTATCAGGGCATATGCTACTGGAAAGAGCACCAGAAAAGTAGAAAGAACACAGAGAGTAAAAAACCAGAAGTGGCATAAAATGGAAATGGAGACCTCCAAATTTTCCCATTTTCTGGGAATGGGGCTGGGGATTTTCTGCTGAACTTCAGCCCAGCACCTGACTTCCACCTGAGCAACTGAGCACAGAGGCCACTGAGTGAAGCAGAAAACCCAGTAGCCATAGCTGTGAGCTGGTATCCCCAGAGTGGGGGAGAGGATGCTCTGCTGGTGGGCATCCATTCTATAGAGCCGTCACAAGACCTCCACATCTTGCAGACCCAGACCAAGCCCTGCCCTCTCCTGCCCCTGTAAGGGCTGAAGTTCCTCTGGCTTTATCTGCTCTGACAGACAACATCCGAAGCCCAAGAGAAAGAGGGCACAAGGAGGCCAGGCAGAGCTTAGCTTAACTCCCTGCTCCCGTCATCTCTGCCTCAGCCTGCAAATTAACACCATCACCCTAAATCCACAAGCCAAGCAGAGAGAGTTGTTTTTATTTAAATGCAACATAAAAAGCCTATAAAAAAGGTTAAAAGCCCCATATAATTATCTTACTTTATTTTATTTTCAGTCCCGTGGTATTAATTAAAAAAACATTACCCGGCTTGAGAATTTGATTCCTCTTGCCTGATATGAGGAAGGAAAGGAATCTCTCTTGAGAAAGGTCTCCAGAGTCCTTAATCACCATTTAGGGGCCCTGCTCTTTGAAGGGCCATAGAGCAACAAAGTGGTTTGGGGATTAGCGAATGGCTTTTATTTCTTCCCTAATGATGAGAAAAGTGCAACGGGTGCCTAGGGCAGATGATAAATTGAGTCAGAAAATGTTGCACGAGTGCCCTTTGCTAAGCTTAAGGATCAGTGTCAACAATATAAAAAAATGCCTCTGTTTGCTCGTAAGAAATAATGTTTGAATCATTAAACAGTAGGGAAGGTACTGGCCATATTTAACCGCCTTGTACCTGCATCCCCTTTACAAACAACCCCTTTGATGTGACTTCAAAGGGTCTGTGCACATAAGGAGGGGCTGCGGTATCAGTCACTTCAGTGGTTACGCGTGGGACTGGGGAGCAGAGCACAAGAGAGCTAAGCTGTCTCTGTCCAACAAGCCCATTCAGGCATGAAAAGGAAGGCCATCCAAAAGCTTCCGAGAATATTTTACTCCAGCCACGAGCAATTAAAAAAAAAAGGGGAAAAAAAAGAGGAAAAAATAAACAAATCTAAAAACCCTCAAAATTAGATCATTCTAGGAAAAAGGAAAAAAATAGAGTCATGATGCTGTGTAGCATGTTTCTGAAAGCATCTGTGGTGAGAGTGAGGGATCTGATATGGAGCCAACGTCCCCAGAAGTCACTAGAGACATTCCCTGGTTTTAGAGAGTGCCAAGCCAGGCTTAAGACAAGGCCAGCAGGCAGCAGAAGCCAGAAAGCCTTGGGAGACAAAGGGTGAAGATCAGGAAGTGACCTTGTAGAAAACAACAAAATCAGCAAACAGGATTGTAATTACTTTTTCCTTTTTTAAGGCTGAGACGCAGCCCCATTTCAATCCCATATGGGATGATATGGCAGGATTTGTGGATGTTCTTTTCCTTCTGTCTCTACATAGACAATTGCTCTCCAGATAGGCAAACCTACCACCAGGGTGCTACATCAGGATCCTTGTCTTTTTACTTGGAGGAATGATTCAAGTACCTTGGGTAGATGTGGAGCTCAGATCACCTTTGGAAACTAGTGTGATACTAACTAGGTTAATTTTATTTGCTCATTTTACCTCTCCATTCATTAAAGAGGAACCTTATGAAGATAAGATGTTCAAAAGTGCAGTGTTTTTATGTCTAGGTTTGTACATTTCAGTGATATGGTGTTTTAGTTATTCTGTAATCTTTAAAGGTTCAAAAGCTCTTTCTGATGAAAGGCAGTGTAAATGTATACTACACGGTTTTCTCCTGACATATATTCTTCATAAGTAAAGCTCACCAGTCATATGCAAACATCCTTCCTTTTAAAAAAAATCTAAAACCTAAAGTTTCTTGGGCAGGATGAAGAGTAAGGCAGGGACTTCAGGATTTCTGAGATAATTAGTGTCTTTTAATTATGAAAAAAAAGTGCCACTAGTTTATCTCCATGCAGGCAAATAAATTACCTGCTACTACTAAAAAGCATCATGGTTAGCACCTTAGATACTTATAAGGACTGGAAAAAATAACAATAGGGCAAGTGCCCCCAAATTAGCAGTTGGCAGACAAAGAAAATACGTTGCAATGGAGAAAGAAGGAAAGCAACACACTTTGCTGCACATTACCTGAATGCAGAATATAAATGCTGAGCTAACATTATTGTCTTCATTAAAATACTGATACTATGCAGGGGGCATAAATGGATAAGGCAGGAAAATTATCTGAGGAACTTTAAATATAAAGATCTGGAGAGCCTGTGTTTGCCTCTCTTACATAAAACTAAACTAACGTAATAGCAACAGCTTTCTGTTAATGTTGAAATCGGAAGCAAATACTTTGACCAAGCCAAGGAAGTGTAAAGACTGGGAAAGCACTGTGGCCAGGAAATGTAAGGATGGATGCTATACAGACCTCCAAAGATGCTGAGGAGAGAAATTTAAGGAGATGGTTTTTACACATGCCAGGAATATAACACTGCCAGCATTTATGTCTGTGGAAAGGAAAAGTGGAAAAGAAGCCTCCTAGAAAAAACAAAAATATGTTCATAAGAGGATTCAGGCAAATTGCAGTTGCTGGAGGGAGCAGAGGGAGAAAAGGTGGAGGAAAGAGTCATGGTGAAAAGCAGTACCACAGCTTATGAAGCCCTTGGGTCATGGGAAGATGGAGGAATAGAAGGTTGATTCCCAGGGACCAATTTCATTTGGGTTCTCAGAAGACAAAAAAAAAAGGAATGCTGCCCTTAATCAGGAACAAACTGCCAGAGGATGTGTACTTCAGACACAAATCAGATGGAGGAGTAACTAGAGGCAGTTTCAGCTTAGGAAAAGGCATCCTTCTGCAAGGTAAGCATTAAGCCTGGATGCATGTTTGTGATCCTGGAAACTGCAAGCACATGATGAATGGACAGGAATGCTAAACACAAAAAGAGAGAGGGGATCCCTAAAGAAAGTGAAATCAACTGTTGTAAATTGGAGCTGGGGGTGAGGGCAATAGGTTCAACCTTGCTAAGTAAAGATGCAAGAGATTAGAAGGAGCAATAAGCAGAAGGCCCTACAATCATAAACACACTGGGAAAAGAGGATGCTGGGTAAGTTGTACAAATAAGCAGAAATCACTTTAAAATATATTTGGAGGAGCAAAAATAAATCCTGAATAGAGTCTTCCTGAATGTGCTTTATGGCAGCATTGTCATAGAATCATAGAATCATAGAACAGTTTGGGTTGGAAGGGACCTTAAAGATCATCGAGTTCCAACCCCCCTGCCATAGGCAGGGACACCTCCCACTAGATCAGGCTGCCCAGTGCCTTGTCCAGCCTGGTCTTGAACACCTCCAGAGAGGGGGCATCCACAATCTCTCTGGGCAAGCTGTTCTCAACATCTTCCCATTGCTCTTTTGGGCTGTCCTTCATGTGGCATCAGGGATTCACAGACAGGCACACAGCCCCCCACAGACCCCCTCTGCCAATGGACAAGGCTATACACTGTCCCCAGAGAACAGGATGAGGTTTGGATCTTATTTCTGCAGATGCCAGAGGTTGGGTGAGCTGTTAGGAAATAAATACCAGAAACATTTGACTAAAGAAGAACAGAAAAGGAAAGAGGTGCTTCCTGGGCAGTCAGGTTTTGATTTAATCTGAATGAAAGGCAAAGAGTGAAACAGGAGAAAGAGATAAGCCAAAATTACTCTATATTACAAAATATTTTATTAATATTTTGAAATGTTTTTTAGACCAAGTAGACAAATGCATTAATACAAGTCAGCCAGGTTATGGAGCTTTGTTGTGTCAGCCACCAGAGGTTCATAGACAACTTTTCAGTCCACCCAATCATGGCATTTCATGTGTTTACAAAAGAAAACATGAAGTAAAAAATCCTGATTATTTTAATCTTCTTCCAGCCAGAATTAATGAAGAGAGAAAAAGGAGGAATAAGTTTTTTTCATTATTTTCTTTTGGGACAAAATCAGATATCACATGGTCATAAAGCCCTGAATCAAAAGCAATAAAAAAATCCCCCTTCCCAAAGATCTTACAATGTGGAAAAAAAAAAAATTGTTTGTGTGCAGAGAGGATAAATGGTCTTTTCATATCCAGAAATGCTTTCTTTTCACATGAGTCATAGTGGGCTTGACTAAATGCCTCGCATTTTGGCTCTGGGCATGGAAAGCCTCCGTCAGAAGTCAAGTATCCTAAAGTCACTCAGAAGATGTATATGAGTTCAGAGAACTCAGAGCCACTTCTACTCTGTCCCAGGTAACTGGCTGTGGTGGCACTGGGAACCCCACAGCCCATCATCACCCTAAGACCTTCAACATGCATATGTAAGCTTTCTTGGAGCACAACAAAGTAGTACAGGTTTCAGATGCAAGCAGAGCATGTCATCCCATGTGGAGATAGAGACAAACTGGCATTAGCAACCAGATTTGGGGTGTTTGTTTGTTGGGTTTTTTTTTTTCCTTTATGTTGTGGTTTTGTCTCAAAAACATCCCTAGAGATTGCAAGGGTGGCTCCTGTCAGGGAGGTCTTCTGTGACAGAATTTAAACAGGATGTTCATACTTGATTCATACCATTCCACATTTTTCAGAGCATTTTTCAGTCTTGTTACCTAAGCCTGGAGGTTCTCAATTGTTTCCACAGTGGTTCAAGATTGGAATTAGCTCAGGTCTCAGGGTGGAGATAACCCCTGGGCTGTGGTATCATTGGCCTGTCTCCCCTATGAGCAGCCAGGTTTGCTGGGACACCCACCAGGCCTTCCTGTAGCCAAAGAAAGTGCTGCTACAACCATCATGACAGTACATGCCCAATTTCAGTCCAAGTTTGGGAACATGAAGGAAAACATGGGAGGCTTTGTAGCTCTCTTGGCTGACTTTCCACCAGACAAGAGCACTTCTCTGTCCATCTTCCTGGCAGAGGCAGGGGAAAAGTGTGGAGCACAGATATCTGCCACAGCTCTTATTACAGGGGTTCTAGATGACTTCATGTGTTTCCCTTTTATCACAAGGAGCCATGTCTGAGACATGGAGAAGCACTCCCAGAAAACCTGCTCTCAGGGCTTTCCTTCTGTAGCTGAATCATTGTAGGGTAAGGTGAGAAAATTTTCAAGCACAGACTCAGGAGTAGCATTTCAGATGATGAAAAAAATTGTTACCCACTGGAAGAGCTTTGCACCTCCTCTTTGTCTTTTTTGGCCTCTTCCAAATCTGAATAAGACTCAGTAAAATTTCTGACAGCTGCTGTAAGCCAGAGCTAATTTTGAAGCAAGGCTATGCCTGAGGATTTTATTGAACTACATATAAAAATAAATTACACAGTATAAGAGACCTACCTTGCCTTTTTGATACTAAATTCAGCTTTGTCCCATCTGGTCACCTTGCAGTGCCCTTTGAATGTGCCTAACCAGAGATTTTCACCACAGAAACGAGGGGGAGTGTCTGCCCTTTCACTCAGACACATCTCTCTCATTGCATCCACCAGCCTATGGCTGGATTTGTTTCGGACATCTTGGTGCCACATCTACCACATATTCACCTCCATTAATGAGCCTCTCTCCTATTCTGAATGTTACTTGTCACATGAGAAAGGTGAATCTATTATAAGCTGAGTTCCAAAACAGTCAAGAAGACCAAACTGAATAAGCCACAGAGATTCCCTTAAAAAGCAATGGCCACAGGATGCAGCCAAGATAGCACAGTCTTCTGCAGTTATAATGAAAAATTCATAGTCAAGACATCAGTTAGATCTGAATTTTTCTCATTTTACCTCACTACATTGTTCTACAGTCATAGATAGCATCACCAAATTTAACTAAGTCCATGGACACCCTACCATGAGGCACTAGTGAGGACTGCAGGTACTCAGTGGGACTCAGAACAGCCCAGAAGGAAACCTCTGAGGGTGCATTTTTGCACCATTCAATTAAATCAGTTTGCTGCCTGCGACACACTTTAAACCCCCTCAACCTGCATTCCCGAAGAGGAAAGTTCCTAAGTTTATAAAGATATGGCACAGTACAATCCTTTTGATATTTAATAGACAGCACCCTCTTTAGTAGGTACCATCATTACCAAGTAACTCCAAAAGAAGCACAGGGGCTGCTCATCCTGTAGGACACCCACTAGGAAATTTCTGATTTAAGGAAGCAAATCCTTCTTCAGACTCTACAAGTTGATGTGCTTGTCAAGCTCCTTCCCATCCATCTGTTGACACACACAAACAGAAAGAGGCTTCAGTAAGATCTAATTAAGCTTGATGTAAACTACAGAGTCATATTTTCTACAAACCTCCCACAAAGCCTTTTAAACCTAACCTAAAGTTGCCAGCTCTCCTGAGGATTTTCTTCTTGATGTCTTGTGATAAAGAGTGTTTTTCCTAAAGCCCCAGCTCCCAAATGGAAATCATTATGTGAGAATCTCAACTTTCATTAAAGAGTAGATTTCTGTCCCTCGGGGCCATGAAAGAAAGCACAAAACTGAATCAAGCAAATCACATTGGCTTAGAAAACAGAAGGCAAATCAAAAGAAGCCTGTGGTGACTACCATGGTCTCACAGCTTAGTATAGGTCTTGGTCCTGGATGGCTGGAACAGTCTCTGCAGGTCTTGGACTCCATTCTTGGGTGAAGTGCCCTGTGCCACCAGGAACCGCAAAATAAAGGTTTATGAACTGCAGTTTGGTAGCTGTTGGGTGATTAGATGCCTTCATTATGTTTCATTTTGGAGCACATGGAGATAAAAACAAATTCACTAATGTAGGCACAGGCACATACATAACAGGTTTGCTGGTGTAGACACAGTCATTGTTTCAGTTACGCTGATGTAAAACTCATAAAAATTCAACTGCCTCACAACAGTCCCACTACAGGTATTACTCAGTTATAGTGAGGCTACAAAAACAACCCAAAGATTCTTAGTTTTATTTGGAATAAATGGCAGAAAAATGGCAAGTTGCCCACTAGGAAACTTCTGATTTGAGGAAGCAAATAACCTCCTGAGGAGGTAAGTTGCCTCCTGATTTTTCTAACTAAATACCTTCAAGTATAAAAAAGGAGACAAAAAGGAACAATTTAATCCTCATCCTAAAGTGGAAACACATTCAAAAGAGCAGGAAGAATGGGACCTGCAGCTTTAGTCTGGCATCTCTGACAGTCTTTTACACAGAGATTTAACTTCACCTTGTTTTCACTGCAGAAAGACTTGCTTGTACCCAGGCACAGATGCTTTGGTGATTCCTTTCTTCCAGAGGACAGTGGTTTTCAGAGTGAGTACATCACTGACTTTGCTGCCCAGAGGCAGCAAAGCACAGCAGTAAGTGCTGCACTCCTGCACTGCTGCTGCTTCCTTCGGGACTGAAGGCAACTGCTGTTTTCTACAGAAGTCGGGAAAGAAGTTTCAAATTGATCAAAATGGTAAAACATTCTGTGACCTTTGAAACAGCACTGCAGCAAACCAACCAGCTTGCCAGAGAGCACCAGACACAGTGTGCATTAGGGACTCTGTTCCAAAGTTTTACTTAGAGGGGAAAGCGCTGGTTTAAAGGTTTGTAGAGGCTGAGCTCCCATGTGTGTACACTCCGCTCAGCAAAATGTATTCTGAGCGCCTTTTCTCTTAACACTTCTTACTTTCTAACGAAGATAATTCATGAACTCCACAGGCATTAAAACCTTGGGGGAGGGAAAAAACAGAGGTAGCAAGCTCTAAATCCTCTGCCAAATCCCCTTTTCATAATTTATAGTCTGTCACCAGTTTATCACCAAGAACTGTCCCTCTTTTTCTCATTTTCCAGGCTCCTTTCCCAGTGGACAGTCCATGCCAGCTGTCTCGGCAGCAGGAACGTCCTTTTTTTCCCAAGCCTCGACCTGTGGGAAAATCTTCATTGGCCAGTAATTGATTCCACCCTGCCAGCTCCATTACTTAAGTCTACAGTCAAACTGCCAGCAAGCTGGAGACAGGCAGCCTCAGCCCTCCCCTGCTCCCACCATTGAAGTGGGCTCCTGGCCCGGCCGTTAGCTACCAGGGCTCTGAGCTGATGTGTCAGCCCGCCCTGCAATTAGCACTAATCTGAAAATTGGCCTTTGCTGGCAAAGCCAAGCCCCTGACAGCTAATTGTTGATGTCAGATTGATGTACGTTTAATATGAAAAGGTTATTTATCAAAGTGTACTTTTCTTTCCCCCCACTGGTCTTGATTTGTCTCTAGATTGCCATGGGCGCTTACAGCCCACAAAATACCAAAGATCTTATACTTCATTTAACTTAAGGAGCCGTCTAAATACCCTTTTCAAACTCTGCATGTAAGGCAGTACAGTGCTTATCTATTGATATTGTTTATAAAGAAACCACTGCTAACCAAGCAGTTATTGTTATCAGTCTCTTTCTCTGTAATCAAAATATTGAGGGGTGAAAAAAAAAGGTTGATGACAGAATAGCAACTGCCAGCCAGCCCTGGGATTAAAAATGAATTAAGTTTTGACTCATCCCCAGAGTCTTGCCAGCCTTTCTTCCTTTCTCCCAGGCTACTTCAGTGTGTACAGTATCACCTATGCTTTTTCTGGCTGTGGGTATCCCCAGAAGCACACAGGCAAAAACATTGGTCCTGCTGATTTTAACACAGGCTTTTCCACTTACTCCAACAGAGCAGGGACTTCCCTGGTTGCTTTGTGGAGACAAAAGAACACACTCTGCCAGGTCCTGGCCCTGTGATTTGGTGGTAGAAGGTGAGGCCTCGTGTGCATGGAAATGCCTGCATGCTCTGGGGATATTGGCTGGCATCTATTTATCATAAATTTGTGTTTCTTGATGATAAAGATTGTAGCTAAATGTTGTCCAAGAGTACTAGATTGAAAAAGCACTATGAGCCTTACCAGCGGGAGCATCTATCTGATGCTGCATATGTTACCATCTCACACCCATGTGAACATCTTAAAAAGGCAAACCCAGAAGTTATTAAAATAGAATCGTGTTTGTTCAGATTGGACATGCATGTTTCAAGTCACACTAATGTTCTGCTAAAAAAGCAGTAAGTTTTTGCAGTTGCTCAGAGGAAATGTATATGTCCTTCAGAGCCTAGGAAGTCAGCAAAGATAACTGGTGGCACACTTAAAACTGGCACAGAAGCTACAGGAAGAAAAAAAGCTGATGATTTTAAGTTAAGCAAGAGAAGACAGTCTCCAGCACTGAAAGTCTGTTGGAAAAGTTGTAAATCAGTCAGGACACAAACACAACAACTGCTTGATACAAATCATAGTCTGACAGAGAAACGAAAAGTAGCAGTGTGAGCTGTGTGAAGTGATTGCTTGCATTCATTTCACAGGTGGAGAAAAAAATGTCCATGTGTATCGAGTGTATCTCCTTTTTTTAGTGAAGAAGGTCAAGTGTTTCACAGAGCCTCTGTCTTCTAAATAACATGTTTTAAAATCTAAAATATATTCGCATTCTTCCACTAACATTACACTGCAAAAATTTAAGCAGAAAATACCCATCTGTGCAGGACCTAGAGGACTTTCTCACTCACAAAAAAACACCTCACCACTGAAAGTAAAATATTAATTAATTCACATTTTGTCATTTATTAGGCTTTGCCTAGATAACAACCCCTGTGCATTAACTTTAATGTTAAATCTTCAGTTAGGTGTTTAGTCATTTTGATTTTTTTTTTTAAAATGAAAGTGAGTGGAAGACACAGGAGAGTTTACTCAGAGCAATGAATGAAGAGAGCTGAGCAGATGAAGTGGAGATACCTGACTTACTGGGGATGAGTGTGGGGATGGGCAAGAGCTGCTCTCAGCACCCAGTAGAGCTGATGGCAAATCCTGGAGGTCCTGCTGGTCCCTGGACAGATGGCTGATAAACAAAACTTTCATCACCATAAGGTTTCTCATTTTGTCAGGTTTAATAAGCTCTGCTGAGACCAGAAATCACATCACTTGCTCTGAAGGTCCCTACCACTACAGACTTAAGGAAAGCAGCCCTTGCTCAGGCAATGAGCCACCAGCAAAGGCTTGTCACATCTCACACACGTCTTCCATAGTGTGTCCTTCCGCTCTGTAAGTCCTGATGCTGGACTCAAAACTCCCCACCTGGAATCCCTGCATGCAGCATTTAAACTAAGTAAATGATCCACTTTAAACACATGATTAACCTCCTCTGGATTGGTCCTCAGCTGGGATTCAAAAAAGTTTTGGCAGCATTGGAGTTTCAACTTGGCCAGCAAGGAGATGTTGAAAGCTACATGACTACATCCACACTGGAGTTTTGAAATGTGTTAGTTAAGGCATTCTGTTACCAGCCCTTTCCTTCCTAAGCAAGACAAAACCCACTGGGTGATAAAAGTGTCTGAAATGATTCGTATGTTTTAATGCTTTCCTGAGTGTGGATCAATTTTAACACTTTTTTAGGATGCTTGTTTCCTAGCCAAGACAAAGCTGATGACTCCCGTCTGACTCAAGTGTATGTTTAACACCCTCTGTCAAACAAATCCTAGAAGAGGAGTGAGTTCAAGAAGTCATCTCACTCTCACCCCTGGTCAGGGCAGGAAAGAAGTCAGGTAGATGTTTGAGCTGTCCTTAAAGATTTCCAGTAGCTAAAGCTGCACAGAATCCCTCAGGCAATTTATTCTACTCCTTCAGTTTCCTCACTGATAGAAATTATTTTATGAGGTCTAATGCAATGCTCCCTTACTGCAATTTTAACACTTTCTTTTTTTCCTGCTTCCCACGGACCTGGAAAACACTGCTCCCAGTAGCTGGTAAGGATGTATTTGAAGCCCTCTGTATTTTCATTTGTCCTAACACTGCTGATTTTTCAACATTCTTCCATAAACACATTCCAGGTTCCTGAGTGCTGTCTTCTTCTGCAGCACTGAAACTAAAATTGCAGCTCATGTCCAGTGGAGGCCACATCAGTGTGAAGAAAATGAAAAATGAGGTTGTAGGTCCTACCAAACTATTCTCCCATTACATGGCCCAGTAATGCACTTGCTTTTCCCGCCACAACATAGCAACACCAAGTTATTAGCTTCTGCAATACCACTGTTGCAAAACTATTGTCTCTCCTACATCTGCACTTCATCCCTTCACAGGTTGTGAGAGTCCAGATGCTCCCCCCAGTGTAGCACTGAGGTTTTGAGCAGAATTCCTCAAAACCTGCTACTCCTCAGGGTCAGCCTCTTCTCACCAGTCCTTCCCCAACCTGAGTATCTCTCCACACATCATCTCACATTCCCACCCAGGCCAACTCTGTAGAAGTCCTCCCAGTGTCCTCCAGACTCCACATCAGTCTCCCTCCTGACAAAGTAGAATGGACCTGATACAGAGGTGATGAACATATGATGTGACTGACCCACTAAGATGTCCTGCATGTGGACAGGCATCCCTGACTCCACACAGGGGCTCTTTGGGAAGGGGCAGTTTCATGAGGGCATTGCTCCCTTCACTGCTACCAAGGCAGAAGCACTGACTTGAAGAGCATCCTCCTTCTGCAGAGTTGAGAGCAACCAACAGATGTGAGAACTGAAATGCATATGCAAAAAATAGATGCCAAAGCCTGACTCCATTTCCCTTACCTGTGAAGACAAGGAAGATCTGAGCATAACTCCCTGCACTCCCACCACTCAGCTGGCCAACACTGGCAACTCTGGGTGACTGCAGATTGGTTTCTTTCTAATTCCTCCATGCCAAGCTCCAAAAGATGGGCCTGGTGACAGACTGTCTTAGCATCATCCTTATCTGCAATTAACAAAATATAAACATTATCTAGACATCCTCCAGCATACATCCTGGTATGGCATACAACTGCTGCTCCTTCAGCAACAGTTCCAGCCAAAAAAGGGGGAAATTTTGTCACATAAAGTTTTGCCTTACTTAAGTATTAATATCACTAGATAACTAATATTCCTGTAATTTGGAACAAGGGCTTACTTCTTAGGATGTAAAAGCCTCTTTCTATCAGATTGGAACACATGTGTGTCTTGGTTAGCTTATATCTTGAGTTACTTAAAAAAGAAGGAAAAAAAATGCAACCATTTCATCAGCTAAAATGAGGAAAAGATCTCAGCCTGTCCAACCAAAACAATGACTCGATGCAGAACTCAAGTCTATCAGGTAATGCTCATGGGAACATTTTCAATAAGGAAAAAGGAGTGGAAGTGGGAAAAAAAATATCATCATTGTGTTCTTATTCAGTAATGTTCCTCTACTAGCATTAACAGCTTATCTTGCCATCTAAGCACCTCTAGATAACAGACTGGGTTTTATGTTGAGTACAGGCTGTACCAAGGCACTAAAACCCTTCTATTGTTAAAGATTATGTAAAATGGTCAATCAAAATGACACTTCTTCCTGCCCGTCCCCCAGGTTGTTGTGCAGTTTCTTATAAAGGCCAAGCATAAATAGGGAAGGCTGGGAGCAAAGTGATGGAGAGGTACAAAATGGCACCTTGCAGAGCTGGTAGGCACATGGGGCACCCCACCATGGGACACCCCATTGCTGCAGAGAGACATTTTAGAGTCGTACCACAAGGTCATGGAAGCAAAGAGAGAAAAATACCCATATTAAATTTGTTCAGTGCAAAAACATCTGTGTTTAGCAGCCTGCAGTGCTATTGAGGATCTTTCCATGCTCTGCCTGGTACAACTTGTCCCACCACAATGCTGATGTGGAAGATGAAGCTGGAATGGGCTTCATAGAAGTAAAGTTTTCTACAATTTCAAGTGAAATTTCTAGGTATCTACTCCATGCCCGTCACTCAGAGATAAGTTGTGTCAGCATGGAACAATGGAAAACTAATAAAATGTGATAACCAAATTCAAAAAGTTGCTTGGAGGTTGGTATTTGGTCAGGGTTTTCTATCCTCCCCCCAGGTAGGTTTTCATAACTATTTTAGGGCCATTTTGAAGGTACTTTCTGAGAAAAAAACTGGTACAAGGTGTCAGCTGCAGTTTGTAGCTCTATGACCAGTGTTTAGGTGTGATGGGAACCATCCCCTCTGAGACAGAGCAACCTCACAGGCATCATGAGCAGCAGGACTTTGGGGACAAACTCCTGTGTTTGAGGGTAATGTAATCACCATATCCATGGAAATACTTGCAAAACTCAGGGTAGCTTTCACTGTGGGAACACTGTTCAGAAGAGACGTGTGCACCTGGCATGAGAGAGGTGTGAGTTTTAGGCAAAGAAGACATAATATATTGTGTCCTCTTCTATTTTTTCTTTTCTTTTTTTTTTTTTTTAGGCAGATGCCTGTTCTCCTTCACAGGCCAGCTCAAACAAAGTGATTTTTTCCAGGCAGCCACTGCTTCTAGGGTAAACACAGGTAGGCATTGACAAACTCTTGGAGGATACAGGGATCTTGAAACCCATACAGAGGAGTGGAGCAGTTAGATAAATACCATGGATTAAGCTCAGTTTTAGCCAAACATATCTGGTTGATTCAGCACACAGGACACCTCATATGAGAGTAGATCCACTGCTTGGAGTGGATGACTGAGACAGAAACAGCTGTACTGGGTCAGACCAGCACTGTCCAGCTTCCAATTGCTGGCAGATTTGCCTTGACCAGCAGCAGCCTCTGTACATTGAGCAATCCTTGACAGCATTCCCATCTTTCAATTTGTGGAGTATCCCCTTCAATCCATCAAGTTTTCAGCTCCTTCCAACCCCGCCCCCAGCATCCTGCATCAAGGACATAACTATGCATCATCTGAAGAAAGGTGGTTTTTTTTCTGTTCGCTCTGAACTTGCCTCTTTCTGTTTCTCCTGGATGTTCCTGTTCTTTGCATTGGAAGAACAATCAATCCCCTCTTAAAATGATTTTACAGACCTCTGTCACACCTGCCCTCAGACATCTCTTTTTCTCAGCATCAGAAGGATGCAAATTGGTTGCATCTCACCATAATGCTCAAATTCCTGGGAAAACTGAGCAGGCGGGAAAGCTGAATACATTTGTGCAGGGTTGAAATAAGCCTTTGCAAAGCACTTCCTTAACATACAAATGCCTTTCATGTTTCAAGAGAAATCAAGCATATGTTCTAATTAAGGAAGGGATCAGGTGATGTTTCTACTCCCTAGCAGAGATTTTCCAAAATTTTTGCCTGGATTCAGCTGCACATTCTTAGCACATGGATTGACAGAGAGGGGAGATGGATAACAGAGAGCTTGTTCTATTTGTGATTTGTGCTGAAGAGTACATAAAGAAAAGGAACAAGAAAAATAACTCCCACTTCTCAAATGTCCAAGGGCTGGTCAGGTCTAAATACAGTTTTTATCAACAAGAACAGCAAAACCACCAGCAAATCTCCTTTTTATCTGATCTATGTGGGGGCCTGGTACCATATATTTAAAGGAAACCTGTGCATCATTGCATCAGGATATATGTCCTCTTATGTACAGCTTGCATGTGCACACAGGAATAGCTATATCATGTGGTGGCAAGCAATGGAGAAGTTTAGCAAACATACCTGGAATTTCTTACATACTTAGAGAGGCCAAACAGGATCATTACACCATTTCCAGGGGTATCTTTTCCCTAGCTCTCCACATCCCTCCAGCTATTGAAATGACAGTTGTTCATGTGGGCTTGCAGTTTCACTCAGTCATCAATTAGAAAGGTTATGACTTGATAAACTATCATTTGTCATTTATCATTGCATGCCAAAATGGGCAGCCCTGCTCTTTCATACCAGGCTCTGACGCGGGGCTTCCCCAGGCCTGGGCTTGCTGCAGAGCTGCATCTGCTTTGATCCCACTGTCTGGTCCCTCTGCTGCCTCTTCCTTCTCCTACTTTTCCTTCACCCCCTTTTCCCTGCACACATGACTGTACACTCTCCCTGCTCGGACAAGCTTTTGTAGGCAGGAAATACTTTTCTCTCTTCTTTTCTGCCTCTCCTCCATGCTCTGACTACGTCCTCTGGCAATCCACCCTCTTGGACACTCAGGATGGCTGCAATAGTTGCCCAGGAAGTGGTGGAGTCATACTTTGGAGGTATTTAAAAAAGACAGGTAGACATAGTGCTTAGGTTCATGGTTTAGTGCTGGACTTGACAATGTAAGATCAATAGTAGGACTTGATGATCCTATGGTACTATGATAGTTGATCAGCAGTTACATATACCCTAAAAGAACAGAACTTCAGGAGCTTCTATCTCTCATTGCAAAAGCATCCAAAACTGCAAGCTAGTTCACAAAGACTTGACTGATAAACAAAGATGACTGGGGACAAAATATGCTTTGCAGAAGAATTTGAGAGGCTTGTAGGGCAGAGAGTAGCTGAGCAGTGCAGAGGGGTTGTCTGAGCAATTGCTGGTGCAAGGTGGTCTAGCTAAGGGTGGGGATGGCACAGAAAAAAAGAGTAGGAAGCCTCTTGGCAAAGAAATCTAAGAGTCAAGCCAAGAAGTGGATGCTTCTTTGCTTCAGTCATGAAAAACTGGACCAACAAGCATGCTAGACACCACTGCAGAGAGGCAGGGAAGCCCTGGAAGAGGGTCCCCTGCCAGTCAGATGAGCCTGGGGGCCTTGATCCCCCACAGCGGGACTTATGCTGGGGAGCCTCTTGTCTTGCAAGCTCACAGTGTCCTCTCTACCACCAAGGCATCCCTCACAAAATCCTCCATCCCCAGTCAGGGGCCAAAGCAACCATGTTTCCACCAGGACGAGATTTTTCCTGTGCTGCCTGGGGGACACAGCACGTGGGTGACACCGGGTTTGGATGTGCAGTAAAATAAAAAGGAAAAAAAAACCGAGCCCCCTCGCAAGGGAGGGTGAGGAGGGGGACGGTCTCCCTGGTAGCTGCCTAATCACCCCCAGGGTGACAGCCCTGCTCTTGTCAGCACGAAATAGCAATTACGATTAATAGGCTGAGGCAATGGGATCCCGGCGCTAAGAGAGACGGCAGGTCCCACCATTTGCATGCAGTAAATTATTCAGGCTGTCAGCTGTTGGGATGCGAATGGGTAATGCTGCGGTTAAACGCCGGCCACATGGCTAATCCGAGGTGGGCTCACCGGCCCCGGCAGCCGGGAGCGCTGGCTCGCTGCTGGGGCGGGCGGCACAGCTGCGCCACCGGCACCGCCCCGGCCTCACACCGGCTGTCACAGCACACGCACCGCTAATGGCCTGTCCTTCTGGGAGCCAAGAGCCGCAGGAAAAGCCCGACAGTGTCTCCTTCAGTTTAAGCTTGAAGGGACTGTGAGTTTGAGAAGATGGGGAGACCTGAGCACCAGCGGGCAAGCTCCAGTGACTAAAATCTACCTGCGCCTACAAGTGTTTTGCAGGAATCAAATGCACTAAAAAAATGGAATATTTTTACACTAAAAGTGAAGCTTCCTGTCATAAACTCAGAGTCTGTCAGCTAAATCTGCTTTTTAAAGCTCCAAAAGCCTGCGCTCATGTGAGCACGCAGCAAGTAGCTGGCATGAGCTCAGGGGGAAACCACACGTGTAGTGCCAGCATCCCCTTCGGCATCGACAACTGAGAGAGACTTGTTTTAATGTACCCACCCCCATGGAGAAAATAAACCTTTTGGAATAACCCTTTAGGGTGGAAAGACTGAATTCTCCTAGAAGCCCAACTACTGCAATTCAGGAGCACAGCACAGACACCAGTGAACAAGGGGCAAAAAGAACAGAGTAATTTGGAAAGCAATAGGAGAAAAAAAGCCTGTCAAACTGTCCAATCACACATCCATCCAGTTCTTCATCCCTCTTTTCCCACGAAGAGAAGTGACAGGGAAGGATGTGACACCAAAGCAAAACCAGGCTCAGAGGGACCAAGTAATTTCTTCACTAGCACCTCAGTGTGGACAACTGCAGCAAATTCCCAGCATTTACATTCAAACCAAACTTGATTTACAAGGGTGGAGAATCAGCCCGTCTTCACTGGTACACAGCCTGAGGCAGACTATTTTTCTTGTCAGGAGTTTGAAATGATTTAGAGTTGTCCCATGTGGCTCAGTATTCCAGAAGTCCCCATACTTGTTTTCAGGCTAGATAGAAGAAATAAATTCTTAACAGTGAGGGATGCTGAAACACTGGAACAGGTTGCCCAGAGAAGCTGTGGATGACATCTCACTGGAGATGTTTAAGGCCAGGCTGGACAAGGCACTGAGCAACCTTGTCTAGTGGGAGGTGTCCCTGCCTATGGCAGGTGGCTTGGAACTAGATGATCTTTCAGATCCCTTCCAACATAAACTATTCTATGATTCTATACCTTTGCATCATCCCCCAGCAAATACTGGCAGATCTCCTGGGAGTAATTGGTAGAAAGAAAATGTTTGATTAAGAAATATACATAGCAATGGAAATTCTTTCAAGGAAAATCAAAGAAGCTTAGGTCAGTTCTCAGACTTTCACAGTCTGAAATGAAAAATGGAGAGAAATAAAAGGGGAATGGCAAATAGTAATACACTGTAAGCACAGCTGCATTAATTGTTTGGAAGGTCATGATAATTAAAAACAAAACATATATATAAGGGCATGAGATCACTTTGCAAAACATGAATCTACCCCTAAATGTACAGGTAGATCAAAGTGCTCATGTTAGCCCCATCTCTTCAGCACTGAGCTCACACCTATTTGAAAACATCTGGGAATACTCCACTTAGTCTGCCTGTATTTAGGACAAGTAATTAAGAGAATGTGATTGTCAGAAGATCAAGCTATTTCAGAGCTACAAAGACGTAAAATCCATTCAAGTATGCTCAAACATATGCACTGAATAGTCCCACGGCAACCAAAGAGCCATCCAGCAGCGTGGAAATTTGGGCAGCAGTATCAGCTTTTGCATTTTAGAGCCATATTTTCATACTCATTGAGGCCCAAAGTCCTTATGCATATATACACCAGCACTAAAACAACAGAGTGATCCTTTATGACAGTATGACCATAATCTGACTTGACAAACGCAATTGTCAGCATCCCTTAAAGTAAATTATAACTATGCCCCTTTGGCTGAATCCTGAGCCCTTTCAAATGACAAAACAAAGGGCGCTCTCCCAAGAGTTGTGTTCTCTGCATTGTATTTTCTGACATGCTTTCCCAACATCAGCCTTTCATCCCCTTCAACCAATTTCCATCGCAAGCGGTGGAAGGCAGGCAGGATAACTCCCCTAAGCTTCACACTGGTGAAGTGCAGGTCTGCCCAGAGAGAAGGTGATAGAGGGGGCACATACCCATAAGAGACAGATGCCAAGACCCTTGTCAAGGAGCTTGAATAGGGTAAGATGTACACGTGACTGTGCTTTGCTATAGACAGTGAGTAAGGGGAGCTGGGGCTAACCAATGGAAAGGCTCTTCCTCAGCTGTTTGTGGTGGTTTGCACCACTGGAGCATCATGGTGCATGGCTGTAGCCTTCCCAGCCACCAGCAAACAAAACCCTCAAAATAAGGTTAGAGATGTTGCAATTTGCCCTTTTACAGGAGGGGTTCAGATGAGCTCTTGGTCTTACCATGATGCCGATGGAAGGTGCGGCTAAGTCCTGCCAGAAACACTGGTGCAGCACAGTCAGAGCAGCACGGTTTCATCTTCCTGTGTAAACTGAGGAAAAATGTCGTTTACATCCTATTTCCTCCACTGAGTACCCATGCACAATACTCTGTACTGTGCACTTTACACTTCTTACACCTCTCTAGGTTGCACAAGACACCACGGTCTTGTTCCACAGAGTCCCTCAGACTCAATTGTGCCAGCAAGATTTCCTATCTTTCCAAAGCCACTTAATAAACGTGGAACACTAATGCCAATTCTTTCTTATGAAGACCAGACCCCTTGCTCTTCGATTCCCATCTGGGCCTAGCTTTGCCCTCCAGCAGGAGTGAAATGGCAGTGGTGCTCTCAAGGACATGTGGATGTTTTATTGCATATGAAGTCCGAGAAGACCAGGAGGGGGTTTTGCTGCACTTTGTTTTCTGCATTTTCTTTACCCTTTGCTTCCCTTCTGATTTGTATGTCAGTCACAGCAACGTGTAAAGCTGTATTGACGTTAGTATAACTCACAGAAAACTTAATTCCATGGCCTTGCTAGAGCTTAACCAAGGCTGTCAGGGCTTGGATGGATGGCATAGCTCATGGAAAGTCATTATGATATTTGGTGATGGTAATTCATTACGTGAACCCTTCTTTCTACACAAATGTTGCCCCTCAGCCCCAGCCTGTGTGTGGTGACAATTTTAGGGGAAGATGAAGGCTTCAGATCTTGCTCATACATGTAGTTTGCTCCACTAAGAGGAGGGCTGAATCTGCCAAACCCTAATCCTGGGGTTTCATCTGCCCCTAAGCTGTGCCTGCTGGCCTCACCCATGGGTGAGCATCCTCTACCCTAGTGCTTAGAAGTGCTGTTCTGGAGGTGGAAAAGCAACCATTTCAAAATCATGCCAGAGATTCCTTCTTTCCTGCTTGCTATTCCCTATTCCTGTGAGCATACCTTCCAAAACAAGCAACCAGAATGACCAATCAGCCTTGAACTGTACAAACATCAGGATCAAAGCTGATTGGAAACTCACTGAGGAGGAAGTTCCTGGGGTGGAAAGAAACAGAGCAGCTATGTAAGAGCAGCAGCTTCTCTTGACAGCTCAGCGGGAGCCCAGGAAGGATGTGATCGTGGCCTTGACACACTGCGTCTGCCTTCAGGTATCCAATGCTGACCTTGGTAATTATCTTAGCTATAGACCTCTCACACGTGTTGTGTCTGCAGTTTTCAGCAACAGGATAAAAGACTTATGAAGTCATGCTTTAGGATCCACTGTACACACTGGCTACCACTGTTGCTGCCAAGAGACATGGTGAGAGGGTTTGCCAGACCATCCTGCTTCCAGCTGCTGGCATGCATGGTGGGGGCAATGAAAGCACCTTGCCATACTGCCTCTGCATGTCCCTCACTCATCGCTGCAGTGCGCAGCTCCCATCCTCAGAAAAGTCACCTGAAATCCTACTTCCTCATCCAAACAGCTGAAGCTAAAGAAGACAGCCTGGTGCATGTGATCACCACTACCTTTACCCCATCAAGGGTCTCAGATAAAGAGTATCTAGGGTCAGAGAGATCTTCACTATGTCATCCAAACAGAGCCCCAAATGGAGACATTGAAGACACAGACAGCAGCTACCTGGATGTGGCTGAGAGCAAGAGTGAGCCCTGACCAAAGTCAGGAGGGATTTAACTGTCTGTCAAGATCCTACACACCAGCCTAGGTCTCCTTAGGTGACTTGGAGCAGGGCAGGGGGGAAATGCTTACAACTGCAAGGCAGCTTCAACTTCTGCTCACTGCTGCCTACAGAGCCTCAGAAGACAGAAAATAGCAGGTGCTTTAAGCTCCAAAATAAGATCATGCCATGCTGTAAATTAAAATATGCTCAGCTCTCTGCATACAATCAAACAAGGAACAATGCACAGAAAACAATGGGGGCTCACATTCGTTTCCGGATGATCATTCACAGGATGCACAACAATACAATTTCACACACAGAAATCAAAGAATCTCCCTGAAATGAAAGATCTGCTGTTTCTGAATGTTGAAGGTTTTGTTGATTTTATTTCAATAAAGATTTCCAATGAGATGAAACCATTTATAACAATAATTAGGAGGGAAAAAAAAAAAAAAGAAAAAGAAAGGTCTCTGGGAAATTATTGGCGTGAACTTTCAGGGCTCTAAATTAAGGCCAGCCTAATTTTCCAATTAGGCAGCTTGATAGGCAAGATGACATGTGCAGAGTACAAGGGCAGGCTCTAAATGGCATTTTTATGAACATTTCTCATGCCTGCAGCAGCCTTTTTATACCCAACAGCTGAGGAGTGCACTTTCCCATGCCGTCAGGGGTGAGGAGGTTACGACTCCAGCATTGTGCCCCTTGTTTTTCACACAAGAACCCGGCGCGCCGCAGCTCGCTTGAAAGGGTCCGGCGCCCTGGAGAGGAGGAGGGGGGACACCCCTCCCTGGGTCCCCCCCGAGGCCGTACACTGCCAGCTCCCTGCCTGCCCCCAAAGCTCCCTGCCTGCCTCCCCCCCCTCTTTCCTCGCCTGCCCCATGCCCACCACTTGCGCGGGCAGCTCAGTGTAACCCGCCACTGAGGCAACGCTAATTGGGAGGAGGAGGCCGGGGGGGAGGCGAGGGAAGGTTTTTGAGAGGCGCTCAGTCGGTAAATGAAACTCCAGCTCCCCGGCGGCGCAGCGTGTGCGAAGAAGCGGCAGCCCCAGGGTCCAAAGGGCAGGGCTGGAAGATTTCAAGCCCGACGCTGCTCTTTCACAGCTTCTGCTGGTGGGCAGCCGCAAGGCTGCATCAGCTCTGGCTCTAACTCCCTGCTGGAGGTGAAGCCCCAGCACTGGGGCAGCCCGCGCATCCTTCCAAAGCTTGCTGAAAAGCCTGCGGGTCCAAATGCTGTGGTGGTCTTCTGTCAGCAAACAGGAACAGGAATTGACAGGGGTCCCTCAGTCACAGACAGCAAGGTCTGTCAGAGGCAATGAAATCACACACCAAGGCTTGCTCAGCACTGAGCAAACCGTGCCAGTCCTGTTTAAATGTCCTTCTCTTCCCAAGCAATTAACCAGGTAGATCATGCTAAGCTTGCAAGAAGCCATAGGAGCTCAGACAATGGTTCTGGCCGACAGGGAAAGTGAGAATTAGCAGTGGCTCACAGGACAGGACATTTAAACATAGGAGTCCCTGAACAACCACTCTGAAAAACCCTCAAGGAACAGCTGTGCCAGCTGCAAGAAGCTTCTGGAAATCACAATGACATAACTGGCCTTTAACTTGGCATAGCTGATGCCAAAGTCTGAGCATACAGACTATAGAGTCTACAGGAGTCTGAGCCAAAGGAAATCTAAGTCATACTTCAGATACTCTCAGTTTTCCCATACAGGCTGCAGGAATAAAGCAAGAGGAATGATACCTTCAGTGGGCAATGGCTTTAGCCACATGCACTAGCCACAGTGTCCCTTCTGCTGCAGGGAAGACTATGTTGAACAAACAGCAAGCCACCAGTGAGGATAACCAGAAGGGACCAATATTCACCTTTGCCATTTTGTGAGAAACCAACTAATCTTCAATCCTTGAGCAACTTGATCCTGAGGTGCAGAGAGTACCCAACCAGCTGAGGAGCAGATCATTTCCATGTCAGGGGATATAGATAGCTTTCAAAAACCTAAAGGATAGAAAAGACCAAAGTGTCATGAGAAATAAGATGCCAACTTTTCACAGAATGGTTGAGGTGAGAAGGGACACTTGCAGGTTAGCTGTTCATACCCCTTGCTCAAGCAGGGCCACCTAGAGCTGGTTGCCCAAGACTGTGTCCATGTGGCTTCTTAGTATCTCCAAGAAGAGAGGATCCACAGCCTCGCTGGGGAATGTGTGCCAGTGCTTAGTCACATTCACAGTGTTTCATGATGTTGAGAGGGAACCTCCTGTGTTTCAATTTGTGCCCACTGGCTCTGATCCTGTCACTGGGCACCACTGGTGTCCTCCTTCAGGTTCTTTTTTGAGATATGAGTGATATTTGCTTTCTTCCAGGCCTCAGGCACCTCTGGAGTCAAAGGAGAACTGTCACCTAAGAGAGCTGATTATCTATTCTTTGATTTCTCATTAAAGTTGTGAGAAAACAAACAAAACAAAAAAAAAGGAGGGGGGCCTTTTCTCACTACTTTAAATTTTGACATTTTAAAAATTGTTTAAATTAATTACTTTCAGAAGTTAACCCAAAGCTGCAGAGTGACTACCACATCTACTGCAATGGGTGCCTTGGATGGATTAACCCATTTGGGAAGTGTCACTCTTGGCTGTGTGTGACACCCAGCCTGCTGCAGATGGGCTGACACTTTACTGATTGCCTCATTACAGCCTCCTGGCAGTGAGGGCATCAGCCTGCTTCACTCTGATTGAACACGACACAACCCAGAAGGAAACACGAGTGCTTTAAGAGTATTTAAAAACTTACTGATGTTTGCCTAATGCACTTGTACAAGGGATAATATTTATTTTGGGTTACGGCCAGATGACAATGTAACAGCCTCATTTGGGCATTCTAGACACTTCATATGTGATAAATGCTTCCCCAGAACGCACAGATTACTAAAAAAACACGTGCAGAGTGCATGCTCACATTGAGTAGAAATGCTCTCTAGCCAAAACCAAAGATTTCAAAAGCTTTCCCAGCATTAGGGAATAATGCCGTCAGGAAAAAAAAAATTCTTGAACAGTAATTTGCCTGATTTATAAAAATGACAGTATTAAAAATTAAGGAGGAACACCATTTTTCCAGAATGCCCTAAAGAAAAGCAAAATGTGAAGTATTCTTTAGAAACAAGCTCACTGCCAAAGCTTTGGTGGCAAGATGCTAATTTACTCTCAATAGGGAAGCCTGATTTCTTCAGCATTTCCCTTTTCCCCCATGTCATCATCTAAAGGTCTGGGATATGACAGGGGAGACAGGCCCAGGGGGATTCACCAAGTCTTACAGCACATCAGCCATCAAAGGAACATTTAGGCATCTTCCTTTTTATTCCAAATCTACCTTATAATAAACCCATTTTGTTTTCAAGCATATATGAGATATTCTGTTTGCAAAACAGAAGGTAGAATTTAAAAAAAATAAATTAAAGCTTTCCTAACAGGACCTGAATAACACAGAAGCTGGAGTACTGCTTCAGCTAAAACCCAAGCCAGCTTTTATTCCATGATGTTCTATAGCAATTGAGATTACAACCAGTATCTGCAGCAAACACTCTGCACTGTAACTCGGAAATCAGAAATGCTTGACATTGTTCAGTATGAAGCACCATACTGGAAGGTGTATCACAAGAGCAAGCTTTGGACTTCCTCCATGAAAGCACATCCCTTTGGGATGGAAAGCCATACTCTGGAATTCTTTATGTAAGAATATGCAAATATTCAACTGACATTACTAAGAAAACTCAGTTAACCTTTCACATTCAAATCTAAAGGCAAAGAATGATTAAACTGGAGAAAAAATCAGGTATGATGTGCTTTTGTCTTTTATTGGTCTCATAATTTACATAACCAAGTGGACAGAAATTTCTCATTTATTCCCTGGGGAAACATTTCATTTCTATAATTTGCTACAGAGCACAAAGTATATTTATTTACACAAAATCTACTCATTTTGTCTTGTTTGCTTGCTTTCTGCAAGCCCTAAAAGCACTGCATCGGCTTCCAGCAATGTTGTGTCTGTCTTTGCACCCAAGAACCTCGACGTGAGTTCAAGATCCAGCAGCCTCAGGCGTACTCGGGTCCCTCTCTGGTACTTTCTATGGAAAAAAAGGGGACAGAAGGAAGAAGGTAAGTTTTGTTAAGTGACTGTCTTGCATCTCCTAAGGCTGCAGCCCCATAAAAACACCAATATGCTGCAACATAAGTCCAACACCGTTGTCACCATCAGCACTAAATCTGCTGGGACAGGCTCTGTAACACCACAGAGACAATCTCTGCTGGTACAGTCCATGGACGAGCAGACACCAGCAGATCCTGATGAGGGAATGTAGGCTCACCAGAAAAGCAGTTATTACATAGGAAAGTATTTGTGTCTTCCATCAAAATATTTTACTGTACCATCTACTATCACGCACACAATTATCTGTAGGACAACATATCATTAAAGGGGAGGACAAGTTGTCATTAGATCACTGGTGACATTGCTATTATAAAAGAGAAATGTATAATGCCAACTAACTATGGTTTACATTTCCAGCTCTGAGCCCCAGGCAAGGGAACTTCTCTTATCCTCTCCTCCGAAGAGTTGGCATCATCTGCAAGTTTTTTACCATATACAATGAAAAAAAACCCCCACAACTACTGCAGTGAAACATACCACCTAAGGGGTTAGGGTTTATTGGTTTATACTCTTTTTTCAGTTTCTTTTTCCTTTTAAGTAAAAAGATGTCAGTGTTCAACATGTTTTAAAAACAGACCCTGTGTCATGAGGGTCTGCCAAATGAGCAAAATTTCTGAAATATTGGCATCTTTTATAATGAACATGGAGAGCTACTGATCAAAGTCCAGCAGTAAAACAGAATTATTCTTCTTTTGAAAGCTCAAGCCATACCCATGTTTTATCTAATCAAAACATAAAGTGCTGAAGATGCCTCAAGCTTGGCCACACTGAGCAAAAGCAAAACAATGTTTGAAGCATTCTCCAGTGACAGACTGGAGAAAATGTCATGGGGAAGTTTGGTTGAAGGCATTCCCACCTTCCTCACTGTGACCTTCAGCCTGGGCAGACAAGCTTTGTTGTCTGACAGCTGTTTGCCAACACAGAACATAATCGATCTGGGTTCCAACTTCCTTCAACACAACAAACCAAGATTCTTTTGGAAAACTGAGTATCAAGAGAAAAGATGTTTGATTTACTTTTTTTTCACTCATTTTCTTTCAATTTTGTCTCTCATTAATTTCCTGTGGCTCTTCATTAATCCTGGGTAGAATACTCAGTTATGTTACTTACTGAAACAGATCATTTGATTCCTCCAATCTGAATAAGCAGCTGGGTACTTTGGTGAGCAAGGTTTCTGCCCACACACTGCCTAGTGAATCCTATGATGATCTACATGAATCAACACGGTGGGAAAATTGCACGTTTCCTTAAAAAAATGAAATTTAATTCCTTACTCTACCCAAAACATGACTAATCACTGCTGCAATGAAGAGTAAGATAGAGCCCCCAAAGACAGAGAACAACTGATGTTGAAAGGGCAATGCATAGGATCTTAAAAATATATGGTATTTTCCAGGATTTCTTATGCTTATTTAAAAGAAGTCAGGATGTTTTGAGCTAAGAAGGGTTATGAAGAGGGAATCTCCTCCTCTGAAACTTAAATGCCAGGTGCCTAGTGATTTTAGGGAGAAATCTACAGAAAATTCTTAATACATGAACCCAACCTTTACCTTGTTGACAGCCACAGGCTAGATGAGTTGTTTTAGTATCCAGCTATAAAGCTATCCTGACCCCTAAACACCATTTTTGCCATAAATTATTAGGCTTTTCTGTCCTTATGAGTATAAGGACAGAATATATATTTTCTGTCCTGTGAGTATTGGATGGGCCATAAGAAAAGATAAACTAAAAGATTCAACCAAGAAGAGGCAGAGAAAAATAATCAAGAGAAAGAAATAGTCTGAGAGCTGACACCCTACAATAACAAAAATGTGGCTTGGGAATATATAAAAAAGTGAGGATAATTCAGGTGACAAGAAAGCACTGAAAACATTGTAGGCAAATAGTGTAGAAATTAAGGAAAAGGTGTAGAGACATAGGAAACGAAAAAGCCTGTAGAAAGTAAAGATTAAAGATTACACAAAGCTACTATCTTGAGTGATGCTAAACTCAGATATGCAAACACTAATACTCTATGGTGCTTTTAGAAAGATGAAGGACACACTTCCAACCTAATAGAAACAAATTTTTAAGACCAGCAATCCCTCCGCCTTCTAGTGCTCTCCCATCTCCTAGAGGAAACACAGCTCACCACTAACAGAAAGCCAGTGTGAAAACTGCTTCTTATACAGAAGCTAGAACAGAACAAAAGTTATTATTGCTTTCATGATGCAACAGCTCCTTTTGGGCTTGCTGTTGAACTGCAGTGGTAAGTGCTGTGCAAGTGAATAGATGGAACCATTTTATCCTTAGGAAAACTGTAAAAGTGCCTTTTAGAACCAGGAAAGTCAATGAGGAAAATCTGTGAAAGAAATGCACTTCTCATGATTAATAAATCTAATTTATTGATAAATGAGTAATCTTAAGAGTCACTCCCTCTATTTTAGCATTACAAAGACTTCGCTCACTGCACAGTTTGCAGAGAACTTTGCTCAAATTTCCAGACAAAATTTAGCATATATTTGTAATGCAAAGTACAAGCAATTGTATTTTCATAAAAAGCACCATAATCTTCAGTGTTTCTTCCACAACTCAAACAGATTCCTGATACTTTAATCATAATTAATGCAATTATTAGAGAAGATTTTCTAGTCACAGAATATCTGTTTACAAAGAGATTCTGAAGAACATCACTTCAGGGAGCTGACACAAGTGCCAATTTGTGTGAATATAAACATTTGGGTTTGTGACAGATGTTCCCTACAGATAAAACTCTTTAGAATAAATGAAATGTGGAAGGTTTAGAAAGAGTAGAGACATGAATGCTATGTGCAGTGGTAGCCTGCCCAACACGTTTAGGGTGAGAGGAAAAGATAGGCTGCTCTATGCATAGTAAGCATATTCTATCCACAAAGGTATCTAATCTTAAAACAGATAAATTATCCCATGGTTAAATCAGAAGCTTTGAGCAGGACAGGGAAATAAAGCAGGCACGTTATTATTTTCAGGAATGGTGTCCTAGGAGACACAATATATCAGTGTAAAAGGAAAGAAGCCACCTACTCCATTTTGCAGAAGGACTTGCTTTTCTTTAAAGTAGCAATACTTGTATTCAAGATTATCCTATCTCATGACCATCAGCAGGAACCATTTACCTCTACCCAAGCCCAGTGCTTGTCATGGATGCACCTGTTTTCCTCTTGACACTTCTAATGGACAGGTAACAATATTAAGTTCACTTTGAAGTACACAAAGGTAGTTTGGTTGCATACACAAGTGAAGGTATAGGAATATTCTACACAACTTAAAATTATTTTGCAAGTAGAGACAAAGCTTTCTCCACTTCTACTGTATTTATTTACAAGTGCTACCAATTAAAACCCTTTGGGAACAGCAGTTTTGCATGGAAGGACTCCACCAAACACCAAGCTTTAGAGCTGGAAATCCTCCAGTTGCTGTTGCTGAGCCATGAGCTTGTCTCAGGCCTGTGCCAGGAGAGCAGCCACTTAAGCACCCACTAGGAATCTCCAGCACTTCCTTCAAGGATCACTGGAGTTTGTTGATTTCCAGAAAGCTTTCATTAGTTCAAGTAAGTGCTTGCAGGCTTCTCTCCATCCCTTCTGACAGAGGCAAGCTGTGGCACAGGTGCACCTTTGCTCAAATATCCACTTCTAGAGGTGTCTTGAAGTTAAGTTCAACAAATTGTTTCAGTGTTCTATGTAATTTTTAGAGTGCTACAGAAAATAATTTGAAAACAAGCAAGATGAAAAACTTTTATTTGAACCCTACGTCTGAGCAACCATGTATCACCAGTACAATGCTGAATGTAAGAGCACTTTCACTTTGCTCTGAAGCTTTAAAACCCTCAAAATCTTAATGGTAAATCCTCCAAACTCTTCCATCAAGATTTTAAACTTGTAGTTTTAAAATAGTAAGTAATTTCACTATGTACCCTTAAAACATATGTATAAACAGATCCTCCCTGTCCCCACACAACATTTTCACATAATAAAATTGGAGGGAGGGGCTATGGAATGATGTACTTCAGGTCTTGCTAACTTTCAAGAAAGCTTTTTTTTTCTCTTTAATTTTAAAGTCATTTCAGGCTACAGCAAAAGGAGTTAACTTGGAAAGTGGTGAGCACGTAAAAACAAGGGAGGCTATAACTCAAAATGGCTTTTTGTTCCTAATTATACCATTTGCTACCAAGAAAATGGGACAGTAGTTTTGCAAGTGTGCAATTTCACATGTAGAGGAAGCATCCTCATTACTACATGGCATCAAGAAATTTATCCAAATTTTATATTATAGGTGTAAACATTAAGGCATTTTGTTACACTCTCCAAATAAAATTGCACATGATTGCAAAACAGCAAGCAGTCCATTTTCTACAAAAGCTACTCAAGTTAGTATTTTAAAATTGAAATAAAATACTCTTGTAAACAGAGCTACAAAAATAACACCATAATTATAAAATTTGTTGAATCTCACCAGGTCTTGACTAGTATTTCCCACTCATTTGAAGAATGTATTCACATATATCTTCTATTCCATACTAAAAAAAAAATTCATGACTGCTATTTTGAGACAAATACTTTAGCTTATATTCCCTCTATCTCCTTACTAGATTATAGTCTCCATTGCTTCCCACACTACTCGTGGAGTATGCCATGAGAAGTCTTGGTGTCTTTCATTTTTACCATGAGAACTAATTTCAGGTTTTTTTCTTTTCTCAGATCTGTTATTCACAAGGTTTTGTTCCAGTACCTTAACAGAGCATAGTACAGAACAATTGAAAATTCTAATTGTTTCCTTTTTAATGTGGAAGACATCACATTAGCAACCCCAGAAACAATATGAACAACAAAAAAGTTAATGGAAAAAATCTGACCATCAGTTTTTCTACAGATGTTTTTGTTCACCATTCTCAACACTGGCAAAATTCAAAATCCACTCAAAATGTCCCTGTAGCTCCTCAGTAGCTGTACCAAAACTAGAAAGCATCCCCAGGGAGCAAGGCTACCTCTACCTGATGTAGAATAAAAAAAATCCATGTATGTATGAGTAAGACTGTGGAAAGTGGCAGCAGAAAGGTGCATGAATTCTGCACAGAGCAGAACATGGGATGGTAAGAGAGATACTAGGAGACTGGGTAGCACCCTGCTGCATACCTTCCTTTAATGGCTACTAATAAGAGGAAAAAGAACATTCATAACATGAATAACCATGTAAACATCTTGACCTGTTATTTAAAAGACTTGGCTGTCTGTACTTTTACAGAAAAAAAATAGTATTTTCTTTAATATATCTTTCTTAGAAGGCATTTAAATCTATTTGGGGAAAGCATGTAATGGCAGGGAAGTCCAACAAATGCAAACAAGAGTCACAATTTTGCCAGTAATATCAATGAGAAAAAACTCCAAGCACTTTGACTATTCTGTTGTTGATGGCTCCAACTGAAGCAATGTCAAAAGAGATGTGTTAGTTCAGTTCAGGATAACATGCTGAAATGTCATGCCTCCTGACACAGTGAAATCTTAAGAAATGGCTTAAATTTTATTTATCTTTTTTTAAAACCACCACATTCAGTCATTCATGTGAAGGATGGAATGCTCAAAAAAAAGGATTTCCACAGCACCTGTGTTCTGTGCAATCATATACTTCACAGAAAATGCTCCAAGGTTGCTGGTTATATTCCATCAGAATATCACAGAATCACAGAATCACAGAAGACCTGGGTTGGAAGGGACCCCAAGGATCATGTAACTCCAACCCCCCTGCCTAGCAGGGCCACCTAACAAACACATCTACTAGATGAGGTTGCCCAGGGCCTCGTCCAGCCTGCTCTTGAACACCTATGAGATCTTTCTCCTCACAACTCACCAACCCATTGCCACTTCAGCTGTATTTGTTTCCTACTCAATTTATTTTCCTATTTCCATGAACTAAGCAAGCAAACATGCTCTCATTTCTTCTGAACATTTCCTGTTAGTGACACTTGCTTAATAATTTTCCAGAATATTTTTGCCATCCTTTCATAAGGAAAAAGGCTATACTCTGATAGCTAGAAGCAGAGATCTAGATACTGTGGTAAATAATAGCAGATGAAAGTCTCTTACATTCTTGGAAGCATTTGGCAGAATGCTGTAAGCCTCTGTGAAACCATCAGAGTCATTGTCACTTTCTGTGACAACCTTCTGTAATAACAGTGTGTAAGTAGAGCCTATGTCAAGCACCATTAAAATCAACAGGTGCTTCATAAACCAGAGGAAGTCCAAAGCCACAACCCACTTTGCTCTGACCACTGCTAAAGTAGAAATTTGACATGAATACCAGAAAGAGTTCAGGGATATTAGCTAGATCCTGAAATGAAAAATACCCTGAAGCACGTGAATACAGCCCTGGCCAACTGGAGATTACAGAAACAAGCATGCACACAGACAGCTATGCATGTCCTGACACTTGGTAGGAAGAGAACTACCAATCAGGCCAGTGAGAACAGCAGAGTTTTTGGGGTCTCCCAATCACTAGGAGATACAATATTATCTCCAGTTATGCTTACAGAGCTGACCAGAACCAGAAAGTATTGGTCACACCCTAACATCTTCATGGGTTCAGGGACCCTGTCATTCTTCTTGTGTCTACACTGCTGGCTACTGAAGACAACTGGCAGCTGACCAAAATTGTCACAGATGTAGGTGAATGAAACATGGAAGTTTGCATTCCTGTAGCTAATAGCAGGTAATCATAAAGCCTGAGAAGAAAAAGCTCTGAGCAAATCACTGTGAAGAAGACACTGTGAAGTTCTTGTATTACAATGATATAATTTTTCAACTGCATTTGTTTCTACACCAGCAAAAGAAAATATAGAGAAAGGCGACATATTTAAATCTTCTTTTTTTTTTTTCTATTCAGGGTAGACACTGAGGCTCAGAACAGAACTTAGTTGAAAAAAACTTCCAAAAAGTCACATTTCCCTTCAATTCAGACAAAAAACAAAGTACCCAATATCTCTTAGAACAGACCAAAAACCTCTTGCTGAAGTTTTTTGCTGCAGTCTCCACAACAATGAATTTGCATTCACTAGAACTTTAGGGACAGAATCATACTCTTTTAAAGAAAGAATCTATATTTTAAGATAATAATATACTTTAAGAATAATCTATATTTTAAGATGTAGTTCATATCACATCAAAGATGAATGCTGTAACCTTTTCTTTATGGCCTTTTCTCTATGGTGAGGTAAGCTTAGACAAATGAAACTTGCAATAGGTGGCTCCTGTCATCTAAGAACTTAGATACAGTTATGTCATTATACATTAATTTATGCCAGTTGCTTTCTCAGTCTATAATGTAAAACATATCCTTTCACTTGAAAGAAACATGAAAGTAAGAGAAATGTGAGTCTTTATTAGAAATTCCGATATTTTTTCTGCTCTTTAAGCTAGGAAATAAGCTATTTTGATTAAAATATTGCTTTGGAACTTCTCCTCTGATGTCTCACCATCCCCTGGGATTTCTGACCAGGTGTTTCCATATTTCTTTTTCTACAATAGGACAAGTTATAAGACAGTTTTTCTTGTCCCCTCTTGCTTACCAGCTCCTCATCCCAGTCCATGCATACAGTGAACCTCATTTTCCTTCCAGTTTCATACCCCATCATAGGTTTCTTTCACCAGTACCAACTAAGTTCAGTCATCTTTTTTTTTCTTACAGCCTTTCTCAGTCTTCTCACTCAGACAATTCTTGGTTCTCTTGCACCAGCCATCCTTGCAGATCCCTATTAAGGGATTAAAAATAGTAGGTTTTGATAAAACAAAGATGATTATTGCAAAAATTCAAGCCAGACTGTTTCTTCCTCTGACTGTCTGGGAAATGACACTTGCTGGGTACAGTGACAATGCATTAAAAAACCTGCCCAGCCTTGGTGCTCAACCCTCAAGCTTTGTATGGCTTGGAAAAGCTGTCACACAGGAAAAACTTCAGGAAACTGGGATAATTCACATACTATCAGCAGGTCTGGCAGACATATCTTCTAACTCTGCTCTCATGGGCACTGATGGCTAAGTACTGCCCATGTATTTTCTCCATTGTAGCTTTAACTTGGATTTATTCTTCTTTTGGAAGAAATGGATACAGAACATAGGTGGGGAGACTAGAATCCTTCATTTATTGGCAGTTTAAACATTAATGGAAGGGCTGGCAAATGAGACAGAAGGAAAGCAGAGTTGCTGAACAGCTGAGACATGTACCTGAATTCTCAGTTGCATGTGAATCCAACAGCAGAGTTGGGAAAGGTCCTAAAGATGAGGCACAACTGGGCAGTAGAGTTTTGGAGTCCCTAAGGAAGACTGTGAGGCAAGATCAGGGTCTGGAGAAAATACTGGCGGAGGAATATAATTTTGAGGCATGTAGGTGAGTTCTGTGGGCTGATTAGAGTTGTGGGCTTGAGTGAAAAGGAGAAAGAACTGAATGGAGCTCTAAAGCAAGAGAAACAGGAGGTACTGTATGATTACCTTTTATTAAGGCTGAGGGTGGACTGCTGAAAAGTACTGGTATTTTCTCTGATCAACCCTCTTATGCCTTTCCCCAGTTTTCCTTCTGGCTGTTGATGTCTACACAAAAGAACTGCCTGTAACATCTGCCCTCTGGATTCCTCAGTCACTCTCACTGTTCACCTGTGGCAAAAGCAAGTCACATTTACCTAACAGTTGGTCTGTAAGATGCAGCATATACAGATTGCTCAGATAAAAAAGACACACAGTGAAGAAGTAATCAAAGGTATTAGATAAAAATGCCCGCCAGTACCAACACCATGGTCTGATGAAGCTGAAAGAAGATAAAATGGGATCTTGCAGGGAAGAAGCACTGCTGTAACTACCTATTTCCAGTACACATAAATCATCTGGAAGCATCATTAAGTGTCAAATCTAGAAGATATGCTTGCATTTAAGTACCAGGGAACATTACCCAACATTTTAAGGCATGTCAAATAATACTTCATTAAATTTCAGTTCCTTGCTAGTGTCATTTAATCATTCCAAGAACAATCTCAGCTCCTTACATTATGAATGAACAATACAGACTAATACTCAACAGACTTTTTGATGAAAAAAGAGGTCACAGTGCTCCTGCAAGAGAGACATTTTATGATTCAGTCAGGAACATTTCTTTGTAAGCTAATACTTGCATTATTCATTTAAATGGATTTCACAGTTAATAAAGCCTATTCAGAGACAACATGAAAATCTTCTGGGGGAGTGGTGCCTTAAAAATACAACCAGCTTGACATTGTCAGTCTGATTTTCAAGAACTGTCAAGGGAGAGTGTGAATCATGAGCACCTGTCTTTGAGAAAACACAGTATCTGATGTTTCCATTTCCTGCTAAAAATACCTTATGTTTAGATATCTTAAGTGGAGTCTGGAGAGGGACAGTTTTGCAAAAGGTATGTTTTGGATTTTTAAAATTCTGTTTCACAAAACTCATTAAATAGAATAGGAGAACATATAAAGGATATCCATGAAGAACAGGGTGGGTCTAGGCAAAGAGACACCCACCCTGACCTGTTGCACCTCACAATGTCAGGAGTGAGCACAGACTGTTGGTGTTACTGAAGGCAAGCAAAAAAACACACAAAACAGTACAAAACAAATAGCACTTCACAAAGAGTGAAAGAAGAGGGAAAAGTTTAAGCAATCCAGTTGAACTGGAGAGACAGACAAGAAACAGACTGATGATAGTAGATTCATCTCCAGTATGTGGAAAACACCGAGAAATGAACTGTCAACAACTGTCATGACAGTGTACCAGGGAAAGAACCATCTTCCCAATCTATTTGTTTGGCTTACACATTCTTTTATAATCACTTGATCACCTTCTAGTTGACAGAGAAACGCTGGTAACGCCTCATTAAACACAGTGTACACATATGGACTGAGAAAATATGCACCAAATGAGACTGTGGTTCTTTTTTTTAGATCTGGAAAGATGAAGGGTTCACTAAAGCATTGCATCTTTCTCGGTGAGTAAATTAGAGATAGATAGAAAGATCTAGGCAAAAAGGAACTTCTGTCATTAGAGAAACAAAGTAATTAATGGTTAGCATAGAGAGTCAGACAACTTTCTTACCTCCAAATTCCTCCTACAAGCAGTTTTTTCAAGGAATTTTTCATCTGTAAGCTCTTTCTTGAGCCATTTTGAAATTGAATCACAGTCCATTTTCTCAGTTTTAAACTGTTCAATGTTTCAACTGGATCTGCATGAGCAGATCTTTCAAATCAGAAAGTATTTACTATGATAGTATAAAACTAACAATTACAAGACTTAAAGTCATCACACAATCTCTGCATGTTTCAGGAACAGAGGTTTAAAATGACACAATATGGACAAAAGGAACTTAATCTAGATCCCAGCTGACAGATTTGAGTTTCTCTTGCTTGGTACCATCAACAGCAGAAGAGCTACATACAGAACTTTAGATTGGCATCACCATCAACTGTGTCCAAAGAAGCACCATATTCTCCAACAGGATGTCACAAAACAAAGTATTTAAAAGGACTATTTCCTTTTCTGTATGAAAGTTCATAAAAACACTTCATGCTATTAGTTTTTAATTTTTAATTTATTTTAGAACTATTATAAGAAAACCTGTAATAGATGCCCTAAAAAGGATCTAGGAGGTGGAATGTATTGCATCAGTTCCTCATACAGTTAAAAACCAAAGAGCTGAAATTATGGTAGCTTCATCTTCACAGTCAGACCACTTTTGTTAGCTTCCCAAATAGGGCCGGTAAGACTTCCACTCAATGCAGAAGAGCTGCTGCCCATGCCTGGGAAAAAACCCATGACTGTCCAAACTATGCCAACCATACCTTGTATGACTGCTTGCCAAGGAGAGAGTGTTATTAGCCAGGCTTGGCTCAAACAATTCACTTCCCACAAAGCTACTTTAATGTACTGTCTCTACTGGGGGAAAGAAACACAGTAATCCAACAATACATTACGATACTTTCCCATCACTGCAGCAATTCCCACCACAGGCAACACTTTGTCTCCAACAAAGAAGCCTCACATTCTGCGCCTGCGAAAAAACCTATCCATACTGTAGGGATGCCAAGAGGAACATCTGTGTGCTCAGAAGGACACAAAACTGGCTTTTTGTCTGCGTGTGTGTGTGCGCCTGTGTGAAAGAGATGGGGGCGGGGAGCACACAGACAATAGCTTGTGTGAGTGCCTGGTAAGGAAATGCTCTTTCATTCCCTTCCTTCTTCCTTTAATTTATTTTTTAATCTGAACAAGGGAGTCAAACAGCCTCAGTGGTTATCAGCTACTTCTCCAAGCCCAGTGAAAAGGGTTAAGTTTCTCCCACGTTACAAGTTTTAGCCTGGATTTATTTTTCCCAAAAAGGATTTCCTTCAGTGTTAAACACATATATCTACTTTTCAATGAATAATCTGAGGACTATTCATTTCCCTTCAGTACAAACTGTTATAACTGCAATGTAGATCTCATTCATGATATTATGAACTACAGATAGTTAGGCGTGTCCCAAAAGAGGATGCATTTGTAGGCTTTGATTCTGAAGAAAGTGAAGGTCAAAAAGGAACATGAAGGAATCAGACATAAGAGTTACAAATACTGCTGACTTTCTGAAAGCTGGGACAATCACTTGGAGAGCAGCATCAGAGAATGTGAACCAAGAACCTGCACTACTATGAAAGTAAAGCTGTAAAGCAATGAAAAAATAGCCCAGTAGAAGTCAGCAATTATAGAAGGACTCTCTACAGAGAGGGTAAAGACTCCTGCTTACCAATAAATGTTTATATTTTTTTTGTAAGAGCTACTTAATCACCTATTGAAATAATCCAAAAATTCCTTACTGATGAACTTAAAAATGCTGTTTTCTTCTTCACTTTTTCTGGTGGTGGGACTGTCCTGGTCCAGTGACATCTAAATATGTTCAGGTTCCTGGCTTACATGTAAGAATCAGAAGAAACCAAACGTTCTTTTTCTGGAATTATTCTTACTAAGACCATATTCCTCTTTTCCTTCTGCCCTCTCTCCAGCTGTTCCTTCCCCATATGTGCAGTGCAATCCAATCATCTGACAGAGACCATTAATTTGGACTGCTTCATTCCTCATCTTTAATGCTAGCATTACCTCTAAAACTGTCTCAAGGAATCAATTAGCAGTGACTTAAATGTTTCCCCAAATATTTGTAATTCTTTAACCAAGGGTTTGAAATTACATTCCCTTCCTTTGTAGAAAACTGAGCCAGGAGATGTAAATCTGGAACAGAGCTCAGCCCTTCTATCAGCCTCTCAAACACTCACCTTGCTGGGAACGTGCTTGAGCAAAACAGGCAGGTTTAGACATTACTGTTGCACGTCAGACAGAGAGTATGAGATTTGCTGCTCACAGCATGAAGTAGCAGCTTTGTATGCCTTCTCCAGAGAGGAAATTAAGGAGCTCCTACAACTCCTGTCTTCTGAAACTTCTGTTACAGATCAGCTGCATCATCTGGGAGAGGTGTCCATGTCACTCTGTTCTGCATATGAAGATAATGATCCAGCACTACTCCTCCCTTTAGGAGGCTCAGTGCAGAGAGGGCTGTACTCAGGAATACAGAGATCAGCTCTGGTAGGGCTTCCTGGGTGTTGAAGCAGCTCAAGCACCTTTACTGGGCAGATCGTGGCTATTGAACCATGCAGATCTGAACAGCTTCTCTTCAGTGCCAGATCTGATACAGCTGCACTAGATACCTATTATCAGGAGCTCCAAGGGGCAAAGTGAATGGGGCTTTGCAGGGAGTCAGCTAAGGACAAGAAAAGGCTTTTTGCTTGTTTAGCCCAAATCTAGTCCAAATCTTGCCTAATCTAGACTGACTGCACTTTTCTGCACTGGGTTTCAACTTCCAGAAGGTCTTATTGACCCAGTTTGAACGCTACCTGAACAGGAAGAGTCAGCTCTAGTTCAGCATCGCACTTAAGCCAGTACATCCTGCTCAAGATCAACTCAGTGTGCAAAGGGCTCTAACACAGTCCATGTCTAAAGAAGCACAAGGTGAGTGGGTACCAGCATCTCCTGCTGACAGTATGGCACCACTTGGGTGTCCTTCCTAGTTCACCCCCTGTGAGATCCTGGCAAACAGAAGAAACTACTATCCCCAGCCCAGTAACCTTGGAAAAGAGGTGAAGTCCAAATAGGACTTACTTACATAAAATATAACTGAATACTTGAAGAAAGTTTGAGCATTTGCTTGAGCTTGGTACTGTATGAAAGAAAAAAACTTTCACCTATTACGTGCATGAAAAAAATTTACCAAACAATGTAATTATTTAATACACAGTCATATACATGTGCACATACAGTTAATACACAGTGCATAACAGACATCTTTTCATCTCACTTGCCAGTCTTTAGTGAAGAAAGTTGATTTAAATTCAGATGTAACAAACAACTCATTTTTAGAAAATTTTACTTTTTTTTTACTTCTCTGTTACTTTCAAATCCTCAACTTCATGAGCATTACTGTACTAGGTTTGTGCAAACAGGTACAGACAGCAAGTCCTGAAATATTTGTAAAGTGCTTGGATTCTCTAAGAGTTTTCTGATCCGTGCCATGGACATGGAGAAGCTTACTGATTTCTGTGGGACTACGGTTATAGCTGTGCAACACACCTGCACAAGTGGCTGATGAATTGAGGCTAAAAAAACAAGGACACAGGTCTCATTTGCTGGACTGTTTTCAGAGCAGTAGCTCTTCTATACAAATGCAACATTTGCACTTCTACTCTACTTTTCACATTCTCTTCCAAATTGCAGCCAGTTAAACTAAGGCTTACTATCTAACTTCCTTTGCTTCTCCTTATCAGCACTTATTTGCTTTAAAAATAAATTATCAAAGTTTTCTATAGCTGGTATCACAGGATACCTTAAGAACATCTCCTCCTAGCTAATGCTCCCATCAACTCCTACAAGACAAGCAACATGGCCTGTTTTCACTGTAGAGGGCAACTGACATCATCTACCTGGACTTGTGCAAGGCATTTGACACTGTACCGCATGACATCCTGGTCACCAAACTGGAAAAGAATGGGTATGACGGATGGACCACTCGCTGGGTAAAGAGCTGGTTGAATGGTCGAACTCAAAGAGTTGCAGTCAATGGCACATTGTCCAAGTGGAAACCAGTAACGAGTGGTGTTCCTCAAGGATCAGTACTGGGACTGTGCTATTTAACATCTTTGTAAGAGATATGGACAGTGGGATTGAGTGCACCCTCAGCAAGTTTGCAGATGATACCAAGCTGTGTGGTGCAGCTGATATGCCAGCGGGAAGTAATGCCATTCATAAGGACCTTGACAGGCTTGAGAGATGGGCCCATGCCAACCTCATGAAGTTCAACAAGGCCAAATGCAAGGTTCTGCACCTGGGTCAAAGCAATCCCAAGCACA
>VZTY01003280.1:133093-225093 GCA_013400935.1 Turnix velox
GTCCAGTTCTGGAGCCCTCCACACAAGAAGACATTGAGCTATTGGAGCGGGTCCAGAGGAGGGCCACAAAGATGGTCAAAGGGCTGGAGCAACTGCCCTATGAAGACAGGCTGAAGGAGTTGGGTTTATTCAGCCTGGAGAAGAGAAGGCTCAGAGGGGACCTTATAGTAACTTATCAGTACCTGAGGGGGTCCTACAGAAAGGCAGGGGAAGGACTTTTTAATATGATACTGGATGGGAGGACCAGAAACAACGGATGTAAATTGGAAGGGGGTAGATTCAGACCCGACATAAGAAAGAAATTCTTTACAGTGAGGGTAGTGAAACACTGGAACAGGTTGCCCAGAGAGGTTGTGGACACCCCTTCTCTGGAGGTGTTCAAGAACAGGCTGGACATGGCACTGAGCAGCCTAATCTAGTGGGAAGTGTCCCTGTCCAACCCCAGGGGGGTTGGAACTTGATGATCTTTAAGGTCCCTTCCAACCTAAACTAATCTATGATTCTAAAAAGGGGAAATTGTTAATACACTGTTTAATTTTCTTTCTGTTCCCTACCACTGCTGTATGTTCTATGCCCAACCCTTGATATGCAAAAATATACTCAAACTGGGCATCACAATATCCTTCATTCATCACTGTAGTTCCTCTGTAGTGCCTTAGTGCCAAACTGCTTGCTACCTAAGAAAAAAAACACTCCACATCTCCTCTGCTGTAGTAATTCTGCAAGACTCTTCACTTGTTCAGTTAGAATTTATTTGTACTGCAGCTCAGAGAGGTTTCCCACAAATTACTTGTAAAATCACAAGCTCCCTCTCAATTTTTCAACTGAATAAATTTTCTTCAAAATATTCTACTGAACATTTTTGTAGTCTTAAAAACACTGAAAAGGTGTTTCAAGGCTCTAATTATTTCAAACATTTAAAAGTGCACTATGTCTTTTTACAAACACGGGAAACCATTGCACAGCAAACTGTAATCAGATGTTTGATATTTTCACAGAATCCTAGGGTTGGAAAGGACCTTCAAAAGCCATCTTGTTCAACCCTGTTGCAGTGAGCAGGGACATCCTGCACTAGATCAGGTTGCTCAGAGCCTCATCCAGCCTGGCCTTGAACATCACCAGGGATGGAATCTCCAACACCACTCTGGGCAACCTGTTCCAGTGCCTTCCACCCATCACACTGCCATACACTTCCCCAGGACACCTCAGCCTCACATGTTTTCCATTTCTAACGTTTTATTCTCTTTTTAATTTCTCAAGCTGCCTTGAAAACTAACTTCTTAACACACTTCAAACTCCGACAAACTGTGCTTCAGAAAGCTGTGGTAGAGGCTGGGCATGCACTGACTACGCCACAGAGAACCGAGCTCATGAAGAAGGTTGTGCTCCCTTGCAGTTCCTATTTTTGTTCTACCCTGCATGTGGTAGGGATGTTGGAGTCTATGTGTCTTCAACAATGTGGTCATACTAACAAACTTTAGTTCACACATATCTGAGCTGCTGAAAGGGCCATTTGAGCCATCTTCTTTACCTTCCACTCTTGATGCTGGACTTGTGACGGGGCAAACTCTCTGGCTGCCAATCTCATCAGAAACTGGATCCATATGAAGACTAATACAATCAATACAGAAGAGCAGTTTTCGTCTGCATTACCTCCTAGACAGTGCTCTAAACACAGCTGCACGAGGGAGTGCAAGCAGTTGAGAATAATGGCAACATGAACCCTGCCCCTTCTGTTCACACGAGGAGACAAGGCTATAAAAACTAGAACCTCTCCAATCCTCTGTCCACTAACTGAGATCAAGAGTAACTGATTAGATGGACAACAGCATAACAGCCACCAGGCTATGCCAGTGCATTTTATTGGATGGATTTCATTAAAGCAAATGAAACCCAAAGGAAAAATTACAGTTTATAAGCCTGGAATAAAATGGGCACCCAAAATGTTAGAAACAAGTCTTGAAGTAAAGGCAGACTCTGGTTTAAATGCCAACTTTGTACTGAAGACTTAGTAATAGTAATAAAAGAAAGGATGGTTTTGTCCTAATCAATGTTCAGATAAGCTTCGTCATTGAAAAGGGACCTGCTTATCACTTCCATCTATCTCAGAAGTCAGAGCTTGTGGTTGTATTTGTTAGCAGAAGTAAGAGATCTCAAGACGGCTTCCGTACCTTTCACTTGGAAGTCTTTTCTTTCTCTCTATCGCCCAAGAATTTCTGCTCCTGCTATTGCTTTCTCTCTGGTGGAGTATGGTAAGAAGCAATTAATCACGATAACAAATCCTATTCTCATTTGTGAGTAAAACTAATTGTGGCACAGTATTTCTTTTCCATCACCTTAGAAGGTGCCTTGCAGCTTTCCCACAGTATCGAGTTCCCTGATACATGCACACACACACAGAGTGCTTAGGTGAGGACTCATTCCAGCTTAACCCACCTTTTCAAACAAACTTCTCCAAACAATGTATTATCTACATTTTAAATGGGGGGTGTAATTCTACCACTCTCTCTACAAAAAAGACAGGGAGCTTTATTGTACTCCACAAAAGATTTAAGGAAAGTATTGACGGCCAAGCAATCCGTAATACCCTTGGGGTGGAAAGAATAGTTCTGTAAGTTTTCTCACACTGGGAAAAGGAAAAAAGAAAGAACAACTACACATAAACAACGTTGTTTATAGATGTGTCAATTTCATTAAAATATTTAATCAACTCTGAAAAAAATTACTTAAGCACTTTAAAAGATCACACCTTCAGTAAAGTGCTTTTGAAGCTGATGGTGTTAGCTATAACAATAATGACTACAGAAGGCAAAACCAAGCATTTGGTCACCCAGGTCAAGTTCAGTTTCTCTTACTCTTGGGAATAAACTCAGATTACCTGTGTGATAAAAAGCCCAGAGAGCCCAAAGCATGCCTGAGGACCAGAAGGCAGGTTCACGTTGTTATAGGATTGATGCTCAGTACCTGCTCGGTCATTCATCACCTGCAGAAATTTAACCTGCAGCCAGGACACACGGTGCACATCCTTCCACAGTGAGACGTATGAGACTTTGAGACTGTTATACCATTGTACCACAGTGCTTATGGACCAACATCTTAAATTTAACTCCAGCAAGGCTGGAAGTATCTTAGCAACTCCTCTATCCAAGAAGTTCTGTAAACATGCTTTCAGACCCTCTCTTAGTCATATATTATGCTGTCCCATCTCACCATTAACCACACTTACAAAGTTCAGTGAGTTATTAGAAAAAACTTACAAGAATGTGTACTAGTGAAGGTGGCATTATTTAAACTCTGTAGTGACAAGTAACATGCAAGGGAAATTATGCGAATTAAGTCACTATTTAGTTCAAACTTCAGTTTGAAAAGCCTCAAATAAATACTTATCTTTCCTTTTACAATACATGATCGATTTATTTGGCCTGTCATCTGTGGACAGGATAGGTTACAGCAAATAAAATAACTCAGTAATATGACGTGACTAAATAGGAGTAATCAACTAAACTTTAAAATATCACTTTTTCTATGGGAATAATTTTAACACGTGAAAAGTCATATTGTTTATAGCACATAAATAGAACATAAAGAAAAATTAATGCAGAAAAATTCAGATTTATTTAAGGTAGGGCTTTAACCATGTGACACACTTAACACCCAATAAAGCAGCAAATATATGTGAGAATGATGTCTCAGCTTCAACAACAGCAGTAAAAATCAGGGAGAAAACACAGAATTTCTACAGTTCAACTAGCACTGCAATCACTGTTAGAAAGGATTTCGAAACCCTTGGCAGGGGAGTTAGTTAGGTTAGTCTGAGCATTGGATTCTCTGCCCCAAGAGTGATTTTTGTGGCCAAGAGAGCAGCAGCAGGATTTCTGAATGGGGAGGACACCAGCAGGCAGGCTCACAGCGCAAAGCTGCAGCTACTGCAACCTTGCTGCTGCAATGGTTGAACCAGTTTAATGTCTAAGTGAAATGTCTAAACCAAGCCAATATTTTTTTTGTTCTTCCTCCAGCAAAGATCAAAAGACACAACTGAATCATTTTCTGTACTGGAAATAGGTTTCAAACTAGTTTGGGTTTTTTTTCATATTGAAATTTTTAAAAAAGATTAAATACAAGACTTTCTGTAATACTTTGTTAATACTAGTATTTATGAGATGAATGAAAACTATAAGAAAATTAAGGTGGCAAAAGTAAGTTTTCAAAAGCTAAAGATGAAAATTAAAGTTCTCCAACATTCACCTTTACTCCCTTAGGTATACTTTCAGTTTTTATTTAACATTGCTGTATTTAGTGCTATAGGAAGCATATCATAGAGCACAAAAAAGCCTAACTTTTCTGAATCCCAATTTAGTTTTCAGTTCTCTCTTCTTGCCCTGGGAAAATCTACAGTACCACTAGCTGCTACTCTTGGCACTAGCAGAAATTACCCTATGCAAACTGCCTAGTATTCAACTCAAAAAAGTGATACTTGATTCTCTAATCATAATACTGCTGACTAGCACACAACATTCAAGGGACTATGAAATGCAAACCATTCTTTTTTAGTCTTTTTCAGGAGAAGTATAATATGAAGAAGACTAGAAATCACTAATTGTTCCCAACTATTATCCATCTTCCCTCACAGGTTTCTGCTGTCAGAGTTGAACTTGCCTTTGGCATGAGACAGCAGTCACTAAAGGGTACTGAACATAGTGGAGAATTATCTGGATATGACCATTGCTCAGAGAAGCTGATGCATTTCAAGCACCTATCACATTTCCATGCATGTCTGAACACCTCCTGTCTTAGCCTCAGTCTATGTGCGTTTACAGTGAGGTCGGTGAGACACTGGAACAGGTTGCCCAGAGAGGTTGTGGATGCCCCCTCTCAGGAGGTGTTTAAGGCCAGGCTGGGCAAGGCACTGACCAACCTGGTTTAGTGACAGGTATCCCTGCCTATGGCCGGGGGGTTGGAACTAGATGATCTTTAAGGTCCCTTCCAACCCAAACCATTCTGTGATTCTATAATTCTATGATTATTAAGTGATACAAGGCATCTTCTTGATGAAAGCCACCTGTCAAATTTCAAGCTTTGCCCAGAAGCAGGGCAGGACTAAAACTCAAAAAAACCCCCACACAGCTATATAACCTGAGGGACATCTATAAATGCTTGAAATTTTTCTGTAATACAGAAAGTAAATGAAACAAACAGAAGACCTGAGGAGAAAACAGTAATTTCAAACATTCACAATCCGACAGATTACAGCATGGAGAGTAATAGCAGATGGAAAACACAGCATATGAAGCAAGCTCGTTTAGCACCACAATCAGTTTTGCCTACATAGTGCAAACAGATGTATTCACTTAACAGTTGCTTGCTAATAATGAACGGCACTGAATAGTTGCCCTGGTATGGGAACAACCACTCCACATCAAAAGAACCTAATTTGTACATCAAAGGAGAAATTATAGTTAATAATAATGTTTCTTTGAATCATCACCTAAAAATAGTATAGGACAGACTTAGCTTTTGGTCTGAGGACTTTTGAAGATACTTTCACTATAGCTGAAAAAGAAAACAGTTTGACTCTGTATGCTGTAAGAATCATTGGAAAGAACAAAAACCAATTTTAACTATGCAGTGTGAGGAGGTGGGTGTGAAAAAGAGGAAGACTGCTTTTTACACATACTCCAAAACTTCTCAGGGACAACAAAGGGAAGCATGCCACACTTTTCCAAGAGGTGTTTGTTTACCCTCAAGAGCAACTTATGGTGTGTAGGACTCCCATTCGCATGGAGGAACATGCTCCTGTCAATACCAAGATCCTCTCACACTTTACTGTTTACTCCTGACACACTTCCTTTATTTCACTAGCCCTATGTGAAAGCTTGCTAGAGACTCAAGAGGTGCAGAGCACCACTGAAGCCCACTCACAACTGAATTTTAAATACTGCCTTGCTCTCTGCTGCTCTCCCCTTTCAAGAAACACTCTGGTGCTCCCTGTAGAATTTTCCTTCTTCATTCAGCACTGTCCACAGAGTCTGAAGTAGCTCAGTGGTGGGCTTTATGTCATTTACTGATGATGGCATGGCTTTATATCACACACAGCACTTTCAGGCTTTTCACTAATCCCCATTCTTCTTTTCTTCTAAGCCTTATGTTACTTGAGAATTTGACAGGAGGAAGTTTCATATGAACAAGGCCTCCCAAAACCAAGCTGCCACAGGCTGTTGATGACCAGACAAAATACAGCAGAGTAGACCTTTCATCTGTCAAAGGCTAATCAAACCATAATGCAGGCTCTCATTCTTTTGCCTAAATAAGGGCAGAAGTAAAAAGCTCCAGGTTCAAACCCATTTGCGTTTTCAAACCCCACAAAAGTACTCTGAACAAATAGCCAAGTGCTACAAGCAAGAATGGCCAGGCACTACTTTACATTTTACCTCTCTGTGTATGAAAGTCAACAAAAAATGTTAAAACTTTTGTTTTACAACTATTCTACTATTCCTAACTATATTCTAACGCACAGTACAAAATTTCATCTCAGTTGGTTAAAATTAAGTAATAAAATAATTTCTTCTTACAAACAAATTGAGATGATGACAGTCACCAGCCTAAATCCATAAACTGCAGAAGTAAAAAAATAATAGGCAACTTCAACATATTCAATTACTTCCATTAATTGTTTATACTTCCTAATGAAATCAGTTATGAAGCCCTAAGCAATATTGCTTAGAGATGAAAAGGCAGGCCATACCCTCCTTGTTTTGAAGTCTTTCCACTCTCATGAGCTCTTCCTAGTAGGAAACACCCTTCCTCCATCTGTAAGGACAGGCGAGCAGCTGCCTAAATAACCAATGCCAGCTCCATATATTAATACATAAAAGCAGCTGCCTGCCTGCCTATGCAGCTGAAGGAAAAGTGCTGGAGGCACAGGCCAGTGTCTAATACTGGCACTGACTGCAAAGGCAGCTGCTCACTTCATACAGCTGCAGGAAGAGTGATAGGTATCAAAGTCAGAGGAGAAATGGAAGATGGAACAGCTCAAGCTGTGTTATCATAATTCCCAGAATTTAGAGTAGATACTTGCATCCTTAATCTCTGATCTTTAGCTGCCCGTTTGTGAACTGGGATAACTATGCCTCTCTGTTCACAGTATCCTGAAAAACTTCATTCATTTGTGACTGTGAAACATTTATAATAATGATATCACACCAATGCCAAAAAGAAACAGGGAATTCTGTCTTCTTTGCTAACTATTCAAAGCATGGCATAGCTGTTAATTACACAAATGCCATAAATTCTATGCATTAAACGTTATTAAAGAGTTAGAAAAATTAAAGATGAGAATTAAGCACAAGTAGGACATTTAAGCACTCATCAATTTGTAGGCATTACAGCTATTCACAAAATCTAGCTAAGGATCTTTCCTCTTTGGCTGCTTTTCAAGCACGTTTGTGCATGAGAAAGGTTGCACGTAAGAGAAACATGACCTGGTCTCCCTGCTCAGACTCTGCAGGCATATGTAGCAGTCTGTACTTCACTGCATATCATAAACACTGTATGTATGTAGCTTATACCACTTTGGTAAAAAATCCACTCCATCAATGCTTCAGGCAGAGCATCTCCAGTGTCTCTGTGGGAAATAGCACAAGGGTGGCACAACTTCCACGCACTCAGGTACCTTTGATTCAGGCCCATACTGACACCGTGTCTCCTCCTGTTCTCCAGAACACCCCAGACATTTAGCTGTCCCTCCAGAGTGTTGACAGCTCCACTCAACTTGATGTCCGCTTGCTGAAATGGCACTTTATCCTGCTGTCCATGTCACTGATGAAGATCTTAAAAAGTACTGGTCCCAGTACAGACCCCTGAGGGACACCACGCATCACTTATCTACATATGGACACTGAGTCATTGACCACCGCCCTCTGTGTGTGACCATCTATCCAATTCCTCTTCTGTAGTACAGACCATCCATCAAACCTGTAACTTCCCAGTTCAGAAAAATACATGGTGGGGAGTTGCATCGAAGGCGAAACCCAGACAAATAACATACATAGCTCTTCCCTTGTCCACTGATGTAGCCATTCCATCATAAACCACTGAAAATTTATATTATATAAAATTTAAATGTATATTCAAATGACTGGTACCATAACATATTACTGCAATAAATTATTTCAAATTTTAACATTGGTATCAAATCGAGTGAACATATGAGGACAGTTCTTTGTTCTGCTGTTGGCCGTGTTTTTCTGTTTCAGAAATGCAGAACACAGTAAACAAACCACTCACACTTCTCATTATGGGCCCAATTATACATAAAGCTAAGGTTGCTAATTAGTGCTTCCTGTTCCATTTGCTGTCATTCACACAACACTTCTAATGAAAAGGAACACATCAGTATGTGACATGCTGCATTTTCATCAATAACCTACACACAAAAGTAAGATTAATTCACAACCAATAATATTACCTTTGATTACTCTATGATTTAAGAATTTTCTTGCTCTCTATTCAAGATTGAGGCAAATGAAGAAATTCTTGTGATTTTGTCTCAAAATGCTAATGGCATCTGCCTGTTTTTGGGATACATCAGTGGTGTTGAAAGCCAAAATACACTAAAATAGCTGAGGAAATGAAGCTAAAAAATCTCAAAAAATCTCAAAAAATCTCCAAAACAAAAGATGCAGAGCAGAAGAAAAAAGCAAGCTATGCAAGTCAAAAGGCAACATCAGTGGTGGCCAGGAAGAAGAGGAAGGTGATTCTACCTGCTCTGCTTCTGTGAAAAAGCACATCAAGCTCTGCATTCAGGTTGGGGCTTCTCAGTACAAAACAGATACTGACCTCTTAGAGTGAGTAAAGAGGAAGGTATGACACAGTCAGAGGACTGGAACATCTGCAGAAACAGAGTTGGGGTTGTTTAACCTGAAGATAAAGCTCCAGGAAGACCTTATGTGGAAAAGATAACAGTCCTAAGCTGCTTCTCTTGAATTGAAAGCATAATTACTATGTCACTTCATAAAGGCTGTTTTCATTATATTCTACAAGCAAAGACTCCAGCTCTACATAGGTTACATTTTTCCGCTGCTATTATGTGTTTCTACATATCTCAGNCTGTTTTTGGGATACAGTCAGTGGTGTTGAAAGCCAAAATACACTAAAATAGCTGAGGAAATGAAGCTAAAAAATCTCAAAAAATCTCAAAAAATCTCCAAAACAAAAGATGCAGAGCAGAAGAAAAAAGCAAGCTATGCAAGTCAAAAGGCAACATCAGTGGTGGCCAGGAAGAAGAGGAAGGTGATTCTACCTGCTCTGCTTCTGTGAAAAAGCACATCAAGCTCTGCATTCAGGTTGGGGCTTCTCAGTACAAAACAGATACTGACCTCTTAGAGTGAGTAAAGAGGAAGGTATGACACAGTCAGAGGACTGGAACATCTGCAGAAACAGAGTTGGGGTTGTTTAACCTGAAGATAAAGCTCCAGGAAGACCTTATGTGGAAAAGATAACAGTCCTAAGCTGCTTCTCTTGAATTGAAAGCATAATTACTATGTCACTTCATAAAGGCTGTTTTCATTATATTCTACAAGCAAAGACTCCAGCTCTACATAGGTTACATTTTTCCGCTGCTATTATGTGTTTCTACATATCTCAGAGGAGTTCAATATGATGTTTTAGAAAACAAAAGCTAAACAAGAAAGAAAGTTTTAACAGGAATCTTTTCCTATGAGCAAGTCAAACAGAAGAAGTCCACTAAATATTTGCAACAGCAAATAAATACCAGTATTTCAGGACAATCTGTATTTTAAAAAAACCCACGCAATACAGTTTTATACAAAGCATAAGAAAACATCTGTTTTCAGGACAATGCACAGCATTTTTATGTTATATTAAGCAAAACACCAATTGATCTTTAGCAACTGGCTGAGACAGGGGGATGTCAGTCACCATGTTCTTTTGTGTATTTTACAAATCATAAACTGTTAATGCTCCTTATTTATTTTTACAAATCTCACATAAGTAAAAGAGGAATCTAAACACTAAGAAAGAAGGCAGTGTTGAGTTTTTCTTCTTGCTATACAATGGAGAAGAGAACTGCTGCCACCCTCCACTACAGTACAGTTCTGCAAACTGGCACAAGCAAAGAGGTAGATGCCCTTCTAGCTCCAAGCTTCTCCACAGCCTGATGCCAGAAAACAGACACTGTGAAGCCATAGCAACATTTATGCCATTTATCAGAAGATTCTTTTTCAATTATTATGTGCATCAACACATTTCAGCCGAGAAGACTGATATCTCCTGCTTAGCACACAGAAATAATATATTCAGTTACTTCTCATTCAATAAAGTCTCCATTGATGAGTACCTTATAGTTTATATTCTGTAATTTTTTAGCTTTCATAAAATGGGAATCACAGTTTATTACACCAGCAGAATTTTAAAAAACATGTTTCATTAATATTTACAGCAACCCTACTGAGGATTCCAAAGTCAACAACAAAAATTAGTGATCTGATGCAACAACTCATAGAGAAATACCTTACTGATGGTTACTTGTACAAACTAGGATGTGTATGTGCAACAGGCTCCTTCCCCTATAATGTCATCAACCCTTCATATGAGTCTAAGGCCATGAATAACAATAGGTATTTTATTATAGGGATGCACAAAACAGGCAAGATGATACAACTCCTACCCTAAAAAGCTTATTAACTTATTTTTAACAAAAAACTAATTCAACTTAAAACAGCAGAAAAGAAATACGAGTGAATATGAAAACCAGGTCACAGGGTTACTCTGGACTCATTTAAAAAAGTACAGATCATGATAAATGAGAGCAATTTTAAAGAAAATAAATACAGACCAAGATTCATTCTAGTGATTATCCATACAAATTCTAATGGTAGGAAAAAACCCAAATTCCTAAGAACAGTCAATAAAAGAAAGGTAGAGAAAAGGTAAAAAGGATAGGAAAAACAACCCAAAACAGACAACAATTTGTTGTGCAGTTTGGGTCTTTGCGCACATGTCTCTAGGGTTCTTATGAATGTGTATCCATGCACTTCTATAACTGCATTCTCTGGTCTAATATGACCTGATATTCAGCAATTCATGCATAGGCCAACAAGCTCTCCTTAGCCTCCTCCTTAGTCACGTAGGGTAAAAATGCCCTTGGACAGAAGCACCATGCTCAATGGGTTTGTGGTTTTGCAAAGTGAAAGCTGTGACTGAAGGTCACACCTTATAAACTTGCTGGTCATGGAACCCAGCAAGTGCTGTCAACATTTGGCCTGCCATGTCCCCACTCTCACTGCAAGTCACGCAGATAAAAGTTTAAGCAAGTGGAAAGGGTTTCAACCTTCAAACAGAATTTTCTTACAGAAATCTCACCTAGAAGGAGACACCAACTTTTAAAAGCTATTTGCAAACTAATTGGGTTTACAGCAAATATTTTGAGGAGTGGCAAGGTCACAATTTACACTGAGATGATGCTGGTCCCAGAAGAGATACAACACTTTTATCTGTAACCAACGCTCTGGACTTGGCTTGTGCAGGCAGTGTGCCGGCATGGCAGGCTGGCTCTCCTCGCACAACAGCACTTGTGTCTTCCCAAGGCTCCTCAGGTTCCCACCAGCCTCTTACTCGGTGGAAGAGAACAGCAGCACACTTGTTCCCTGCAGCATGCTTTTTCATTAGAGGAGAAACCCTGATTTCAGGAGATGCTGCAGAAATGATCATGCAGAACAAAAGTATCTCTTCCATTTGGGATTACTACCTACAAAAACTTAAAATTTCACTTTTCCGTGTAATGTAGAATATGATAATTCTAATACAGCACTTAAGATTCAAATCATCAACATTAAATCTATGCTTGTTACAACAGCACTGTTTCACTGAAGGTTTTGATTTCAAATAAACTGAAATTTAAAATAAAAAGCACATAACCACAGGGTCAAAATCAGAGCATGCCAGTCTATGTAAAAAATTATTCATAATATTTTGGATGCCACCCTTCACCAGCCCCCTCGCCACGTCCACTCACATGGCAACATATGCTTGCATCTCTGATTGAGATAATTTTCGATAGTGGGCAAACTAATTAAACATTCTTTAGAAGCCACAGGGCTGAAATCACCACACAGTGACTAAACACTGCAGCTGTCAGGAGAGGCAAAGTGGGTTCCCATCCTAATCCTGCTCTGACCTCGGAGCTGAGCCTGAGAACCTGTCAGAAAGGTGCTCTCACAGCAGAAGACAGCGAGCAGCAGCTGCTTGTGCTCAGCAGGCTGAAGCCAGTCTGGCTTTCCTTTTTTTTTTTCTCTGTCTCTCTGGATACACGCCGCACGATGCTCCACACACAAAGCCCTGCACCCACTGAGAAGAGCTGCCCATGAGCTCAGATTTTCACAAGCTCAAAAGCTGTCCTTGCCCAGATGGAAATGAAACCTGATGTCCTCTAGTCAAACTGCAGGCAACATCTATGCCATGCAGAAAACCTGCACCCACCTTGTGTGTGAGAGCAGAAACATGAAAGATATATTTCAGCTTATTTACAAATCAAATTAAATGGAGGCATTTGACAATGTTAATTCTTTTATGTATTTAGCAAATGTATGACGCTTTTCTCCCCTTGATAATAAAATTAGTTTGAAAAGTATATCAATAATACAAACAAAAGGGAAAGAAAGCTTCTTTAACATTAATATTTGACATTAGACACCAAAGCACAAATCTGTGGTTCAACATCTATTCCATGTTTAATTTGAAAATGTGGGGTTTTTTTTTCAAATATACAGTAGAAGGTGGAGAGAAATCAAAATGTTTATATTTTAACTGAGATGCAATGCTGATACAATACTAGCAATATAATACTAGTGAAAAACTTAATGAAAAAACACTTGTCAAAGAAGGAAAACTTGAATAATGCCTTAGAATTAGGCATTCATTCAGACTAACCTCAGCGAACAAATCACGTGTGGTCTGATCTGTCTAAAAAGGTCCAAATCACTAAACTGACTGGAGAACAACAGGGTTCTGTCTGTAGATCAATAAAGGAGGCCATATATCAGTGGTGACAATACTCTGGTCACCATGCTTCTCATCCCTGTGAGCCCTCCAAAGCAGCTCATAGCAGCATAATTTTCTAAAATAAAAATAGAATGCAAATGTGACCGCTCTTTAAGGAAAGCTAATTTTGAAACCAAAGGACTGGAAACCGTCATTTTTTCATCAGAGTAACTAAATCATAACTCAAAGAATTATTTGGCATGTCAGCTTTACTCAGCACTGCTGCATCAGTTCTGCTTACAGTTCACTGCAGGGTCTAGCCCCATACACCGCAGAGACCTATTCTCTTGTGGTTATACAAAATTTTCCATTGGTATTGTAAGGCTATCATTCTACCACCAATTAAACAACCTGTCAACTTTGTCTTTTGTAAGAGTAGATCCTGGTTTCATTGAAGAAAAACTTCTCCATTACAAGTACTAATGTCCTACCTGCACTAAGTCTCACCTCAAAATTAAAATAATACGTAGTGATATCCATGACCAGAAAAGAATGTTGTGCCATTACTGATACTTGCTTGACCTCAGAAATTAATACATCTTCACTTCTCTGCTTTAAACTTCACTTTGTTCAATGTAATTTTCACACACTCTGCCTTCTTAATTTTTCTCAAAGGTAACGGTGCTTAGATAATGAATGGTTAGGTCTCCTTTAAGTGGTGGGAGTTGAGGTGAGAACTTGAATTTCACTTCCTTCCCTCTATCCCGTGAAGTGCCTTTTCCTGCTAATTTCCAGGACTGCACCAAACTAACAAGATTCAATTTCCCAACTAACAGAGTAATAGAAAACAGATACCAGGCACTTGGACAACAGCATCATCAATTGTCCAGGCACCAAGCCACACTTGAAGAAACAACAGCTACAAGTTCCTGGGCAAAATAGATTACCAGAAGCACATCAAATCCCTCCTTTGATCAGCACACAGACTTATGAAACACAGCACTGAATTACAAGACCTTCATCCCTTGGACTCAGCAGCATTTCAAAACGTGATACAGAAAAAATCTTCTATTGGGTAGATTTCTATTACTGAAAAGTATTTTTGCAGTTGAAGCATGTGCAGTTACTTATTTATAAAATCAAAACTTAAACCTTCAAGACACAAGTTCTTTTCTGAGAGTGAATGCATGAAAAAAAAAAATACGTGAGAACCACCCTGTGGCACATGCTTGTGTTTCAAGCACAAGCTGCATTTCTTCAGCTGAGGCTCCTTGCAGCAGGCCAACGTAACAAATGAGATACCAATCAAGATCTGTAAAAACAAATTCCACATGAAATTTTACTCCTGGGAAAAGGAAAGAGTAATAAAGAGTGGATTGCATGCGACAAATGTTAGCCATGCCTCTGGCGGTGCTGCTGGAATGTGCATGGTGACGGGTGCAGGAGATAGGACATAACCAGAAAAGCCTCCACTGTCCCTAATCGACAGAAGTACACATGAAAAACTACACTTTTTATCTTCAAAGTGCAGTTAAGATCATTATCCCATCATACTTAACCAATTACTAAAACCTTAAAGGAATAGGTTTACAAGCTATGACAGGCTGACCCTGGATATGCTGATGATATGGCATGAGGCTCTCTGCTACCAAGAGTCCATAACATACTTCTTAAAACTCTGTGTGAGAAGTTTTAGGTTTGATAAGAGTAAGCACAGTTGAGCTCTGTTAAATTTCCTTGTCATAAGCTAGAGTCCTCAGTTTAGTAAGTAGAACGGTTGTTTCCAACCAAAGATTAACAGCCTTATTATTACCTGAATTAAAAGTTCCCTTTCTTATGAATCAAAATTTATACTGTAAAAATTCTTTGTTACCCTAGGAGTTACCCTATTTATTGATATGAGTACTGAGGAAACGTTATATATCTCTGACAGTACACGTCACATAGTTCACTATATAATTAATGTTTCCTGCTGGGATTAAAGTTGACTACAAAGCAGCCTTCTGTGAAATGATTAAAAGTTGTACTTCCAAATCAAGAAAGGAGTACTAGAACAGATGCTCTATTAAGGGAATGACTGATTGATTGATTGACTGATAAAATGGTATATTTGGTATATTGATAGCTGCCCTGGGTGTCTGCCTTCAGAGAGAGGCTGTATCACTATGCACACAGCTATAATCATTTACCAATGTATATTTGACAGGTGCCAATTTCAAGTCCAGTTAAAACAAAAGCTTCCTTACCAGCAGTACTTCTGTGACTGTTTCATTCTGTCAGCTGCTAAAAGCAAAACCAATTCAGGTAGAAGCTCGACACGCTGCTAGATTGCATGTTACATGCACTAACTGTCAAACTGCTCAGACATAAAGTTTTGACTACATTTAATATTTTAAAGAAGAAAATAAGAGAGGGAGGTATGTGTCAGTATTGAAGGAGTTCTTTGAAAACTTTCACCCTCAGAAACCTGATCTTCTATTCATGGCATTAATTGCCTAATTATATTTTACCTCCCCTTCTTCATCAAACAATAGTGACTTCTTATGTCATATCCTCACAGAAACAGAGTAGTGTTCTTGTTCTCCATCTGCTGGCTCTGCAGCAGCAGTTGACCATGATTTCCAGAACATTCCCACTGCTGATAAGGCAGTGAGGAAGAGCAAAGAAACAGACACAAAGGTTTTATCCTAGACCCCTCACCATTAATATTTGATGAAGTTGTGTCTGTAACGAAATGAAAGCAGACATAACAGAACCAGAAATAATCCCAGAACTAATCAGACAGGAAATATGAAGGCAATGGCCTGGGCTTTACGACTGCAAAGAATTCACTGCTTTAATAATTCTCATATATTCTGAGTAAATTTACTTCAGACTGGATAGCTGCTAAGAATGTTATTTATTTTTATTTACTACATGACAATCATTGATATAATAATTGACTTAGATCACTGATACAACATTACCGATCTTACAGCTTATACTGAGCCATATCCCACTGTCCTTCTACCTGATCTAATTGGTAATTTAAAAGTTAACTTTAAATTAATCCCACACACAAGCCTCATCCCTAGAAGTGTTTAAGGCCAGGTTGGACAGGACTTTGAATAATCTGGTCTAGTGGGAAGTGCCTCTACCCATGGCAAGGAGTTGAAACTAGATGATATTCAAGGTCCCTTCCAACTCAAATCATTCAATGATTAACCAAAATTGCATCATGACTGACTTTCATCAGACATGGGAGCAGGTCATGCACAGTATCAGTGCTTCAATGAATTCAAACCGTGCTCTGGACACTTTCTGGACACTGAGTGGCCAGAAAGACCACAGAAGTGTGACTATGTGTCTCAACAGCAGGGTATCACAAATACACTGCAACGCAAAAGGCGGCCATGTGTTGGGTCTTGCATTTGGGTCAGAATAGCCCCATGCAGTGCTACAAGTTTGGGGCAGAGTGACCGGGGAGCTGTCTGGCAGAAAAGGACCCAGGAATGTTGCTCAACAGATGGCTGAATATGACCGAGCAGTGTGGCAATGATGGCCAACAGCATCTTGGCCTGTATCAGGAACAGCATGGTGAGCACCACTAGGGAAGTGATCATCCATCCCCCTGTTATTCAGCACTGGTGAGGCCCCACCTTAAATACTGTGTCCAGTTTTGGGCCCTTCACCACAAAAAAAGACATTGAGGTGCAGGAGCAGGTCCAGAGATGGGGAACAAAGGTAGTGAGAGGGCTGGAGAATAAGTCTTATGAGGAGTGGAGCTGTGATTGTTCAGCATGTAGAAAAGGAGGCTGAGGAGAGACCTAATCACTCTATAAAACCGAAAGGAACTCTGAAAAGAAGTTGTAGAGAAGTGGACGTCAGTCTCTTCTCACAAGTAACAGATAACAGGACAAGAGGAAACAGCCTCAAGTTATGCCAAGGGATGTTTAGACTGAGTATTAGGGAAAATTCTTCATTAAAGAGTTTAATCACTGGAAAAGACTGTCCAAGGAAGTAGCTAGGGCTACCTTCAGTACCTGGAGGTATTTAAAAGACATGTAGATGTGGTGCTGAGGGAGATGGTTTAGTGGCAAGGTTAACTGTTGGATCTGATGATCTTTTCCAACGTAAGTGACCCTATGATTCTAAAACAATAGGACAATAGCACCCTACCAAATCCAACACATTTTACAACACCTGAAGATCTGCCTCATCATCAGGCCTAAGATATCCTCTCAAAATAAGGACACTCACTGGTTTTGCAGATGACTGGTGGTGGACAAAGGAAATGGAAGCAAGGGAGCTGTATGGATCACCATCATAGGAAGGTGAAAAAAAGTCATAACAGATCAAAATAATAACCAAAACCACACTTGAAAAAAATTTATGTTACCTGGAAATTTTTTTTCTTTGGAGGGGGTTAGGGAATAGAGAGAAAGACAGAAAGAACAGACAGGACAGTCATAACATTGTTCTCTTGCTTCACATTTAGTTTTGTATCAATCACTGCATCTGGGTTTTGCCCTGCAGAACTAATAGACTACAATTTGATATCTATTTGCATAACTCATCTGTGCATACATCTAGCACTTTCCAACTGTACCTCCTAACTGCCAAATTGGTTTTCAGACCCTTTCTGCAACTTGATAATGTAATTTTGACATCTAAAGCCATATCACAGTTTAAAGGAACAAGGAATTGGATTTGTGCCCTCTTTCACCTTACACATTCAATGAGCACACTCAGTATTCCACTACCCTGGTTATTAATGAAAATGCAGGTAGCTATCCTTAATCCAAGGCAGTGCACTGTGGAAGCAAACTCAATCTACCTTTTGATTCTAACAAGTATGTTTTTAAAAACCAATTTTGCATGTCTTATAGACCTCATGCCTTCTTATTCTGCTAATAGGTGGCCACTGAGGTGGTACAAAAACATTTACTGTTGTCAAAGCTTAAGACATGCACTGCTTCTGTTCTGTCCAGAAAACTTCTTAAGCCCAGTTTTTACAATTTCTCTCCATATAACCAAAACCTACTCAAACAGTGCAGGACAAATCCATGATGATATCCTAGTGCACACAAAGCCAATACTAGCACTGCCATTCTGCTGTACCTCAATAGGCAAGGGTAGAACTAGAAACCCAAAGAAATGCCCCAGTGAGATGCTAAAATAATAGATCATTGTTATGCACACAACTGACATGGATTAAATGACCATACAGTGCGTAACTAATTAGCAGAACTCCCACTCTGCTGTGACCACTAGTCTCCTCTCATGTGATTTACTAAGTAACACAGGCTTCCACTGAAGTGAAGAAGGTCTAACAAGAAATTTAAAAATACACAGAAGTATGTTTTTGATTCAATCTTGTCACTTATTATTAAATATTAATGCAAATAAACACTATTTTTGTTATTGCAGTTTGGTAAAGTCAAACTGAAATCCATTTTTAATGCTATATCTAAAATGAGATGACATTCAGACCTTCACATATTGAATTTAGGTGTTTAATTTCCACTGAAATTAATTTAGATGTTTGATTATCTCTGAAATTCAGAGAGAGATTGAGTAGCTCAGCTACTCTTGGTACCTCTGAAAACACTCTCAAGCTTATAAAACATTTTTCTTCTCATCTAAGACAAGTATGGAGCATTTCAACATCCAGAGAGAACATTAGAGGCAGTCCTAGTTCTGTATTTTTAAAAAATTCAGAAAATGCATGCTTTCCTACACACTTCACAAACATGCCAGCTTGTGTAATACCTACCTACTCTGAATACTTGCCTCTATATACACATCATCATCTCATTTATCTCACTTGTACATCAGTTTTTCTTGTAAGATCCAGCAGCCTAGTCCTGAAATGAGTAGTATAGTAGGTTTTTTACATTTAATCTGTATGGGTTATCAGCATTTTAAAATCTATCAGCTTCAAACTTTAAATTCTCCCATTTTCAGGCAAGTATTGGATCCTACAGTGCGCAAAATGATATTTGCTCTGCAGCTTTCATAGGCCCCCCCAACTGTGGGCTGCTATGTGTGGTGAGTTGTTGCAAAAGCCGCTTTCATTGACAGGTATCTCCCCCCTCTCCGCATCCCCACATCCTTTCTTTTTGAGGCTACAATGGTGAAGCTGGGTGGGAAAATGCTGGGCTGCTTTGTTTCAGGTCTGGGCAGCATCTTGCTTTCCCACAACAGGTAGGCATAAGCAGCAAGCACTGCTGAATGCAGGAGACCTCGCCAGAGGCTCGAGTCACTAGTTACTGCTGCTGTCTCAGGCATGGCATTTTTTTTTTCTACTGACCATGGCTCCTAGCCAAGCTCTAATTAAGACACTTCAGTATGTCAGAGAATTAACCCTCTGCTGCACTTACATTCTCCAGAAGCAACCAAGGCATCTTCTTCCTAGAAATACCTGAGCAGCTCTTACATTACCAGAACTGTGATACATGCTTCTAGCCCTCCAAATGTTTTTATCTCATTGATTCTATAAATTAAGGTGAAGTAACCAGGTAGCTAGTACTATGACTTTTAGGAGCATTTCTAAAATCAAACAGGCATTCCTCCCACATTAATTTGGTGAGTATACTGCCATGTCTATTTTCCATCAGAAAAACAGGTAGATCTCAAATTACCAAAGAGCAGAAATTCTTTTTAAAAAATAAAGCAAAAATAGATTGCTGTAAATCCTTTACTATCCAAACTACTTTTTGTTTAATTCCTGAGGGCTGCAGAGCAGCAATGTTGTCATGAGGAATTCTGAAGGAGCCTGAAATGACTTTCAGTTTTACTAGGCATCAAATATAAACACATCTGCTGATCTATCAATACCATCTATTGGTCTCACGCAAAGAACAACCACCAGTGAACTGAATGAGGGGAAGCAGTGACAATAGCCAGAGCGGGTAGAAGGAAACTCATGTCAAGGATGACTTCATCGATTGTAATCTATATTTTCTTGTTCAAAAACCATGTTAAACCACTGCATCCTGCCTATACGTGGAAATTTTCCCGAATGAAAAGCAGTAAGTTACAATGTGACTGTGAGATGAAGTAAGTTATTTCTAGTAACTAGGGGGGAAAAAAACTCCACATTTTAACTTGAATATGAAAAATATCTCTATGCAATAAAACCAAGAGGAAAAAGCTAACTGTTTCAATTTTTTTAGACGTTACAAAACCAGAAAATTCAGTTGACTAGCCAACTGCCCTCATATTAATAAGTGTAACAAGACATTTGTAGCAGAGATTTTCATTACTCTGGGTTAATAAATCTGGATTTAACACAGTCTAAACGAGATAATTTATAATACAACCCCAATTCTTTGCTCTTACTGGGCACTTGCCCCAGTGACTGGAAAAACAGAGCTGTCTCTTCCAAACCCATTAGAACTTGCAAAGTTCTCCCTTCTGAAAGTGAAACATTCTGCTTTAAACTACGTTAACAGCCAAAATACCTGATCCTCCCTGTATCTGTGTTAAAAATCCTAAAAGAAGCAGCAGTGACAGGTTAGTCTTCATCTACAGGTATGGTCCAATCCTACACTTCACTGCTGTATTTTATTTATAGCTGTAATCCACAGATGCTATGTATCAGAAAAAGGCTGTCCCACCCTACACCACTGGAACATCATTTCCAGTACTCAAAAGGTATGACGTCAAATATATTTCTATAAAAGTTATTTTGGTTTCCATAAAGTTCTTTTGAACTCACACAGGCAGTGCATGCCATGTGTACTATTGTTTAAACAAACAGGTTATGATATTGTGGGGTCCTTTGTTGGAAAAGTCATATAGTTTCTCTTAGAAACCTTTTGTCTTTCATTTGACTCACACTTCATTCTCCTTCTAAGAACATGAACTATGCCAGTTCATATGGCTACATATGCATCATACACAATTTGCATATTTACGCATCACATTTAGGACTGACTTTACCAGTACCAATGTACTAGTTTCAGAAAGAATATTATTCTCTTTTATTTCTAATGCAGAGAGATAATATCATTCCATTGTGAATAGTCTCACATAGACTAACTCATATTTAACTGAAGGAGAATAAGAGATGTATTAAAACTGAATCATAATGTACTTCATTACATCAACAAATTTAGAAAAAATCAAAGAGAAATCTATGATATGATAAATTACTATCTTTTGATATGTGCTGCTACTGTGAAAAAGGAAAAGCCACAAAGTGCTCATCAACAACATCTTGCTACCATTTAATAGTAAACAATACATACTGCCACCTCAAAGAAAAAAAAAAGAGAAAAAAACCACCTCATTTCTCATTTCAACTGGTTTTACCAAGATACTGAATTAGACAAACAAAGCTGTCATGGATTTTTCATTCTAGGAAATCCTACAAGCTCATGCTGACGTTGTTCACGGTGGTGTTGAATATACACATTGCACATGCAGGTAACCAGCTATCATATATCCACTAAGTCTAAATTCTCCACTCTCCTATTTTGCCCAGAATTTTAAGAAGCTTGACTATTTTGCCTTGTTTGCTGAAGCATGAAACTAAGCTACATAGACCATGTAAGGTTTCCCTCTGATTATGTTGCTATTACTACCTTAATGCTGCAAACCACTAAGCACATAATTTTTACTACAAATAGTTTTCAGCCTTCCTTTCATTATGGAGCACCATCTTACAAAGAACACTGCCGTGGTTGGCACCTATTTCAGTTGGTGACACATCTGGAGACAAGAAGTCATCTTTGCCTCTTTGAAAAATGTGTTCAAGTAACTCCTTTCAAATTACCTAAATTACCTCAGAATTACAACTGATGTATCACAGAATGTGCGTGGCATCAAAACTAGAATATTCAATTAAAAAGGTTGCTCAAGTTTTATGAAATTAACACAGCTACTGGGAAATGCAAAAATATAATTTCTGCATATCTGGAAAAAATACGTCTTGACACACAGGCAGCAAAGAGATTGCAACTAGCCCTGTTATATAGTAAAAAAAGTCCCTAGAGACTAGGAGAGTCCCTCCTTCCTACAGCAACACAAACTGGAGAACCACAGAATCAAGTAACTGTGAAGGCATAACTGAACTGTATTTTGCTGGTAGATGGACTTAAATATTTCCTAACTGTCCTCTGCTAAAAAAGACGCTAATGCAAACACATTTCTGGATACATGTGAAGTATTTTTTGTTTTGGCTTTATTACACTTCCTTCTTGCACAGCAGCAAGTTTTACACAGGCCTGTAAGGAATAGAAGGGAGAAATCAAGTAAAAAGCAACCCACAGAAAATGAGAAAAAGCTAACTTTGCAGGAGGAAGTTTCACACTCTTAGCAATTACAGTCCTCCCATAACCATGAAGGATTTTATATGTATGTAAATTAAAAATATAACATGTTGCCATATAACATGTTCTCCTTGTTACATTATGATGCATTGCAGCAGCTCTTCGAAGTATTGGCTCCTAAGGAGCATGTAAACACAAGGAGCAGCAGCTAACCATTTCTGCAGGAGATTCCTAAAAGCAGGAATTTATCAGCTTGCTACTCTCCTCTCTTATCCTGAAGCCAAGGCTGCCAGCACCAAGTCTGCTCCCAGCTTAGATGTGTCTGGGAAGTCACCCAGGGCCTGTAACTCTTCCTCCTTATCTCCACAGTGGTAGTTCTGTACCTCAACACTGAAAGCTACACAGGACAGAAAAACATACGAGTTCAATAATTACATGTGTTATATATAGACCTCTTCCCTCCCAGCAGAAGGGGGAGGTGAGGGGAATGACAGAGATGATGTGTCACACTAATTTACATGCAAATACGATGCCTCAGTTACAAAGCACATTAAAAGAAAAGGCAGTTGCCCTGAAACAATTTATGGCCAGCAATGTTTTATTACCCTTGTACATTTACTACTAAGCTTTGAATTGGTGCCCTATTGATAATGAAGGTTTGTTATCTGGAAATCCTGGCAACCTGGCCTCTAGGGACAAGAGCCATCGTAAGCCACTTGGTTTCAAGAGAATTAGTTAGTATGGTGGCTGTTTTCAGAGCTGTTCTGCACTGACATTCTGCAATATCTTTTTCAGCCTCTCCTTATCTAAAACCACTAAATAACAACTGGATCTGGAAGACCCCAGCAAAGCCTGCAGCTATGGGAAAAATCTGATGCATAAGGTAGCAGAAATACCCAAGCAACCGCACTTGGACTCATTTCTGCCTAGATGGATAAAGTATCCACCTTGTTGACCTGTCAGTCTCGCTAATCCACCCTCTATTTTCAGTTAATATCATTAAAGTTCGGCGCTTGAGAGCCTGGAGGGTGAGGCGAGCACCCCATCCCCTTTTTCCACGGGGCGGTAACCAGATGTCAATGGCCGCAGCTGTGACTACATAATTACCTGTTTGCATGAAGGCGGCCCGCAGTTTAGATTTAATAGGTCAGACCACAATGCGGCAAAACGCATTTAGCCCACGATTACCCCTTTTCAAACATTCTCTCACTCGCAACTTCGACCCTGGGAACATTGCGGGCACAGACTCGGGTCAATAAGAAACATTGGCCGGCACAATGGGGCTGGCCTCAAACAGCGCTGTTGACAGACACCGGCACAAAGGCGGTGAATAGAGTCCCCCTCAGTTCTCACACAGAGCGAAGAATGAGTCAGTGTACTGCCGCTTTGGTGCTCTGTTTGTACAGTGTATACAGCTTTTGTCCCCCACCACTGTTGGCCGCTCAATGGGGGCTAAAGAGCCGAGGAAGTGAAGGCGGAAGAATGGCTCCGCGCTCGCCCCAGCAGCCAGCAACGGATCCCCCTGGTGCAGGAGGGCTCTGGCGGGAAGCCTGTGGTCACTGGTCACGGGGCTCCCACCATCCCATTCCATCCTGCTTCCCACCCCTGGCCAAAGGCAAAGACTGCACACGACGACAGGGTCATATTTTTAAGGAACATATTCTACCTCCTTCAGAAACAAAACCACCCCGTCCCTCCCTACCATGGCACAATTAATGGCTGTGACGTCAAGCAAGAAGGAAAACTCAGCATAGAATATGGAATGAAGCAGTCCTATGTCCCCTTCACAAGGTGTATCAAAGATGGTAACATGGCAATTGTTATTTTAAAGCCCTGCTGCAAAGGCTTTTATAGGAGTTGAGAAGAGTAACAAAAGGCAACCTTACTTGCACATCTATATCTCGAACAAAACATTCAGGTTGTGCAAATAAACACATAACATTGCATATGCACCCNGTATCTCAAACAAAACATTCAGGTTGTGCAATTAAAGGGTCAGGGAAAATCTATCATACACATAACATTGCATATGCACCCATATATTAGTCAGAAGGAAAAAATCATAGAATCATGGAATCACTTCATATAGACCACTGCTAATCTTCAGTTATTTTTTTCAACTTGCCCTTTATGCAAACTACATCTCTTACTCACACTGCCATTCTTACAAGCATGTTTAAGAAGAAAAGCAGTCCTCTAGCACAACATCAAATCTGTTACCCTCACCTGCTTTACATCCTAGAATATAAAACAAAATATGCACACATTATTCTAAAGAAAGAAGTCTTTGCTTGCAAAAGGTATTTAGAATTGAGAATATGAACACAAAGCTAATAAGCGAGTTGGCAACTGCTTTATTTGTAGTATGGCCTGCATGAGTTAAATTCACATATGACAAAGTTAAAGCTAATAAACTGTTTAGCATGTTTTATAACTGTGAATTGGTAAGAAAAAAAAAAAAGGAAGGGTGGGGGAAGAAAATCACCTTTCAAATTAAACAAATCTCTGTATTTCCATGAACAGAAGCCAGAGAACACTGCATTTTATCATTACCAGTCAAGACAGCACTAGTATGCCTTCTACTGCCCATTCAGCTGCATTTTTAAAGCTCAAAATACTGTAATATTATTATTGCACTAACCATCTACAGGTGAAAGCCCCAAAATAGTAAAAAACAATCTATATGTTTCATGCTAGAAAAAACCCAAATTCTGCCAATTGAAAGTTTCATTATGTGTGAGCTAGGCAAAGACTTTGGGAGGTAGATAGAAGACACAAACTCTCAGCAAGCAAGTTTTGAGCAAGTAACCTGAAAGATATTGAAGATCATCACCTTATTCGCAGATATTTTATAATATCACAAGAATTTCTATTTTTTTCTAACTACATACGGGCTTATTTAAATAAAGGAGTCCTGCTTGCTCTGAACATTAGCTGTAAAGACACATGATTGCACTTGAGTGCACTGGCACTGAGTATGTAAAGCAGGGAAACATTTGTACCAAAGACAGGGCATGCCTGCAAACCCAACAAGAATCTGATCAATCACAATCCCAAATGGACAGTTTTTAGTTCACTTCAAAGGCGGAAAATCTGCACCTTTCAACTGCTATTAGGGTTATTACATACCATGCCACTGGAACATTCATAAATCTAAAGGCTGATCAAAGCAGCTGGAAGAATTAATATTTAATGTAATTTTTTTCACTTAATATTGAAAGGTAAGGTCTCAGCAAAGAAAGACTTTTCAAGTTTGCCCTACAATGAGAGAAGAAAACTGAGCAATAACCTCTGCTCCACCAATTCTTTTGAAAGAATTCTAAATCACTGCTTAGCAAGTTGAACCTACTCTAACTTGCTCCAGCCATACATTATTCCTTTCCACTAGCTAATTATAACCGAGTTTTAGGTAAACGCATCCAGGACAAAGCTTAGCATATTCTTGATAGATCTTGCAGAAGCAGGGGAATATTTCACAGACCTTGCCATTACAGCAATGTGTGAGTCAAGTCACTGAAAGTCCCAGAAAGGGATATTGTATTTGCTGCCACGCATCACCACTACTCTGTTCCCCCCAGGCTGGCAGCAGTGGCAGCTCTGCCTCCTGCCAAGCAGAGGATCACAGTTTGTTTACCGAGTTCTGACTGGAGGAAGCAGAGCGTATTTCAGTCTCATCTCCAGCAGCCCTGTCAAGCCAGCTGACAAAAATGCTCTTGAAAGGCTTCAGAGGGAGCAAAATCTAGTATTTAGCTGGAAAGCAGGCTGGTCTGGCACCCAAGGATGAGTGAAGGGGAGCAGGCACTACCCCATCTGAAAGATAAAACCAAAAAGGAAAACAAGTAACTGAGCTCCCTAAGTGGAATACAGATTAGCAATCAATTTGCAATTACAAGACAGATTAAGATCTCTACCTGAATACTTGAAGTTAATGAGTACAAGCTGCAATTAAATTTAACTCTATTTGCATTTCCTTACAATGTATGGAAAAGACCTGAAAATTTTGATTGAGATTTCATGTAGTAGAATGTAGTCGTTTAAATATTTATTTTTTTCAAATTAACACTCCATTGCTTCGAGAGGATTTCAGAAGGTTAAACACGTGAGTTGTGCATTTCTACAAAGACTTCCTTTATATAGGTTTACACGAACCGTGAAACTGGTTCTCATTGCCTTTAGAAGAGGCTTCTAACTACTATGAAAATAAAGAACAAAAGGCTTCACACATAACAAGTAAGCAGTCCTTCATTCCTTCTAATAAAATCATTAATCAAAGAAAAATTGCTTAAGCCCTGTTCCTCTTACTCTACTAATGGGAAGTCACCAAACACTAATAAGTAATAGGCATTTTTCATCGTACCCAACGCTTATTTGGAATTGGAATTGTATCTCAATTTGTCGGTTAACTGGATACGTGCTCATGCAGTGTGACCACATTATATGCACTTTTCCATGTCATCAGAGCCTGCCAAATCTCAAAGCAGAGCATTTAAAATATAGCTTCAGTATTTTTCAGAACGATTCCTTCAAAATTTGAAGTCAGTAATTTGGGGATGATTGTTATTTCTCACCCAAGCTGGGTGGCTGGATTTTCAACTCTTTAGATAAGAAAGCTATTGTTGTACAATGCTAAAACAGGAAAACACAAAACTTGCCTCTCTTGATGGCTATCACAAAAGGAAAATGTAAAAAGCTTTGGTTTCATTAAAAAACAAAAGTTCTATGATTGACTACCATCATACTTCAGTGCCCATAAATCATAGCTGCGTTCAGCAAGTTCACAAAGCAACAGACACTTGCATCCCTCTCAGGATCTCATGATGCTTAATCTGCTGAGTCATTGCAGCTGTGGCCACACACAAACTCCACAATTTATTAAGGCAAGTTTTAACAGCTACTGAATACTCTAAGAGTAACTAGTTGCTTTTTAAAAAAAATTAAATACATAAGTCGTTACTTACACGGCAGTTCTTACAGCAAAACAGCTATACATATCTGCCTAGGATTCTAAATTTAATCTTAGAAGCTTAAGAAAGATCACACAAGTGAATACAACAGCAGGGACTCTTGTTGCCAGATGCTCCTTGTTCAGTAAGAGCAATTATATACAACCTAAGTGTTCCTTTAGTTCTTCTATTGCCTCTGCTTCTTCCTCCAGAAACATTTTATATAAAAATAATAGTCAATTGTTATTTCTCTCTTAGTTCCCTAAAAGTGCATGCAATGTGAAAGATGGCTAGGAATGTGTTGTTTTTGTCAGTGTATTATTGAGCAGGAAAGGCAAATAAATCAAATAACAGACATACAATAAAATGTTATTTATTTTTGCCTCTAAATAAACCCCGTTTTTTAAATTCTGATTCACTGAGCTGCCATTAGGCAGAGCAGCTGAATCTCCTACACAGCTCAGAAATGCTGGGCCTTAACCGGCTTATCTCACTTTACAGGAATTTACCTGCTTTTGTGCCCTGCCTGGATAATGGCATTGAAATGGGTTGATAAAATGCTACAGAAAGTATCAGAGGAAGAAAAGCATCTGTCAGGAGATCAGTGTGTAGGAGTAACAGAATTCATTTTGGGCTGTTCCAGGCAGCAGTCAACATCCCTCTGATCAACCACCCCTCTGAACAGACAGCAGACTGCAAATATGACCAAGTCACCAAATCCTCAGTGATCATTGCCTTCAGTCAGGCAGACAGATCTCCTACCAAGTTACGATCTCAGAATCATGGACAGCAGAAGTGGGAAGACACCTCTGGAAGCCACCTGGTAAGAGCACTCCCCCAAAACTTGCTTAATAGCATGGTCCCCTGAGACTATGTTCAGGACACTTCCACATATTTCCAGGGAAAGAAGACACCCCAATCTTCCTGGTAACCTATGCTGGTGCTCAGTTACCCTCATAGTAAAAAAAAAAGTGTTTCCTTATGTTCAGATCATAAGAATCATAGAAGGCTTTGAGTAGGAACGGACCTTCAAAAGTCATCTAGTTCAACACACTTGCAGTAAAGAGGAACATCTTGCACTAGATGTGGTTGCTCAGAGCCTCATCAAAGCTGGCCTTGAATATCTCCATAGATGGGGGCTCCACCACCTCTCTGGGCAACCTGTTCCAGTGCCTCACCACCCTCATGGTGTGTGTTCACGTTGGCCCTGTCCTGTCACTGGGCAACACTGAGCCTGGCTCTGTGCACCCTCCATTCCCATATTTATACACATTCACAAGATTTCTCCCAAGACTTTTCTTCTCCAGACTGAATAGAATCAGCACTCTCAGTCTTCCCTCATGGAAGAGATACTCGTCATCATTTTAGGGGCCCTTCAATGGACTGTCTTCTGACCTGAGGAGTCCAAAACTGGACAAAGAACTCCTGGCCTGATCTCACCACAGTGGAGTGGAAGAAAAGAAACACTTTCTTCAGCTGGCAATACATGCATCCCAGGACACCATTTGCCTACTTTGCCACAATGCCACATTGTTGGCTCATGTTCATCTTGGTGTCCACCATCAGGATACCCAAGGGCCTTTTCTGTCAAACTGCTCTCCGAACTGGAAACTCCCCGAGTTTTGTCCTCTACGAAAACTTGATGAGGGTACACTTTGTCCCATTATTAATTCAGTTTCTCAACCTAGAAACTAAATAGCTTCTGTCTTTGGGCAAGCCTACACCTCTCAGTTGACTGCCATGAGGAGCCCAAGAGCTGCTTTAGACTAAGCTGGTTGCCAAAGTGAAATCAGAGGCCACACAAGCACAGCACTGCAGCTCAACTCATTATGCGAAGGAGAGAGTTTAGTCTAATTACATCCAACCTAATAAAGCAATCATACTGCTTTGGTAACCTGGACTGTTTTTTCACCTAGCTCTTAATTTTGCTAGAGGAACAGGTCAAAATGAGCAGAATTAAAGCCAGAAATATCAGCATCTTGCTCTGTGGTTAAGTGAAGTGCAGTTCCCCGTGCTCCTAGAGACTACCAGATGCCTGTTTTGGTATCTCATCTACTGAAAACCAAAGTCAATGAAATATTGAAGCATTAGGGTTTTCATTACAAGTCTTCTGCATTTGGAATGGCTGGGATTCCTACAGCCTTTTCTAGCTATTGAGGTAATTAATTATTCTTTACTAAAATATTTACATGAGAGAGCTCATCCTTGTATGCAAATCATAAAGGATCTCCTCAAAGCATGGAGAGGAGGAGGAAGGAATTTTCCAAAACTGCTGCATACAGAGATTCAAGTAATTTATTCTCAACAATTTCAAAATAAAATACTACAAAATATTTTAATTCTTCTGCCAAGTTGAGAGTTTGTAATTCTAGTTTGCAAGTCTAGTTGTTGAGAACCAATACTGCATTAGGAGAAGAGAGTTAACCAATCTCATCTTCTATAGACAACACTCAAGCTTTCCAATACAGCAATAAGTTTTCCAAGTCTTTTTTTTCTATAGTGTACATGTGCATGTCCACAAATGAAAAAAGCCTGTTTTAACAAGCATTTACAGACTTCAACACTGCCAAAAAAGCTCCAGGCCACCTGTGGACTGCTTTGTTCTCCCAAGACATTTTATAAAGAATATTTCATCCCCCATTTATTTCTATGTTCATAAATGCTGCCAGTTTTGTGAAGGTTTCTTCTCCAAAGGTCATCAAATTCCATAACTCTCTGCTATTTTAAATTTATAGCTGAAGTGAAAGCAAAGATGAAGAAGTGATTTGCAGGTAGATATTCACACACTGCTGCAACTGCAACTCTAGGTCTTTGCAGCAAACTCTGCAGCAAATGCTACACAGAATACCTCTTTAATATGAAATTGTCCTTTTGACAACCAACACCTGTCCCATGTTATTATTACGCTAACCAGAACTCTATAAAATATTTCTCTGGGATGAAAAAACTTACAGTATCCATCCAAAAAAAGATACTCTGGGCTCTGGGAACTCTGGAACTACAATCTTGTATGCTACAGAACCACAAAAAACAGCACCTCCATTTGTGGTTGAAAATAACCACTGAAGAATGACATACAGTGGGTGGCAAAAACAGTCACAATTGTAAAGTAACCAAGCAAATAACAAGCTATGTCCACAGGGGATAAAAATGCTATAATTTCCAAAATGCATGCTGCTATAAATAAGTTAAGAGGCTATTTGCTGAAGTACACAGATTAAGTTTGCAATCACATGGCTATTTTGCAGAAAGTGTTTGAGAGCAGACAGAGTGGCACCGCATCCATTGTTTGGGCTCGGAGCGATGGCGAATTGCGCTATACGAAAGCTCTGTAGAAAAGGGAGTTCATGCCACCTCCCTGAATTTAGCCCTCTTCAATATAAACAATAAAGCTTCCTTTTTAAGTTGCAACATTGGTATGTGGGAACAAGACAACAAGATCAGTCCTGCTTACCATTTCTACTTGGAATTCAGGCAAAGTCTGAGACGAAAGGCTGACTGACCAGAATGCCAAAACCCAAGTTTGATGATGACTAGTGCAAGCCACCTTGGTCCTCAGAGAATTTCAACATAACATTCTGGTAATTTTAATCACAGAAAGAGACTGGTTTTCACAAGCTCTCTGGTTTGTTTTCCATATAAGCCAAACTGGGAGAGATTCAGGGAAGACTGCATGCATACTTTGCTTTATACTTCAGCAAATCTGACAAGGTAACAAATATTCAACAATTCCAAAACAGTATGACCTATGTTGATCTTTCAAATGAGGAGGAATTTTGCAAACCAATAAGTAGGTGCTTATTTGATTGGCAGAACAACTTAATAGCTAAGGAAGATGAGGAAGGAGCAGGGAAGTACAAAGTCTTCAGAAACCTATTTAATATTACAAAAATACTAGTCAGCAACATGGTAGTGATGATGTTAAAACACCAAATCACAGGCACAAAATTACAGGCACAAAAGAAAACACTGCCATATAAACTTGTCAAATTCTCACAGGTTAGTTACAAATGCCATTACTATTTTTTGGAAACAAAACGAAACTAAAATAATTCTGATGACAAAAAAATTGAGCAAATTTGGTATGAAAAGCCAGGTGGGTGCTCATGCTGACTTAATAAGACTACATTAATAGCTATTTTAGTAAGTTATGCAATTTTTGTTTTAATTCTGTATAAATGAGCAAAAATTAGCTATAAAACTTTACACAAGCTTTATTAGAACATATCATATACTGCTGCAATGCTGCTCAGAAACATGACTGGTTAAAAAAAAACACAACAAAACTACAAATTCTAACAGTTCAGTAGAAAAACACTGGTAAAAAGGTAAAAAATAAAGCTTAAAAGGCTTACTAGCATCTAGTACTGAATAGATGTAATAATATAAACCTACAGTTAGTTATAAATGTAATTATGTTACATTTTCATTTGAAATACACATTAGAAAAGCAAGGAGAAAGAGAATACAGAGAATAAGCCTGGAAAACATACAAATAGTTAACAACACACCACATGAACGAGGCAACAGCAACTAAAATCAGGGGAAATAAGGAAGATAATGTATTCCCCCCAAGAGGCTGATTACACAATCTCTTCATCATATTATAAGATTTTTTTTCTACAGCATGGTTACAACAAGAAAGACTTGTGAGAAAAAAAGACTACTCTCTTGAGAATGAAGAATACACCAGAAGAAGGGAAGCAGCAAAGGAAGAAATTAACCATTTAATTCTGATGAGCTACCAGCAACAATTTGAACAAGAGAACAAGAAACAGCTCCTGCTAGAGTTACCATGTCCATCTTCCTCATTTACCAAAAGCAGGAGTTAAAAAAATATTTCTTAGCAGACCCTAAGCCTGTTCTAAGCAAGAATTACACCATGGAATTCAAAAGCAAATTTGCATATTGTCCTACCATGGGGTGCATTTCATCTGTACATTCTATAAGCATTAATAACAATAATAAATTACCAAGTTTATATAGGTTTTCAGTCTCTTTCATATAACCTGTTTTTTCTGTACCTGTACAACTTTGAAAATTGTACTTGCAAAAGCATCATTTATTATATCAGTAGTACTGCTAGTTAGTAATTTCCTTCTTTTCCCTTGAGAACTACACATTACAGAGAGATGCTATTTTGCTGGCAACAGACAGTATAAAGGAAGTAGACTACTGTAAAAACAAATATGTAAAAACTAAAATCAGCATTACTGCAACAAGAAATGTTTCCTTTATATATCATGTTAAGCACTCCTTTTTTTTTTTAATTAGCATAATAGCTCCATCAACATTCCAAGTTGGACATGAAAGCTGCAGGATGTGCCAGGCTGCCAGAGCAGCACCACTCTAGTCAGCAGCAGTACAGGACAGGGAAGAAACACACACTTTGAGGAAAACATCAGGACATCACTGCCATCAGATCTGTATCTGACAGGTAACCCATACTGGTACTCAGAGACTTACAGTCACTGCTTAGAGTTAGGCACCAGATAAAGTGTGAATTTGGTGGTGATCCTGCAGGCAATAAAAGCAAAGTTCCTGCAAAAGGGAGCAGGGTTGCTCTATTTGACTCAGCCTTCTGCCAGTTATCTGGTCTTCATTAGATTTGAAAAGGAAGAGCTAGAATGGCTATGTCTTCAATATCACCTGTCTAAATCATTCCATGGGAATCTTATATCATTAAATACTCAACTAGGGCTCTGCAAGCAACAGGTGAATTTACCACACACTGACATCTCCCCTTGAAATATCTTTGCCGCAAACCAAAAGCGAAGTAGCTATGTATGAGGCTGCACATGCAGGATGAAAGATGTGCTAATTGTTCAAGAAGCATATTCAAAATGGCATCAAAATGGAGTAGTGAACTACAGACTGGAACCAAACTAGCGTGCTATTGAAATCCTCCTCACTCCAGAGCACTTCTCTCCATGCTCTTTTTTTTTTTTCAGAAATGGGTTTCTTTTAACCTATATAAGATCTTTAAAATAGTTCCGCCTGTCACCAACTTAACTTACTAACTTAAATTTAAGACTATTTAATATAATGAATGTGCTGGAAAACCGCCCGTCTTATCCACGTTACCTAGTCTAAAAAGATACATGTTTTTAACTGGATTCCTTTCTGGCCTTATCTATAAAATATTTTTTAAAAAGAACAAAAGGAAAAGAATTTTAAATGTTTCCCAAATAAAATTCAACCTGGCAACAATCCAATCAGTATAAATATTTTGATACAATTTACAGAAATAGCATTAGGTAATGTTTTATGATGTTCATTAAGCTGTCATGCTCTAAATCACAACCAGTATCAAATGATTTCTTCCCTTCTTTTCTACTTAAGTTTGGCAAATATGCATGGTATAAAAGGTGTCAAGTAAAACTGCCACAGGATATTCTGGAAATCCCTGCACCAGCTGCACGCTCAAACATAAAGGAAGTGTCTTTCTGATCCTACAGCCTGATAATACTGGAGTTGCTGGAGGGTTACAGCAGTCTTTGAAAATAAAGCTTCATTACACTGGCATGGAGAGATGCAGTCTAATCCTTTTTGGAAGCTGGTCCCACAATCCTACATTTTAGAAAACTGCTGAAAGCCATTGTACTTTTGATGGGAAATGGTCATTAAGAGCACAGGTGCAGACCATGCAACAGGCAGCATCAGCACAACCCCTTCTTCTTTTTTGGAATTTTATCTGATAATGGCAGAAGCAAGTTGTAACAGCACCTTTTTGCTGCAGATTTGTTGCTGATTTGGAGATCTCATTTAGTCTCTTCCCTCTTTAGGACTTAATTTGTTCCACATGTTAAAAGGAAAAAAAGTTAAATACCCCGCTTTCCTGCTATAGCTGAAAAGTCACTGTACACTTACTTCCCTACAGACCTTCTGATTTGTAAAAACTCTGTACAGTTTACAGAATATGCTGTTGGCATAAAACACAAATTTAATACAGCATCCAAATCAAAGTGCATCAAAAGAAATGTTCTACTAATTACAGCATACATTAAATAAGTACAGCACATGCTAAGTAAGACCTTGAAATCTTAAGCGTAATAAATACTCAAATCCTAAATAACAAAATTTTGTTATTTGATATTTATACCAAATACATCCTTGCCTGACCCCAGTCCGGTTTTACCAACAGCTTCTGTGTAACTGACCTGATGCATGTTTCCAAGCTCAATACCATCAATGGCAATAATGAAGCATTTTTTTGCAATCCTATGAAACATCCTTCCCAAAGAGGATGGGAAGATGGAAAAAAAATCAGTGAAACACAAAAGAAAAGAGCTAGTGGTTTCAAATACTAATTGAATTTAAATTTTGTATCATTACTGCTCTAAGGTTTCTTTTACTCAGTAATTTGTGGTGTTCAGTTTTATTTGGTTTTGTTTTGTTTTTTTTCCTAAAAAGTTCAAGCTTACTTTAGAACAATTAATGAAGAATGTATTCATGTAGCTACAACAAATTTTCCAAGTGAGGGGCACCTTTTTTCATAGCTGCTTTTTTACCCATGACAGTCTTGCGGGTGAAATCTTTTCTTATGACCAGGTGGTGGTTGCATTATAAGGTCTTTTTGCTTGGCATGCTAAGAGATCACAACTGTTAGGATCAGCAGTTTAAAAGAACAGGCTTTACAGGTAAGAACCCCTTGTAAGATTTTTGTTTCTTTTCAAGTAACTCCTGGGACTTTCAAATAGCAAAGGATATTGTATAAGAAAAAGAAAATTTTATTACAGTGTCATGAAAATAGCTGATTCCCGGTGAGAAAAAAAGCCAAACAATCAAACTACAAGCTACAAGCAAAACAAAAGAACAAAAGATTGCCCATGACTGCAATTTTCTGTAAATCCAGATAAATTTCATAAATTTCAATTCCACAACCACAATGAATTAGAAAAAGGTGTCAAGGTCTATTAGAGTATCAACACCACTGCTTCCACTGTCACTACAATCTCAATGCTGTAAACACTGCCTGCATCATCTAGTGGACTATCATATTTTAGTTATAAATTTTATTTCATTAAAAAATCCCAAGCTGTTAATTTCCCCCACTCTCTACTCTCACTCAAAAACAGAGACAGAAACATAAGCAAGCCTTATGTGGACCTGCTTATTTTTATCATTTTAAGAGGGAGCCAAAAATACATCTTGTCTAGATCCACTCAGCTCCGGGCTTATGCTCCCAGCATTCAGTGGACAACTTATGTGCTCTGAAGCACCTGTTCCAACAATAATTTCCTTGTTTCCCACTGTACTACTCCAATGTGTAACAGAAGAAAAGACAGAGCATTAGGAGAAAAATAAGAGAGGAAATACACATCTGACTGTGAGCTTTTTTAGGAAGACACGGTCATTATTTTCTCTGATTTGTTTTGCCATCCAAGTATTCCAGAACTATGTGACAAAGTGAAATACTAACAACACACAACAGTAACAGTAAACAGTAAATAATGGAGCTTGACTGAGTAAACAGTAAACAATGGGTCACAGTGTTCACAAAGTGAAATAATCAATGCAATATGCAGTGGAGAGCTATGGCTCAGAATAGAGAGGAAACCAATAAAGACAGCATCATGGTGGACAGCTGCTACAAGTTGTCTGCTGAAGAAGAGTGGATGAAGTATCATTCGATCAACCAGAAATCACCTCACGAACGCACATCTTGATTCCCAGTGGGGACTTCAGATGTTCTGATGTTTCCTCAAGAAGGCACTCACGGCAATCCTGAGTGAGTGCCTGAGTGCCCTGGTGACATTTATTTGACATAGCTGCCAGGCAGGCCAACAAGCGCTGGATGCCTTCTGCTGGATGCCTTACACACTGGCAAGAAAGAACTGATTGGGAATGTGGCAGCTGATGGCAGCTTCAATGAAGTGACCACCAGTGCCAAAGCTTGAACTCTGAAGGAAAGTGAGAAAGGCAAGCAGCAGAAGAGACTCATGGGTTTCAGGACAGCAGACTTGTTTGGGGCAGACAAGAAGCTGTTCTAACCTGAACAGGTACCTGGAATGCACAGTTGGATCCATAAGGACAAACTCCCCATTGTTTTAGAAGCATCTTCCCCAACATGCATGTGGAAGTCAAGTAGGCCTGTCAGAAGGCTACATCAGCTGAACAGGGAACTTACATCTAAACTCTAACACAAACCAAAATGAACAGTCTCAGATTGAGATAAACACTCACTGGGTATGCAACAATAAGACTGGAAAAGAAAAAGCTTATCTCAACATAAAATTGACAAGAGACTAGAAGAGCAACAAGGGTTGCTGCACCACAGCAGCAGAAAAAGACTATGAAAATCTCAGCCTGATGCTGAAGGTGAGAGGTGCAAAGGACTAGGTTTATCCTGAGCCATGAGTCACATTCACTTTGAAAATCACAAACCCAACAGAAAAAGGAAGGTGAGAACACAAATGCTCTGATGAGATACTATGACAAACTTTTTAAAGGTCTTTCCTTTAAAAAAATTAACTATTTCTGAACTGCTCATCACAGGAATTTTATTTAATGTTTTAGACATAGTGATCTTTCAGGTCTTGCTTCTCCTCTCATGAGGAAAAAAGAGGGAAAAGAGATGTAGTAAAATATTCTCACTTTATAGATTCGAAAACATGGAATTTTGTCCACAAATAAAAAATTGTTAAAGACACCTGGAGACAAATTAGATACCTTTGAAAAATAAGTAATTGTAAGGTGCTAAAGACAGTTTGGCTTATAAATGTCATTTCCACTAGAATTCACTGCTTCCTTACCTTTTAGCTCTAATTATTGCATTTTCCAGCACACCTGCTCTAGTTCCACCACAGTCATTCTTGTTCAGGAATGCACAGTGAAAATTGTCACCAAAGTCTATATAAAATCATCTTCTACAATATGGAATTCAACAACTTTACCACTGATGATCTATCATGAACAATATTATCATAAATAACATACAACCTCCCCAGTAAATCACCTCATACATATATATTCAGCAAAGATAGTTCCTGCTTAAGGTTTAGAATTTACATGGGATTAAAGTTCCACTTTCACAAAACTCCCAAGTATATCAATAAACAGTGCTTGCTTTAAGAACTCCGATGATGACAACTTTGTCTTTCATCAATGACAAAACACTCAGTAGCTTCCTTGGGTCACCATAAGCTGGAATAATGTACATTGCAATACAACAAACCCATAAAGGAATGTGCATTAAACACAATGATGTCTGAGTTACACAAATCTGTTTGTAATCATACTTATCATTCTGCACAGTACACTATCTTCCATAGCTTAAATAAAATTCATACTACCCAAGCTCAGTCCAAAAGATGTTCCATTAGCTAAGCATTATAGGAGGTCATTAATTTACATTAATTGCTTACCATTAAGTTTATTACTTACTTTCCATCTACTTCTGGTCTTTTGCACACACAGTGAAACTTGCCACCAAAATCTATGTAAAGATCATCTTCTACAACATGAAATATTCGACCAATGGCAATTTTATCTTTGGCAGGTCCCATCTGAATTAAGGGAGAGCGTCTCAGCATGGATGCAAAGGATTCTGATTTTTCTGAAGGAACCTACAAATTAAAAGAAAAAATCACAAAATATACTATCTAAAGGAGGAATTAAATTAAACTTGAAACATACAAAAAGAGGTTGTTTTTAAGCAAAAGAACAACATAAACAGGCAGTTAAAGGATGAGAGATGTTTTGTCTTCAATGACACACTTTCCCATTTGAAGAAGTCAAAACAAGAGACAGGTTTGAATTCCAGCCCTGCTGGAAGGTACAAACAGCATGGGTTGTTCTGACATGACACAGTCGCAGGAATTACAAGAGTGAGCTCTGACACCTGGTAAATTTTCTGCTTTAAGAACAGGAACTGATAGATGTGGCATCCCAAGGACAAGGGCAGAAGAAAATGTAACGTGCACACAAGCATGCACACACAGCACAAAAATGAAAGCAGCTGGTGATGACAAATCACAAACAGAACTTTGGAGAATCACCCAGTTTCTTGGAACTCAATTGCTTGCCCCTGTAGGGCATAATCTCTATGATCATAAGCGCCATTTTCAAAAATTATGCATCTCATCTCAGTTACCACTTGTTGCCCAACACCAAGTCACAGCAATCAAATACAACAAAACTCCACAGTCAACTATTTTAGCCATTGAGCTGATCATTCAATCCCCTACTTCACAGACAAGTGCTGTCCCATTTCTCCATTCTTCACTCCTAACCTGATTTGTCTGAGGAAGATGATGGCAATGGAAACAATCATCCAGAAAGTGACACCAGGAATGTTCATTGCAGATTTCTAGTGGTCATACAGTCTCTCAGATGGAGCAGCTGAGTCCTACATATGGAAAGGACTTTCTCAAGCAAGAGTGAACATTAGCAAGGGTGGAGGGGTGTCTGCAGGAACTTGAGAAATACACGTAACATAAGTACAGAATGGCAGCACTTACAATACTGAAGAGACCAGACAAAAGCAACGGGCGGAGATGCTGGCTTTTCAGAAACTGGTGTTTTGGAGCACATCTAAAAATTATATAATAGTTTGAGCATAAAAGGACCTCTGAAGGTCATATAGTCCAATCTCCCTTACAAGGAGCAGATATATCCTCAACTAGATCGGGTTGCTCAGAGGCCCATCCAACCTGACCGTGAATGTATCCAGGGATAAGGTATCTGCCACCACTCTGGGAAACCCATGCCAGTGTCTCTTCACTCTCATTATAAAAAATGTTTTTCTTACATCTAGTCTAGATCTACTTCTAGTTGAAACTGGCCCTGGTACAAATAGTATCAATTTTGCTTATAAAATTCTTTTAAGTATCAAAAGGCCCTACTAAGGTCTCCCAGAAGCCTTCTCTTGTCCAGACTGAACAGCCCCAACCTGATCTGATAGACCCAGGAGAACTCCCCAGATGGCAGTGCTTGTTCTGCCAGCTCTGCATGGAAGGGGACTAATTGCTGGATGTCTGTTCCTGCAGGGAAGGTGCTCTAGCCCTCTGAATGTTTTTGTAGTCTTCCTTTGGCCACACTCCAATGGGTTCACACCTTCCCTGCAATGAGGGCACCAGAGCTGGATGTAGTATGCCTGCTAGGGCTGCACCAGTGTGCAGCAGATGGGCAGAATCACTTCCACAATCTGCTGGCCACACTTGCTTTGATACAGCCCAGGATACCCTTAGCTTTCTGAGCTGAGAGCATACCTTGTCAGACTATGTTCAAAAGTGCCTCACAGGAGGGCTGCTTAAATACCCAACCTAGAATCACCTAGGTTAGAAAGGATCTACTTGTCTGATTTTCCTTCTGTGTTTTTAAGTTTTTCACAAACACGTGTATGCCTTTAACTTTCCATCCATATGGTTATTAAAAATCAATAACAAAATACTCTTCAAGATTATATATATTAACCAGAAAGTAGAAAAAACATAATTTAAACCTCAGTAAGATCCAAATGGAAGAAGTAACTCCATTGGAGGAATGTAACAGATTATTTCTGGAGCAAAGTTTATGACTGTACAAGCAGGGTGGTCCTATCTCACCCCCTGAGCAACTTTAGCTATGTGTTATATTTACTTGCAATGACAAGTAGCATGCATGTCAGAATGTGAGAGATGAGGATGAAACATGGAGAAGTGAGATGGGAGATTGGTGATCTGACTGCTACAATTAAGAGGTGAATGACATACTAACCTCAAATATAGTCAATGGCTTGATGGCTTAAAACTCAAAACTTGACTGGAAAAGACCCTGAGCAACATGAACCAAGTTTGTTCTGCCTGGAGCAAGGGGTCTGAACAAATGCCCTCCTAGTATCACTTTCACCACTTATTACTTTATTTAGTAAAGAGAGAAGACTGAGAGCCTGCTAGAAATAATATTAAAACAAAACTGAATACATTAGGCTACTCTCTGACCAAGTGTATATTGGTAAGCGCTTATTTAAGCCATTACCCTAAAAAAATTTCACTACCCACCAGCCCTTAATTTTCCATATCTTATAACTACTAAAAGCATGCACTGTTGCTTAGATATTAATTTAAAGCTCAGGATTTTTTTTTAAATTGCTGTAGGCATTACTAGGATAACAGATCACAGTAATTCATGCGGTTCATTACCAAATTCCTCTCTACACTTCTACTATTTTTTTACTTTAATGGATGCATCAAAACTCCATTTTGCAGAAGGCAACTGAACCAACTCAGACAATATACCCCAAAACCTGACATCCAGCAGTTAATGCCCTTCCATGCAAAAAAGCAGCACTAAGCTTTGTTTTTACCATCACAGTTTGTCTGCACACTGAATTACTTTCAAGAAACAAGGCTGAAATCTCAGAAGGAACACTGAGAGAACTGATATGTCATTACAGCAAGTGACATTTCAGCATACATACAATTACAACAAGTAATTTCTCTGAGTACCATCTGCTTTTTATACATTAAACTATTCACTCTAATGCTGGTGACTCTTATATTGAGAAGTTCAATATAACTTTTTCTGATCTCAGAATATAAGCACTCAAAGTTTAAGCCTCATGCCTTTAATTCATCAGAGATGTACAGCACTCAGCCTCCCCTTGATCAAACAAGTTCAAGTGCCTTCTATACCTCCTACTTTGAACACATTCACATCTTTGTGCCTAACAGCAATTAGTGACTTTAGAGCCTTTTTAAAATGAAAGTTCTGCTTCATGTACCAGTAAGAAAGGTTTAGAAAAACAATTTTTAAATTTAAGAATGTACAGTTATTGTTTAACTCAGCAATGCTCCCAGTAAACCTGCAGAGCTCTCCAAATCTCCTGCAGTCACAAGCTTTTTGTGTCCTCTCCTACAGTAGTGCTTGTACTGGGCAAAATGTTCTGTGCTATCTACCCACCACAGGTCTTTGCCACTCACATCCCTACCCAGATATCAGACTGACACAAGGTTGATCTCTTCCTTTCTTCCTTCTTTAAAAAACATTGTTTCACATGCCAGTTTATATACACCCCAAGGTACAGAAAACACCATCACTAACTGCCTCAAAATAAAGCACTATGCAAAATACTGTATAGACTTGTGCTTATCGTTATTTTTTCAGACAACACAAGCTATAGCCCTGCAGTCCAGGGTTTATTATCAACAGATATGTAAACAAGAAATAGAAAAAACAACTGACAGAAAAAAACCTTGTACTTGTCATGAAAAGCATATCACAACTATGTTGTAGTACTGGAAGAAATCAGAAGTCTGAGACGACTCCAGAGCACTTGGACTTCCATGTGAACAGGACCTATATCTTCAATACAATACCCATTTTACCTTTTCAATCTCCATTTGAATAAGAGATACTGTCAAAAAAGTATCAAGTTAACTGTTATCCTTTTACTTGTAAACGGTAATGATCTCAAGTGGTAATAAATAGGACAATTTGCAAACTGCTAGCTAATGCACATTATTCACACAGGGAGAAAACATACTACAGACAATGGCTGGATCCTCCAGTGACTAAGAGAAGTACAAATCTGGTTTAGTGCTTTTGAAGCCTGATCTTTAACTCTGCAATATGTACCAAGTCAATTATTAAAAATGCTGTCATTTGAAAAACTCAAATGCTTTTGGATAAAGCAGAGATGTGAAACTATGCACATAGTAGAAAATGGAGAGATTATTCTTATACAGCTCTGCATAATGCAAACTAGAGAACAAGTTTTCTGTACTATACAAACAATTGAATGAAAGTACCGCAAAATTCATCTATCAAGCCTTCTAATTAACAGCACAACATCATCCAACTTACAGAATACAGTTACAAACAAAGACAGCATGAACTCATGAGGCTGTTCTTTTAAAGTCCACTGTCAGTTCTACATTTTCCCCAACATAATGCAGCTCCTTTTCCTCCTCAATTAGAGGCCTGAGGTTTTGTCCTAGTAAGAAAAACAAAAACAAAAATAATCAAACAACTGAGCTTATACTGTTTCCCAACAGTTTCAACTTACAGCTCAAATTAGGCAACTACAAAAACAAAGAAGATCCTTCAACTTCCTTCAAACAACAGACCTTTCCATTTTATTCCATACAGACAGATAGAAACAAAACTAATATAAGCTTCTTGCCAACAAAGGGTTCTGAAGATTAACTACTGTATAAAGCTGAAACAAAAGCAAGATCAGTGTTATTTAATAAAACTACTAAAGGAAAAATAGTCCAAAGAGAAAGCATAAAAGGAGGATTCGTGATCCAAAGCAGATACAAAAGCAGTGACTTAGGGGAAAAATCCAAGATTAACAACTGTAAAGTCACAAAGGAGAACTCTGAAAGCAATCAAGAAGAAAACTGGAAGCTTCCCTGCTAGTAAGCAAGAAGATATTTATACAAAGATTCATATGATTGACTTCACATGAGAAGATTGTTACAAGACCAAATTTCTGTAAAGAAAATACTTGCACTTAATGACCTGAATTCTTCAAGGGAATTACTTTAGTTAAAAGGATTGTAATATATTCTAATACTCATTACTTAACATCTATAGTCCAGTAGCAGAAATATCAGTATAAATATAAAATGCATCAGATACTATGTTCTTTAATTTCCACTCACACTTCAGTGATTATTTCAATACCACTCTCAATAGCAGCCCACTCCGATCTACACAGCTTTGGAATAAACATAAATAATGTCTGTATCCATCTTTTTAAAGGTAAGTCTCAACAAGGCAGCAGAAGAAAACAGAACTATTTTTTAATACAATATAGCACTACAAAATAGGTATTCAAGAAGCACACAGTGAGCACAGTCATACTTGGCAAAAAACACTGCAATATTTTGCTTGGTAACAGATGCAATTTGTAAGCCAAGTTCACATATTAAAATGACACTTAAAAAAAGTTTAAATTATATTTTGAAGATTCAGAAAGATTACATTTGTATTTTAAGAAGAATAAAAAATTCATTATAAAGTATTTGATATCACTTCATGTTCATCAACATCCTTCCGTCAAGCTCAATAACTTGGTGGTCACTGCAGTGCTGACTGATGAGTATCATATATGCAAAACCTAATTTTGTTTTCACATACAGAATAGCTTCTAATTAAAAGTATCTCAGCTGTGCAGAGAACACACAATACACTTATATATTTGTATGTATATTGTCCTCATAATAATGAGCTATGTAATAATGTGAACTGAGCACATTTTTAAAAGAGATGCAAATAACAATTAAACAAATACATGTAGCACTTAAATGGTAAAATGCCACAGTGAAACAATCTTTGCATCTCATAACTAAATTTGTCAAGTAGGATCATGCAGATTTGAAAAACTGCAAAAGATTCCACAGGTTTTTCTGAATTGCGCTTTTAATATAAAAATTTCCGTGTTGTCTAGAAATCTCCTCTTGTTGTTTTTAAGTCTGTGGCTTGTTCAAGATGGATATTTCTTTTATTTATCTTTGAGATGCAGTACACAAACTGACTGTACTACAAACTCATGAAAGAGCATAATTATTTAGAATACTTTGTGAAATGAGGCAAATTACCAATGTCTTATTACATGCTGCTAAATCACATATAGCAATACTGCTCATAAAACAAAGGTAATTTTTTTTTTATTAACAAACTAACCTCCTAAGTCCTACAACAAAAACTGTGCTCTCATAGTAAATCCAAAGATAGATAATTTTTTTAGTCAATTTATGCTATGCCTACTCCTTATTAGTTGAGTCTATTTTGGTCAAGTCTGAATTTTTCAATATTACATATAGTGACACATGTGCCTAAAATTTAAAATTATACTTCTTTTACCTGTTACTTTTCACAACTATGCTTAGGAGGAACAGAATAATACAACAGAGTACATGGGGAGCAAGGGAATGACATCACAGCTGTAACAAGAAGCATCTACAGCTGCTTCTAGATCCTTCTGTGAAACTTCATCAATCAACTGCTCATTAAAAATGCCAGAAAACAGCACAGTCATATTGCACACAAAACATAATGCTACCCAAACCACCAAGGCTTACCCAACAAATCTTATAAATTACAATTTGCTGCACTGGTTGACACAACACCAACTTCTTGTTTTCGGTAAAGGAAGGCTTTCCAGTTATCTTCACATTTTAACTGGGTACACAGTGCAAAAGTGTTTCAAATATAGTTTTTAAAATGGACTGTCAACTAGCCAGAAGGATCACTTACTAAATTAAGAATTTATTTCATAACACAAAGCATTACCTTTTTAAATTTTTCTGTAATTTAAACTTACATGTAGAGTAATACTTCTTGTTTTAAATTATCTTTCTTTCAATGACTGTTTTCTAGAAAAAAATTAGAACATTGCAATGGTAGCAATAATTAACAAAATATGAAGTATTCATAGAGGTGGAAAGAATCATTGACAACAAAGCTGTGAAGAGGACAACAGTACAGATGAAAGTTCATTAATGTTCTGCTTTAAGGTATAAAACCAGAGCCAAGTCTTTGTGCAATTTCTTCATCATTAACGGGAAACTAATTCAGATAGCTACCTAAATATTTTTACTACTTTGTTTAGTATACAGAAAGAGATTTAAAAAAACCAATAACAGCAGAAGTAAAAGGTGATTCCTACAGTGTCCAGAACCAGTACGTTCATAGCTTTTTGTGCTCCTCCCAGCTACCTCCAACTCATACACACTCCTACCTCTGTGCATACACTAGGTCCTAAATGTGCTGGTGTCAGCTATCTCAATGGCACCCCGGGGAGCACACAAGCATCAGATTATTGCCAGTGTGACCTTATCAGAACTGAAAGCCTGCAGAACATCCAAAATATCCAACACTCCAGCACCATTTGGAATAGAAATCAGTCTCTGAATCAGAGGAAGTGGAAGTGGTTGAACCTACTGCACAGATGTCAAAAAGAAAATCAATCATACCAGATAAGCAACCACATTCCTAAGAGAGACCATACTGCTTTGAGTCCAGCATCTGCCTGTGCAGCTAGAAAGCTCTGACAGAACTCTGCATTATTTCTCTGTGCAATTATATGTCTGTGTCCTTGCATTAAAGGTTGCTGTACAGGGTTGTCATGCTGAAATGGCTGAAGATAAGACAGTGCTACAAGAGTTTTTCCACTTACCACTGTTTAGTCCTTCCAGGCTCTATTTTTCAGGCATCTGGAAGACAGGATGCTGCTTCAGTAGCCATATGTGAAAGAGTAACTGGCATCTCCCACAGCAATTCTGGGTATAAACACCCTGTTGATAACTACAATCACTAGGAAGTATTTAAATTCATATTTAACCTTTACATTATGGTTCCACACACTACCTTCCAGGTATCACATAGGCAGCCAATCAGGAGCAAGCAGCAAGCTTTCACTTGTGATAGTGATACTGGTAGTCTCAAGACTGTTTAAATGTTGGGGTTCCACTATGACAGCCACACTTCTAAGGCATATCACATAAGCATATCACTCACCTTCAGACATGCCAAAATGATCATTTGCTGACCTGGAGCAATCTCAAAGAGCGAGTTCCAGACTTGTATTTGTTCTTCGAGTAGTGCAGTCTTTCCCACACTAAGGACAGATGTCTGACAAATGCTCTGGGTTTTCCCACACAAATGTGTACTACCGAGACACCACTACTCTCACAACTGTGCAGAAATTCATCTAACTGTAATTATGTCCTCCAAAGGGGCAGCATGCATCAGTTGTCTGCAGTGTACCAACAACATTCAAACTCCAATATAGTTTATTTTCAAGATGCAAATTTTTTAAAATCCTGTGATGCAAGCACATCTGCCATAAGCAAGACAGATCACCCTACAGACCCAGCTATGCCCACAGCTGGGACAAGCACAGCTCAGAAGATGCAAGTTCTGATACCTCAGACAGAGCATCCATAGGCTAAAACTTGAAATATGACACAACTGAAAATTACAGGTAAAAACTGCACTGTATTTGTATAGTTTTTGCTTTCAAATAACTGTAACTTTCATTAAATCGTCTTTTCTTAACTTCGGTGGGAAGACAGATTAAGAGAAATATTTACAATTGGTAGTTATATTAAAAATAATTTTGAATTTTGCTTTAGTGCTTGATTTCAAAACACCCAGCATCACATATTATTTGAAACTGAGGTTACCAAGATATTGCATAACAGATATACAACCCTTAAAAAGAATAACCATGTAGCTTTTAAATTATCACTTTCACATTTTAGCTTATATTCTGTTCATGATTTAGCAGAGAGAGAAGACGATTCTTTACACCACCTATTAAAATAGTTTTTATTTTCATCTCTTCATTAATATTGCTATTATTTTTAAAATATTGACAAGAAATTTAGGTACACAGTCTCCTCAAATTTCTTAATCCTTTCAGGAATGAACTTCCAGCTGATTAAACAGATTTAAAATACATACGCTATTGGAAGAATAATTTCTATTTTCTCTGTTTCAAAAATTAGTTATAGATTGTACTGATACCAATCCAGTCCTTTCCACCAGAACTTTAGAAAAAGTCTGTTGAATTCCTTCTTAACAAATGTTTTCCCTTAAAACACGTTACTCAAGGAACTACATAGGAAATTCCTCAAACTCACTTCGCCTGTGTCATCTAGAAACAGCAATGCCCTCTGCTGTACGGGGTGCGGAGGTTCACCGCAACCCCAGCACAGCATCACTGCCTGCCTGAAAGCCTCTCTTCTCACATCACTGATCTCTGACATGCACCTGATGGTTTGTACTCTGTTACTATAAAGTAATAAAGCACTAACAGAAGTTTTAATAAGCTGTCCTACATACTGCAAGCCCAGTGACAAAGTTGTAACAGTGATAACCCAATCCTACCCAACAATGTATTTGACAAACTTCACCACTGATTTTTAGCAAAACATTTTTCTTGACTACTTAGTGAACAGTGCATTCAATGTACTAATCAGTTCATTCCTTCTTAGATTTTCTTCTTGTTCTTATCTTGTTGATAACCCAGCTAAGTACACAGCTCAACAACTGCTACTAGCCATATCAATAAAAATCATCACATCCAACCTAAAAGATAAAGTTTCCTATTTTGATAGGCAGGCAACTTCAGTCTACAAATAGGGGTAACATCTAAAGCAGTAGGCTGTCCTTATAAAATTCTTCTGAATTCCAGAGTGCTTAAAATGTGTCTTTCTTTGTTGTGTTTAAGAATACAAAACTAAAAATGCAGCAGGAAAAAGCATCAAGAAGTAAACTGCCTGCTGTAGACAATGTTAAACACCATGTGAGTTTCTGAGATCATTTTGCTTACCATATTGCTATGTTTTAACAAATTTTAAATAACATTTAAGTGCCTGCTCTAGAAGTTTGAGTATTCACAAAACAGCAACAACTAGAACTGTGAACCAAAAGTGAAAAATAGAACACAGAACCCTAAAAATTACCAAAGTAGCACAAAATATCACCAAGCTACTATGAAGCAGAGGCAGCAGTACACATTTGGTGCTCTGCTCAAAAAACTTAAAAAACTACCTAGGAAAAATACTATCACACTCTTTGAATTACATCAGATAAATGCACATCAACATGCCCATTTATCAAGTTTCCTGCTATTTGTATAAAATAAGCCACTGCCTGCCACCAAATACAAAGCTTTCATGCCATTCCAAAAATAGAAGAAAACCACCTGACATAGAAAACCAGTGCCGAAAAGTCATCAAATCTCCATTTTTTTTAATTTAAGAAGGAGAAACCTTAAGGACACAAGCAACATCTCTGTACCCACATAAGATCCAAGTCCATCAGAAACCTGAGAAGCGTTTGTACCTTTCTATTTGTCAGCAAAGATAAGGAACACAAGCTTCAGATGTGGCTCAGGCAGGCGATGAGCAAGACTACATTCCTCCTGTTCGGAAGAGTAGATCCTGCAGATGGGTGGCACCACAGAAAAGGACTGCAGCTAAAGTCACATCACCCTCTCCTGAGACAGCGTTGCTCCCCCTATAAGCATTTTCCCAACAGGAATTAAAATTATTTGAGTTCTTCCAACTGCGTACCGTGTATCCTCTTATGATTATCACCCAGAAACCTCCCATGCCCCGCTGTGGAAAGTTTAATCATCAATAAATACACCTTCTAGCAATGAAAAAATAAGTTAAGAATGGTGAAAAGGTGATTTCAAGAAAATCACACAGACACAGTAGATTACATTGCAAGTCATACCCCTTTCTTGTTTCCATATCCCACCTTCCACTGCTTGCAAAAATCCACTCCCTCTTCCGCACATTCTCAAAATCATCAATAACACTCACACTCACCAAGTGCTTTGCTAACTGCAATTTGGATATCAAGTCCTGGATTTAGTGACTGAGGCATTTCTCATTCTACGTTCCCAGTACCAAACAAATCTTGCAATATCAACCCACAACATTAATCTCCAACCGGGCACACTCCAAGTAATCCCAGCCCCTGATGTGCTCCAATGGAACTGGAAAAGTTAGAAGAGTGGCAAGGATGAAAAGTAGCATAGAATTACTTCAGGCTGAGGTTAAAATCATCAAGGTAAGGGATTTTTTTAGACTGGAAGAGATATTCTGTTTCCCTAGATGTCTCTTAATGGTCACTATCACAGCACACACTGGGGGAAAATCAGCAAGACAAAAATCAACATAACAGCCAAAGAAAATTATGGTTATCCACAAAGTCTCTACAGTTGTCTTATCCACTCACATTCATTCTTATACCAACATAACTTGTTCACATTCTCATATCTATAGGCTCATAAGAAATGTATAATGAAGTGGTGTGGGCATGACCACTTGGTGTAACACCAGGGACAAAGGATGTCAACAGTCAAGGTCTTGCCATATCTCTCTTATTCTTGTTTGGCAGTGATGAGCTATGTTTTGTATAAATCTTTTTACATTCAAAGACACTCAATAGTTGTCTATAGAGCGGTCCTATACTCCAGAATCTTACTTACACTTACTGCAGCCTCAATAAACAGCAAACTGATGCTCATTGTCTATGCACTCAGTATTTGTTTTTATAAGAGTAATGGGAAAACAAATTACACATACATGTGATACAAACCTGCTGCTACCTTACTGGTGCTTGGAAGTTCGGCCTGCTCCATGCTTAGAAGAGTGCAAGCCCTGACAAACATACCAAGATCCTCAGTTTTACCCCTGACCACAGTGTCACAAAATTATAGAATCGTTTAGGTTGGAAAACATCTTTAAGACCATCAAGTCCAGCCACTAGCCCAGGCACTGACAAGTTACCACTAACCCACATTTCTCAGCACCACATCCACATTTTTAAATTGCTTCCTCCAGGAACACTGACTGAACCACTTCCTGGGGAAGCATGTTTCAGTGACTGACAACCCTCCTAGGGAACAAATTTTTCCTAATATCTAATCTAAACCTCCCATGTCACAATCAGAGGCCATTTCCTTTTGTCCTATTGCTTGTTACTTGGAAGACATGGCTGTCCCCCGCCCAGCTACAACCTTCTTTCAGGTAGGAGAGCAATGAAGTCTCCCTTTCAGCCTCCTTTTCCACAGTTTCCTCAGACATTTCTCACAAGACTTAAGACTGGTGCTCCAGTTTTCCATGTTAACATATGCTATTCAATCCTCATCCTGCTGTTTCTTTTGACACCTGCAAGCATTTCCATTTCCATTTCATTCATCAAGACTTCTGATTTCCACAAGTCCACAAGCGTATGGACCTAACAGGTGTTTGAACTGCCTGCACTTCTGTAGGATACTCACTAAGCAGGGTGATGCAGTGACAAAACAGACAAACATACACAAGCAGCCAGCCAGAAGAGCTGTGCATGGAGTACGCACTTCAAGCCCACAGAGCTAAGGGAAAAGAAACCTGCTGCATCGGACAAAAGGCAGAGAGAGGCGGTGCCCGCAGAGGCCCTGCCGGGTCAGCCAGGCCCCGGACACTACCCAGGCCGGCTCTGCCGCGCCCTCACCTGCCGGAAGCCCGAGGCCGCAGTACCGGTGCCTGGACGCTTCTCTGTCTGCTGCAGGTGGGTCTCCGCATCCGGCGCTCCCGCCGGCGGGGTACCGCTGCACCGCCTGACTGCCAGAAGCTGCGGCCGCCAAGGCCGGAGCCCTACCCGGGCGGCAGTCAGTGCCCAACGCGGCGCCGCCATGCTTGTCCGCGTGGAGGGCGGTGCGTGAACTCCGACCTCCAGGTCACCGGCACGCGGCGGGCGCAGGCGCGCCGGGAGAGGATGAGGCGGGGCGGCCGCCATCTTGGCTGAGGGAATGTCCCTTAGTGATCGGACCGGGTTCTCTTAGGCGGCCGCCTCTCTCATGGCCACCTTCCGTTGCCCCCGGAGGGTCAGGCACGGTATAACAGCATTTCTTGGAGGAGCCGAGCTGGCTGACGGAAGTGCCCGCTCTCCTCCGGTGGCTTTCGAGGATAGAGGGACAGGGCAGAGAAAGTCGCCCTCTGGCGCCCCGTCCCGCCCGCTAGAGGGACGAGCGCTCACCCTCACGGTAGGCAAGCAGGCGGCCGATGTCCTGCCACAGGGGAGGTAGATGCGACCACGACACAATTGCGCGGAGCCCTGGAAATAAAACTGAAATTGCAACAGGCAGCCAGGGAGAGAGACGGTGGATGAAGATGCCGCCGAAGCTTACATGAGGCTGCAGCTGCAACGCTGAGAGGGGGACGCGTTACGGAATCACAGAATAGTTTGGGGTAGAAGGGATCTTAAAGATCATCCAGTTCCAACCCCTCTGCCATAGGCAGGGGCACCCCACTAGATCAGGTTGCTCAATGCCTCGTCCAGCCTGCCCTTAAACACCTACAGAGAAGGGGCATCCACAATCTCTCTGGGCAACCTGGTCCAGTGTTTCAGCATCCTCACTGTAAATAACTTATAACTAGCCTGAATCTATCCTCTTCTAGTATATATCCATCAATCAAGGATCTATCAGCATTACTTTGAAACCAAGGGGCTGTTTCCATTAGAAAATAAAATTTCTTTTTTATATGATCTTCCACAGTCACGGGACACTACATTCATCACGTACAAGTTTTTATTAAGCTTATCACATGTCATTAAGCATATATACTATATCTGGCATGCCAACAAGGTCGTGGGGAGACAAGGTTTTTCTCCTCCAGACATATGAGAGCGGTCAAAGTTTCATGGATTTCACTCAAATGTTTCAAAACATGTTTATATTTCTAAACATGGTGACAAACACTTGCCAAAAGTTCTAACCTTACTGAGATCATGTGCCATAAACACACAAAACACGAGAAATTTGAAGAGTACAACAGATAAAGTAACACATAGGAGGAAGAGATCTTGGAAGAGAACTATGCTGCGATACAAGAAGTTGTGCCTCTCACAATAGATTTCTGGGGCATTAAATAGGGGTGGCTAATGGTACAGGCTTTTCACACATTGCAGAAAATAAGATGGTACTGAGATGTTTTTGCTTACAAGAGAAGCAATGTTAGCATTTAAGAGAAATTCTCTTGGTATCTGAAAAAAGAACCACTTCTGTGATTAGGATTACTCTTACAGTTCATGCTTCATTAGTGTAAATGGGATGTCATCATGTGTGAATGCAGATGAATCTATTCACAACTGATCTAAAGTTTGGAAGAGTATCTTAACACATTAATATAGGTTACAAAAAAAAGACTGAAAATGTTATTCTAACTGAAACAAACCAGTACTAGTAGGCATCATGCTCCCTTCCACTTGCAGTGGTCAGAAGTTTCCTAGACAGAAAATCCACAAACATTACCCTATCTGCATCTTTTGTGTGAGGACCATGCTCATAAGACAGAAGTCTTTTCTTTAGTTGGGAGTGATCCTCCCAGCCTCTGTGTGTCCCATGCAGGCAACTCTTAACTGAAGTAATCACAAAGGAGTGAAGTACCAAGCTTCATTTTGGCAGCAACGGTAGATTCATAATGATTAAGTTGAGCAGTAGTTACTGATTCTAAACAAATTATGTATCCACAGTATATGTACAATATAATTAACTTCTCAAAAGAGTTTTTTCATTGCTGTTTTAAAGGTTGCCTTCAAATTATAGGTAAGTCCTTTAAATGCTTGAAAGGCATAAAAATTCCCCTTCCCACACAAAACCCTAAACAATGTATTTTTAGTTTCAAAAATATTCTGAACCCGCAAACAAGCTTGGTGTCAGTTAATCTGATAAAACAGCTATGTGCTAAATGAAAGCACATCTGGTGGAAAGAGCGCAAAGAATGTTACAACTGTGCTTAGTTCTTGCTTGCAGCATCTGGCAGTGGGTGGCAGGACAGAGATGGGGATCTCAGTGGGTCTCCTCCGCTGTCTGTTCTGCAATAGTTTCTGTGGCACTGGCATTGGCAGCAGAGTTGAGAACGTCTCCAAAGTCTCCCCCAGCAGGTTTGCTTCCTCCTACTTTAAACTAGAACACACAAAGAGACTCAATGTAACAATGCAGTTACTTGGCATGTCAAAACCTGTATAAAACAAGCACCACTGCATGAGTTCAGTACCTCTTCATCAGGGCATCTTTTCCAGGACTGGGCTACCTCTCAAAATACTCAAAAGATGAGGCTAAGTATCATGAGATGCGCAATCACCAACAGCTGATTATCACAGCAGCCTCCCTTTGACTTTGAGATGCATAAAGAATGAAGCACCCTGGATTTCAGAGAATCTGTATGTTGACACAACCTCCATAAAAACAGATACAGATAAGCAGCCTTTCATTTCGGCTTTAAAAACTTCTGAGTTAAAATTCCTTTGTATTGATCAAGAAAGAATCTTGAACAGTTTTCAGTCTCAACAGCAGTTGCTGAGATTTTTAGTGGAGCATAGCAATTATTTTAATTTCACCAAGTAATGTGTTTGCCTTTTCAATTCCCTTCACAGTATGTACTCAGTGGAATGGCAGGAGTGTTAATGCCAATTACTTTTTGAGGGAACACCTAGTTTTAGTATGTTGTCACTTGCATGCTTCTTCATTCAACCCAGTGTGCCCATGATAAAATTAAAATCTGGTTCCAGTTACACGCATATGTTCTTTTTAAAGTTACTTTTTTTTTTAATTTGGAGAAGTTATTAATGGTTGTTTCTGCTGCTTGAAGCATTTTAAATTACAATACAAAGACCTTGTATATTTCATGCCAGAAATGAGAAACATCCCAAGCATACTAGTCTTTAGAAAGGCACAGAAATGCAAGCCTAGGTAATTTTGAATAGGTGTCTCATACTAGCTGTTTGAACAAGCCAGCCAGCTGTTAGTCCTTCTAACATCCTCCTGTAAGAGGTAGAGGAAGCCCATTTTTCAATCTCATTGTTAGACAGACAAACCATTTCCACAATACTTAAATTTCACCTAAGCCTCTTCAACATTTCACTGAGATATTGGGGTACCTAGAGTCTACTTCAGTCTTTACATCCACGGCTCCACAATCACCAAGGTGTTTTGGTAATGCTTACCTTTAAGTTTTCAACTTTTTCCTCAAAGGATTTGAAAGTCGGAGAATTTCTAGGAAAGTAAGGGGGGGAAAAAAGGGAAACCACAGAATTAAAAGCAAATCTGGTTAGTCTTTAAATATCAAAAAACAAACAGATACTTCTTGCAACATCAGTTTGGTTTCTTTGGGACTCTTTCCCAGTTTTGAGTGTAGCACAGAAATAGTTTAGATCTGGATCTTCTCAACTACTACAAAACTGAAATTCAGACATTCTCAAGTTGCAGCTCATTTGTGTGTTTGGCAACTATGCACTGCCAGACTCAGTCTCACAACCTTTCACCACAATGTGGAAAGGAAAACTAGCATGTATTTTAGATTTAGCATATTATTCCCAGTGATTTTCAACATGCTTCTGGCTTAAAGGATTTGTTCAGAAAGCTTAGTCATCACTTCTGGTTAGCTTAGTACATTATTGCCTGTCATCAGAGTTTTTCACTTGTTACAGGAAAACTAGTTCAGTGTAATAGATTATGTGTTCAATTAGAGAAGCATGGTTCATGGTGTTTTTTTCTGCTACCACATTAAATTAAAAGGAGACTCCCCCTTGTCTTTTAAGTGCTGGGGTCAGCTGTGATTACAAATGGTAAGTTCTGCATATGAAGAACAAGACAGCTTGGTATTTTCAATGCTGAAGGACGTGTATGATATATTATGGTCAGAAGAGCAGCTAATGCTCACTAGTCATTTTCAAGTTGTGCAATAGCTTGTACACATCATCTGCCTTTATGCAGGATAAAAGATGCTTCCCTTTAGTAGACCCAGACTAAGGCTTTAGAGCAGACTCAAAAATAAATTATGAAGTCGAAAGAAAGGTTTTTTTCAAAATAGGTCTTAAGCTTCCCATCCTCCTTTGCTTGGTATTTGTGTAGGTCACACACACTTAGGGGCACTCTTTCATTTGGGAAAGCACACAGTGATGTATATACACATCAAACCAGACTCTCTCAGGAGATGGAGGGACATGGGAGAAAAAGGTAAGCACGAGAGGCTTTCTGTGAAACCACAATAGTTTTTGCTTTCTTTCATTGTCCTAAAGCAGATGTCAGGCAACTGCCTTCTGAACTTGGAATAATTTAGTAACATTGCATTTCTAACAGGCAGAGAAAAGTAGTTCTCATTTTCCATATAGTTGGAAAGTGTATCTGGTCACATTCCAGATGTGTGACAGCCACCACCATTAAGCAGAAATAAAACAAATTTTATCCTCTAAGTCAGTACAGGAAATTCACTGCAAAGTTGGGTGGGTTTTTTGGTTTTGACTTAAATTCTAGTTGATTCCACACATGAAAATAAATAAACTCAGCAGCTGGATTATGCATACATTACCTCATAATAGGCATGCTAATTGAATGTTGTATGGAGCGTATACTAAATGCCAGCATTAAGAAAAAAGAAAGCAAGAAGTTAGTTTAAGTCATAGAATGAGAAGAAACTGTGTTAGAGACCTGACCTCTGGATACTACCTTTGTTAAACAGCTGAACAGTCTTATACAGCCTTACACAGTAACTGCTTGGTTTTGCTTTTTAAAAATTGCTTAGCCATGCACACATACAACAGAGCAAAAGCTGCAATAACTTATCTTAATTTTCAGAATGACTCAAGTGCCATGCTTGTTAGTACATACTCTGCTTAGCTGAAAGTGTCTACTCATTAACTTTCTGCAGCAATGAGAGACATGCTACATTTACAGTTTATACAATAGCAAATAGAAAGTGAACACTCAAAGATCTTATAAATCAACTAATCTTCCTACTGAAAGAATTATTTCTACATTCAGAAGTCTGCCATTTCAACTCAGCATAAGACTCCCACACTCACCAATACAATTTACTCATCAATATACATTATTTAGCAAGAGCAGACACATCAATCTATATTCAGGGTCAGGTTTGTGCTGGGGACAGGAAGAAAATCTCAACACTGTTCTGAAGTTCATGAAAGATTTCTGTAACCTACCAGGGTTGCTATACAGTTACTCTTTATCTAGTGGCAACAAACACCTTCTAGAAGGTGACTGGATGTAGATTAAGGAGTGGAATCTAACACAGTTCCAAATTCTTTAAAAATCTTACAGAAATCAGTCTTGCATGTTAATGTCAAATACAAAAATAGCCTATCAGGAAAACTGATGATCGCAAAGCAACAAAGAAAAAAATATCCACCCCCAAAAATACCCACTCTTACATTTGATAAAACCCTAAAATTCCAGTTAGTATTTAAGCACAATGGAAGTTATTTTCACAGAAATTAAAAAGTTCCATGCTCATTGCAGAACAAATTTTAAGAGAAGGGAGGCTCATCAACAGAATACAGGGGTAGAAAAAAAAAGATATACACAAAAAATACTCTTAAGATTGAGCTTCCTTACAGCAAATGTACAACTGAAGATTGGTCTGTAGGTAGTGTATTGGTAATCAGAGACTCAACAGCCAGACACTGTCCTGACACACATCAGCAACATGTGGCCATGATTCATTTCTTTCCCCAAACTCATTTCTACACAAATGGTCTGGCTTCCACAAACTCTTCCAGAGCATGTAGAAGCTGTTTCTGTGATACAGGTTACTAGAAGTTCTGGTCTTGCTCTGTGCCAAGTTTTAGTATAGAATTAGTCTGATAGCAACTAGTTTTTTGTGCCCAGTCATTCTCAGCTACTTCCCCTCACCCTGGAAGAAGTGCCTCAATGCATGACATTTAAGGCTGAAAAAGGTGAAAGTTACCTTCCCTTCCCCTTACATGTTTGCAATCTATAGACCTGCTCACACAGAAAAGCAACAACCTATGGGGTATTGAGGGCAACATAATAGGCGTCATGGGAAGTTTAGCTTAGTCTCATAGAAATTATTTGATGGAAAAACATACAAAGGAATTATTTGCTGTTGTGCAATACACTTCTGTACACTCAGCATCCATTTTTTAAAATGTCACCATAAGGTAGAATGTAGATTTATCTGTTTTGCAAGAGAACTGGATCAGGCAAGTGCCTTTAAGGTCTTTTTTAAACATCAAATCATCCAGTCTTCAAGTAGTGCAAAGAAGCTCAATGAAGCCTTGAAAAGCCTTACAAGGAAGAGAATGTGTATTTCTTTCCAAAAACATCACAGTGCCACATCAAAGCACTCACTCAACTAGGCCATCAGGTTGGGTGGTTTACAGAAGAGAAGTACTTTGTTTTCCAGTGTTCACTAGCAAACCTCTAGGTTAAAAAAAATTTTAAAAAAAGCAAAAGGTGTTGCTCTCCAGGCCTTCCATGCATTTAGTATTCCATAAAATGCTTTCTTATCCTTTACATGATTATTTTTCCAGCCTTGTACCTTGCCTCACATTTTGAAAATGCACAAGGAGGTGTGCTATGGCCCCTCCTAGAAAACACGGGCTTAAGAGTGCATGAACACTAGTTAGATTGCTTATATTAATAGATATGTTTCCAGGTGATATGGAATGATGACATTTAGGAGTCTGTGATCATATTGCATTGGCAAAGCAAGTGAAGAAAGTTACTCTGCAGTCTCAGAACAAGGGAAAGATGAAGGTGTCTGCCCCATTATGTAAATGCAGGGCAAGAGACAAGGGCAAAGCCATGATTACTCAGGAAGTCTGCAGAGCTCTATGTCTTGGTACTACTGCTGGTTCCCACATAATACTAAGGTTGCCTGCAAGAGGACAGCTAGCTCATCACATATTCCAATATGGTCTTTTAAAGGAGAATAAAGGTATTCTGAGAAACCTAGGAAGGAGCAAGGTTCATTTTCAGCATAACAATAAGCAGAGGAAACAAATACTAAAAGAAATTGACAATGCACTGACTTTGTACTACCAGTCTCCTCTCCCTCTCTATTTCAGTACTTTCCAAGTTCACAGCTGCCTTTCACAACTCCCTCCAAAAACACATTGCAGTGCAAGACTGAAGTCTCTTTGCATGTCATGTTGTTGCAAGGAACACAAAGAAATAGTCCCACACTAAATAAATTGTGCCATTATAGCGTAAAAATCCCTAAAGTAAAATAAGAAAAGCAAAGCTACAATGAAGAAAACACATTAAGAGTTTAAGAATAAAAATGCACCTGCATATTCACTATTTGTTCAAGTAACTGTCAGGCCCATTGATTCACACTTCCAGGAAAGAACTTTGTAAAAAACTTTCTAATGTTCATAATCATGCAGCTTTAAAAGCAGACAGTACTTGAGTAGCCCTGAATTCATTAGTTGAATCCCAGATGAATTTGGTCCTCATGAAAGCAAAAAACTCAAAGGTTCTCAACCCTCTAAGTGCAGCTAAAATCTTGAACAGCACTAATTTTTCCCATTTAATTTGTTGCTCCTGAATTTATAACCATGCCCTGAATTTCCAATGCCATGATTCTTCCCAAGAAGTGCACCAACAGTGTGAACTCTTCTGGCCCTGCCCTATTACATTCCCTCCCAGTAGCCAACACTCACCTAGCCACTAACTTGACTTATCAGGACACTCTTCTTTTGAGGTATTTAATTCCTGAAGCAAGAGAACTACTGAGTCAGTGCTTGCCCTTTTCAAATCCAGTAGCCTAAGACTAGTAGGGGAAATCCTTAAAGCAGACAAGCGAACCCTGTTAAGTGAGCAATTGAGCTCTGCATCCAGATGGCAGAGAGACATCTTCCAGGCCCCCTTTGTATTACTGATGCTAAAAGGGAGGTTTGACAGGCTGCTACTCTTCTGTTTGAGCAAAATGAGCTCATTCAGAGCACAAGTTTTAGTGGCATCCTGTGCCACTACCCATCTCCTTCCTAGGCACTGCTTCTGGAGCTGTAGCTCCTCATTATTATTCTAGATGACAGATTCCTATATCGCTGTAGAGATCTTATTGCTATCTTTAGATACTTAGCATGACAGCATAGAAAAGATGAAGCGAGACTCAGAGGTGGGCATAGACAGGATGAGAGGCAACAGACAGAAGTTGCTACACTGGAATTATAATTACTGAAAACGTAACAATGAATATTTGCTTAGGCGGGGCAGATAGAAGGCAATGCAGACAAGGTAACTAAAAATATTCAGTGCCCAAAAGCTATTAATCATCTCAAAGATACAGGCTGTTTCACTGGACAAACTACGAACAGAGAATGCTTAAAGTATTACACATTTAGATTCTAATTATTTGATTAGAGTCACAATGCTAAACAACCATTGGAATAGACATAAAAATGGAAGATTTCTACTGTCAAGGCAAAACACCATACAGACAAAGAGAAGGAGGAATTCTGCATGCCATTGGCCTCAAAACCATATTCTGTCTCTCTATAAATAAATCTTGCAAAATCACTTTAACAGATCCTTTTCCTACAAGGATGAGAGACTGATTAGAATGTATTCTCAAGATTTCATGTCCTCGGATAGTTATGGTAAACATGAAGAAACATTTTCCCTGACATTAAAAGCACTCAAGTTTCACATTAACTAACACTGGAGAAAACAAAATTACCTTTTACAGACAAAGCTTACATAAAGATTTTAATGGAGACAGTCTGGCTACATGCTTAGCTTTATAAACCATTCTTGTGCCCACCTTACCTAAAGGAATGTGAAAATGCCTGTAGTCTGCACAATGCCAGAGTAAGCATTAAAGAGAGAAAGGAATTTCTGATAAATCTGAACAAAATTATGTAACTGTGTAGCTTCACCTAAAAGTGTTTTCTCACTAGACTTCAAAAAGCAAGAAAGAGGTTAATGGCAGCACTTTAAAACAGAGGGCTGATTTTATTACAATCCAAAAAATTTCTCTAAGAATATGTGACTTTATAGTTGTCCAATAACTGAAAAATAAGTCAGATCCACTATTTGTAAGTTACAAGCAGACATGAGTGGTTCCATATATTCCAGTAGTAAAAACTGTAACAAAACAAAGAATTGTAAGCTAAGCAGCAGCTTGGATTGCAGCTAGGAGGAGTAATGCATACAGCTTACAGTAGTGCTAAAAATTACCTCCAAACTTTCCTAATTCACATGAAGGGCTGTGTTATTAGACACAAAGTCAAAATACATTGTATGCCAATATTTAAGAAGTGCCAACACTCAATTAAAAAGGTAATAAAATCAAGCCACTGCTATGAGGCAGGACAGCTTACAAAGAAATAAAACACAGCTGACAGACATCCACACACATGACAAAAAAAAACCCAAAGACAACAACAAAAACAAACCATAGACAGCTAAAGACATCAGTACTTTAAATGTAGTGTTCCACAAGCTGAGAAAGTCAGAGAACAGAAATGACAGCACTATGTGTGTAACACAGAGACAGGCACTGCCACCTATAATGCCTGCAAAAAAACCAAACCAAAACAAAAACAGAAGTGGAGATAATGGTATACATTGCTTCTCTTACATCTATAAAAAGCACACCACAGAACTCTTCAGCATCAGTGAGGACATAACTCAGCTCTCCTAAAACACATGTTGAGAGTTCCTGATAGAAGTGCTAGGTATGTTAACAGCATAAATTCACTCCACTAATCACCTGCTTAAATCAAAAAAGCAACTACTCAAGAAAAGCCAAAGAAACCTACCTGACATCTTCAAACTTCTTGGTTATGACTGAACCAACAGTTGAAAAAGCAGCAGAAGCCTTTTGACCAGCCTGAGAAAGGGTTTCTGATGTTTTCTTGTATCTATGTTCAAACAAAATTAACTCTGTAGTTATTTTTATAGAATAATTTAGCATATATAAGTCTGTATGAAACCCAAAAGTATACTTCAACTTTGGGGGGGTCAAACAGACAAGATATGTAAGAGACTACTTTGAGCCATCATGATCCCTTCTGACTACAGAACTCCTGCCACCTCACACTGAAGGTGAGGTTCATCAACACACACCTACTACACCACCACTCAAGCAGATGTTCTCTGCTATTGTACCTCAACAAAACAAACAAAATGCAACAAACTAAAAATAACAGAGGTCTAATTTTTTGTGACAAGCTTCTAAAATATTATACCAAATGGTTTTGTCAGTAAACTTAAAAGTTTAAGGTAATTCTTCTTACATTCTGTGCAGTTGTTAATTGCAGAAGGCATTTTACTGTAGACCTTAAGTCAACAGCTGTGTTTGGCAAGAGGATTAACTGTGAGTTTACCCTCTTCCTGCATGAGTTCAGTTTATCACAGTTTTTCAGTCTGGAAAAGAAAGGTGTTCTTTGGACTAGGGACACCTTGGTATCTCAGTAAACATGTCTCAGATCTGTCAGACAAAAAGTGTATTAGAATCACCCATGTTATGGTCATTGTATGGTTTATAGTGGCCTTCTTGAATGAAATCCACAATGATTTATTCAGATAAGTTTTACTGAAACTTAATTCTGTGTTATCTATGCTCATCTCATTTCACATGAACAGAGGGTTCAGGAATGAGAAGAACAACATAACTTTATTCCCAACAGCTGAGACAATTGTTGCAAACTGATACATACGCTGTGGTTGATGTAACATCTTGCCAGCCTTTGGAAATGTTCTGCCTTAGCTCCTGTAATGAGTTTATTCCCAGCTTCCTCTTGATTTCTGCTAGATGCTTCTCTTTGGCAGCCAGCACTTGTGAGAGCGTCTGGATTTCCTCTTCCACCTGTAGCAGCAGAGTTGATGAGAGGCAAGTTAATATGAGAGACAGTCAGCCATTTAACTACGTATTTATTAAAACAACTACTAGGCATCAGTTCTGAAAAGTCTAACACATTTTTTAACATTGCCTCACAGTTGTTTCTATATACTGAAAGAGAAACCCAGCATAGTCTGCATCAAGAGATAGAAAGCAGTCCACCTGCAGCTAGCTCTGTTACTGGAACACATACAAGGAAATTGGTAACTAAGACTTAGAAATCATTACCTTTAGATAACATTGGCCTGTGTAAAGCTTGAAGATTAGTCAGCCTGGGACAAATGCCAAGTCTGTGTTCTCCTTCCAAGTCAGAAGAGATACAAACATATGACCAGTATGAGGAAGCCTAGAACATGACTGATCCATGCACAAGTTCAGTCAGCTTGCCTGAACAGAAAGGTTCTTTTGTGGCTCAAGCCAGCAACTGCAGGCTGGATCCAGCCAGGGGGTAGACTTCCACAGAGCAGGGGGGAAAATAAAACAAACCACCAAAAAACCCCACCACAGAAACATGTCATTCATTCATTCAGCAACTAGAAAACTGCATTGTTTGTATACTTCCTTCTTCACATAGATGGGCACTTAAGCCTCCCACAAAAAGACAACCTGATCATGATCAGAGATGTCAAAACTGTTTTATGATCCCATTCTGTGGGCTGTATAAAGGCAACAGAGGTGCTAAGGCCACATGCACAAAGACAAAAGAATACATTAAACCCTACCCCTGATCCAGACCGCGGTTACTTTGAAGTATCAGGCTGCTCAGTCATTTAAACTCTTTCAAGGAAATACCAGTATCTCCAATGCACCTTTATTTTGGATACCTGTCCAAAGTCCAGTGCAACACATCCTAACAGCACTAGATCTTCCTCACCTCCCCCAGCTGATTAGTTTGGTATGAACTAATGTCCATGACTTCCAAACCCAGGACTGCATTAAATGTGCTTATTTCACAGCAAACCTTTCTTTGCCAACCTTAGACTTAAGTTAGGGTCTTATATCGGGGTCCTAAAGTCACACAGAGCTACAAAACAATAAAAGACCGGCTTCACTTCAACAGCTTTTGAAATTAACATATCAGGTTTGAGTATTTGCCTATCCTTACAAAAAGTGTTACTTTAATTCACTCCAAAAAAAATTTCAGTTATATGAACCATGGACAGTAAGAGTTCCATAATTAGAAATCAGCCAAAAAGAAATTAAATATATTACTACAAAGCATCCTTCATAGAAACAACAGCTTTAGTTACTTCACACCAGTTGAGACAATACTTGCTTTTGGCTTCCAACCACATTCTCACTGACAGCTTATTTACCCAGTTCTCACTTTGGGGGGAGGAAAGCCAGGCATTTAAGCATCTTGGTTTAAGATCTGTACACTCAGCACTTTTAGCATAAATCCCATGGCTAGAACTGGCTGTTCTTTTCTCCTTGACACCTTCCCTTTTCCTCCCCACACAGGAGAGCCATACCCAGCTTTAGACACTCACAGAATAAATATGCAAAGCATTAACTGTACATTCAAAGACAGCATTATCCCAGATTTTCATTCTCAGAAGCAGTTTAAGGGCTATTTGCAAGAGATTTACCTTAGCAAGCTCTTTTCTTAGCTCATCCTGCTCTTCTTCTGAGAGTGCTTCTGTCATGCCAACTGTAGCAGCAGCATCCTCTCCAACCTCAGGTATAGAGTCACTTCTCAGCAGCCCTTGAGGGGAATAAATCATTAAAAGTCAGATCACCACATGTCTACTACAGAGCAGCTAATATACAGCCCTTTTGTACCACTGCACAAAGAAAACTGATGAAAGGACACCAAAGTGGCGCTCCCCAAGTGCTATGGCCTACAGGAAACTGGAAGCATTTTACCAGCTGTTTTGCTCTGTCAAGTTGCATTAAAGCAATGGCTCCTTTAACAAGATACTGGAAACATGCTGAAAACAACACAACCCACTACTGTGACAAAAAACAAGGCACACAATGCTATGTCCCAGTCAGTGATTCCTACACAACCTGTGCCTATGAGTTGATGATCACGCAGCACAGCTTTGTAAATGCAGGAGGTGCTCAAGACCAATGCAGAGGCCACCTCCCTCACTGTCCCCTGGATCAAATTGAAAAATAAAATGCTTATTCTTAGTGTACAGGGAAAGGTCATAGCAACAAGCAAATTCAGCAACAGCGGATAAAGGGGTGGCACTGCAAGCACCAACCCTTTTCTTGTCCCTAATAACTAAGACCACTGAGATTAGAAAGTCACAGAACTAGAAGTAAACTGCTTTTTTACACCTAGCCATTGAGGCAGGTAAGAAGCCCAGAGAAGGAGCCTGTGAACAAAAGGCCAACATTTCAGATAAAGTGGTGGTACACAGAGAAGGGACTGATGAGGATGTGCATTCGCTCACAAAGACGCCTCTCCTTCCACCAAAACCTGCAGCCAAAACTCTGCCAAACTCCTCTGAATATCAAATAGCTCTATGGTCTTCCTCAAATTTCACCTTCACAGTTCAGAGAAAGGAAGAAGCACAATACTATTTGTATTACTATGATGCATTTACTTTAAGGGCTCCTTTATTCTTAGTCCTTGGTGTTTGCAGTAATATCACTAAACACTTTTTCCCATTTTGAATTTTTGTAACTAACACTTAAACATACAGTTTGACAGAATTAATGAATCCTGTTCTAATTCACAGGGAGACCAATTTGCAGGAATACGGCATGATGGGAAGGTTGTGAATTCCCAGAACTGATTCTCTATTCAAGAGGTACAATGGTTTTAGAGACAGTAAAAAAATTAACTAAAAAATATTAAAATAGAAGAAATAAAAGAAGGAGAATTGATGGGTTATAAGGAGAGAGTGGGTCAGTGTGCATATAAATAAATAATTCAGATGAGTTGAGATCTCATTAAGCAATGCTCCCTTACTATTATTCACTACAGAAATTAACCTGAAAAAAATACATCCTCATTTCAGCAGCTTCTGATGCCACTGCGCAGTATCATTTAGTCTGGGAATCCAAAATATCATTCACGTGCAGCAAGACCACCACCGTGATTCTATTGTGAGGCTTGGTATCAAATAACTACATCACAATCAACTGAAAAAAAAAGATTCCATGAGTCTGTAATTAGTTGTATGTATTCTATGAAACACATTCCTAGGAGCTGGCAGACATGAAAAAAGAAGAGGCCTTTTCTTTGAAGTTAATGAAATTAAAGCTCAAATCCATAAATTCTTTCCAAAACAGTATGCTTTCTGCCTGTATGTGTCCTCTAGAAGCACACTGCTACACAGTGTAAGTAAGTTACCACAGAGTGCTCTAAGAAGGAAGCGTGTAGAAAGCAACTGAAACCCCATTATGCATTTATTGATTAAATCTATACCACATTTTCCCAGAGAGTTATGTTTGTCTTTTATACAAACATAATGGAGGTCCTTCAGGTTTCACAATAAACTATTTTTTGACAGGAATCTAGGGCAGGAGAAAAAAATCAAGTGTAACACCCAAGCCAGAGCACAATAATACAGAAAAAAAAAATAATTACAGCTCATGTTTCACAATCAGATAATTTAATTTTTGGCTTATGAATCAGCATACTGCCTTAACATCAAATGGTTAAGAAAGTGATACCTTTATGTCAAATTGCTATTTATCCTATTAATTACATATGTCTATATGAAGGAAAACTAATGAACTTCATTTTTCCCTCACTAGGGGACCCCTAGTACATTAACCTCCAGCTCCTGATCTTGTTCTCCATCTGCAGCCCCCTACAGAGCTTGCTGTAGCTAAAGTCTTTTCAGAAAGTTTGACTCCAAGAGCATCAGTACACAGAGCTGAAAGTCTGCTCAATCTGGTTACAAAAAGTCATCTGGATTATCTCACCAAAAATAGACAGAGTGAATCCAGCTTCAGCAAAACATGCTGGATCATCTCACACAGCAATGGATTCCATTTCAGAAATGCACTCTCTCTTAGGAAAACTGGTGTTTTAACGGATTTTGTGCTGCTTGTTTCCTACAATGAATTTACGACACAATAAGCAAGGGAGTGATCTCTCCTCCCCTTCCCATTTCTAGATCTTTCACTAAGACCACTGCCTTTCAAAGTACACCATACCTTGCCCTGTACATCTAAGCATGCCTTCCTCTTCTCCTATTCATTACGTTTTCTTTAGCTCCATTTGAAGTATGCAAACACTCGCACATCAGTCTGTATGGACCAGGATCCCTTCCCACCCTGTTACTGTTCTCTTCTGATTCTGCTCCTGATCCTCAGTTCACTTCAGTACTTGCAGGATGCAGGGTTCATATATGCTATGCAAAGGTTATGCTAGGCAGCCTGACTGAGAAGCAGATGCCTGCACAGGTAACAACCCACAGACCTCCACAACGGTGAGGCTACACCCCAAATATACCCCATAAACAAGGGCTAACAGACAACAAGATCCTGGCTTTGAGCAAACTTTGTAAGGAAAGGTGCACAGCTCACCTTAGATATTTTTGTGGGTGTGGGGCAAGAAACCCCACTGTCAGACATCAGATGGAAATACTTGTGCTCAGTCGGTTATCAAGAGATTATTTTTCGCTTGTGGTCTTTTCTCTCCACCAGCAGAACCACTGTTACCAACTCCCAGCTTCTTACCTTTCATAATGTTAGTTCTCTTGCATCTTTAGAGAGTTGGAAAGTCTAAAAATTCAGTTGCTTTGTACTCCAATTATTATAGCCAAGTTTAGCTGAGCATTTTAAGTTTCTCAAAATCTTAAGAATTTTTTTTTTGGGGGTGATGGAATGGGAAGACTTATCTAGTATTGAGAAAACATACATAGTTTTAAGGTCAGGTTTTAGATGTCTGTATTTATGATTAACAAATTACCTTACCAGCTTATTAGATCTACTTAAATGAACCAAATACAGACATGAAGAAGTCAGTTAATGAGAGTTCCACAGATCACATTCAGGGGAACAGCAGTAAAGTCCCTACTGTTGTGCCAGGGAAGGTACAGAATTACAGTCATTCAACCAACACTCAGGTTTTCTGATTTGAGGTTTGCTTTGCTTAGTTTCCACCCAAGCTCCTGCTCTATTTTGGCCTAAAGTTCCTACCTCTTTCCGGCCTGAATAAAGAGATTAGCAGTAAACATTAGCAGTTTAAGGAAGAACTGGTAACTTCAGCTCAGCAGCTTTTGGGATGGGGAGGTGCTAGCCTTTGCAAACCTCTATCTTCAGGTGGACGTGTTCTGTCAGACACTCAGAATGGGCATTTTGGCTATGGCCATACAGTTGGCAAAGCCAAAGAAAACAGCCACTTGTTCAGGAAAATAACCCATGACAGGATTACGAGATCACTCAAACATCTGAGTAATGTACAGTGCTACTGAGAATATTTATTTTGTTATATATCATAATGATCAAATTTAAAATATTCCCCTCCATCTCAGTGAAAAATCCAAAGCATGACCTATTTCCTCAACTCGGGGGAGAAAGTACCTGGTCCTCTCCCAAACACTAATCTCATATTCAATGCAAAGTGAATTAAATTAAAAAATAAAAAGACCAGCAACGATTGATGCTAATGGTGATGCATCACCATGATACACAAAGAACTGCTCCCTCATTTTAGAAGAGGTGAAAGATGCAGTAATTGCAGCAGTGAAAGCTGATGACTATTCCCACAGGTCCCAAGCTCGAGTTTGTTTTAGCCCACTCAGGTTCCCCAAGGGATGAACACTGCTTTAAAATTTTAAAGAACATGTCCATTAAAAAAAACCAAAACCAACTTGCCACCTTTGTAGCTTTGCTTTGTTACACCTGAAATAGTGCCTAAGCTTCCTAAATTTTTAATTATTCTCAAAATCATGTCCAATAGCATGGAATGGTAAGGAAAGGAGGTAAAAACAGAGTAGAATATGTTGAGAGGCACAGATGTAGCTGTTCTGTACAGGTTACCAACTAGAAGCAAGTAGGGTTAAGCAGTAGATGGTTGCTGTTGCAGCACAACACGCAACAGCTACTGTAGGGGAGCACAAGTACAGTCACCATCTGCATGTATAAGATTCACAGCACTTTAAATGCTGAGTGAAACAGACTAAGGGGTTTAGAAAGCATTTTTGTTAATTGGTGATATATTCAGCACTAGGGCAAGAGCAGACATCAGATTATCCACAGGTCTGAAGTCATACTAAGTATGCAATTCATACCTCCCTCCTCAAAAAGCCAACAGTAACAGAAGACTTCTTCAAGAATCAAGTAATTGGCCTAGTTTGATTAATATTTGATTTTGCTCACTCCATTTTCCCTCAAACTACCTTTCTACTGAATTAAGAAACAACAAACAAGGTAAAGCTGGCAAACACATACCAAGTGAGGTATTACCTGTGTGACATGCCAAAGCTAGTAAACTACCAGGTCAACTTTCATCTTCATTTACAACTAGGTTTCAGCCAAACTGTACAAATTCTTAATTAAGAAGTTCCCTTTTACAGATACTAAGATAATCACTAAGATTTCCATGGAGAGGTTTTGAAAAAGAAAGAGAAGGAAGTTACCAGACTTCACCAGCGTAGGTGATCCAGGCGGAGAAAGGTTTATGCCAGGTGACAGGTAAAGATAGTTTCTGTTCACACCAGCATTGAAATCAAAGGGTGATTTGTAATCCTCATATAGATCCATGCCAGAAAGTTCAGAGCGTGCAGCCGTCCTCTTCTTCCACCGAAGCAATCATCTTCACTTGCTGAGCTCACCTCAAAAGCAGGATTCAGAAACCCTCTGCTTCTTCACATTAATCTTACTATTCCTCCCATAAAACTCAGCTGTCTTATACCTCTGTTAGACTTGATAGAGCTGTCTTGCAGGTCATTTCTTAGTCATCTTGTGGCTGCTGCTATTTACATGGCACAAAGTTAAGTTCCTGTAAATTTATAACCAGGGCTGGAATTAAACAGACCGTTCCTTTAACAAACATTCACAGCACACTGTTCACAGCTTCTGGAGCAGACTCGGTTCTCTGCAGAATTGCATCAAGAATTTCTGACCATTTAAATAAAAAAAGGTCAGCTGACTGCAGCTACACCAGGATATCCTTAATCTTCTAGGACACAAAAGGATTACCAGCCGTAATCCATCCTATATACCATCTGTGTAGGACTTTTTCCTCTGATTAATGGAAAATTCTGCGCGCATAACTATTTCTCCAGCTGCCTCCACCAGTATAATAATCAGTAGCTAGAACTCGATCTCTGCAGTCCAGGTATTCCACTGCAGTGCAAGCTCAGAACAGGAAAAAGCAGCATCTCTGAAGACTACACTATAAACACCATCCAGGTTTTCTAACAAATGTGCTACCAGGCATTATGATTTCTGCTCATTAGGACACATAAGGACAAATATATCTGGATATGAGTGGGGTTTGGGTTTTGTTGGTTTGGGTTTTTTTAAAGAAGATTGATATATGCTGCCCCGCGTCCTTTGTGCTTTAGCTAGTGTTATTTAGAGCAAGATGGTTATTCCAGGAAACTGTAATAGTGGAATGCATCGCCCTGATGAAAGATATTTATGTTTTGACACATATACCATGAAGAAAGACCAACTTACATAAGCGATTTGACTTCATGCTGGCAGTGTAAGATTTAGCCCTGGGAAGCAGAAGTGCTTCTTACTTAAGCACTCGGCACAATTTTGCAGTGCTTCACTAAATTATTCTTTTTTTATTGTGAGGTCTGCTTCTTTCACTGAAAAAAGCAGTTCACAAGCAGCACACATCATCTTCACAATTGAGCAACAACTTCCTCCCAACCCCACACCTTCAACCTGGGCTCTTCACCACAGCCTGCAACACACAGAGGAGCATAATCAAATGGAAGTTAATCTTTTCCTCTATTATAAAGGTGATGTTTTAAGACTCGGCTGATGGGAGACATTACGCCACCCTCTCTGCAAACAACTCAAGCTGGGGCAATGTGTTCTCTGGGGATACAAGAAGAAAGCGTTCCACTTCTGAAGTTTTATCTCCCCTTTTCCACTGCAGTCAGTGGGCGCAGGAACAGACCTTCTGGCTAAATAAAGAGCAATTCCTTTAGACTGCAGACCTACAGTGGCTTCTGGTGCAGACTACCTGCAGACTCATAACAATGAGAGTGCTAGTGCCTGGAACACAGGCCTCTGCTATTTTCCAAAGCCACTGAAAAAAATACAATACACCCTCAGCCATGTGTCAGAAATGCAGAGGGATCTGCCAGAAATACCACAAAGTTTGCCCAACAAAGGTCAAAGCTTTAGTCACAGATTCTAGTTAAAGCACGCAGAGGCAGCAGAGACTGTTAACAGAGCCACAGCAGCAATGTGTTCTCTATGAACTGAGTACACTAACATGCATAGATGGGACTGCCCTCTGTTCCACCGCTCAGGCAGTAGCTGTACTAACTGGATTAGGCAAAGTGACAAGTTATCAGACATGGCACATTGGGAGAGAAGGGTGTTTTCTACCACTGCTCTCCCCAGCACAGGAAGGAAGAGTGAAGGCGAGGCCACACCACCTAGGACTGTCTCTAAACCCCAGAAAATTGTTTAATGCAACATCAGTCCATGCTAGCAGGCTATGACAACTAAAAATAATTATAAGAATCCCTTCTGAAGATTCATTCATACCTGCTAACCATCAGGAATCATTTGCTGCCATTTACTAGAAAACCCCTGCATTCATTCAGTCCTACTCGATCCCATCCACTCAAAAAATTTTGGTATTCTTCCTACATCTTTATTGGGCAAATGTTGGTTTAATGTCTCTGGAAATATTTGGATCACCAGTCTAAGACTAGCAATCTGGCCTGTCACCAGCTACAGAAAGAAATGTGTCTGGGCAAAACTCTCCAACACATCTTCAGTGCAGAAGGAGAGACAAAGATGGGGCATTGCCCACCACCAGAACACAACTTTGGCAAACAAGGAATCCTTGCCAAGTTACAACCTGAGCCCCATATGAGAGGCTGAACTCAGCATTTTCCCTGTCTTAGACTGAGCACTAGCCCTGGAGTCATCTAAGTAATTTCTCTAGATTTTAGAAACATTGCTGATCTAAAATCACTGCCAAGCAAGGGACCACACAACCACTCCTTACCTCTTACTACCCTCTTTGTTCAGACTAAACTAATCTTATACTGGCCACACAGCAGGGTTGCTAAAGCACCTCCCAAAAAAGCCACCTAAACACAATGGACTCCCAATTTCCTACCTGCAGGTGTTTAAAGGAGTATCACAGTTCATTTATTCTCAGCTACAAATTCTACCTGGTGATGAAGGAAGGTGTCTCACTAAGAAAACTTCTTCCTCATCACCTCAGGAAGTTTGTTTTCACTGTGAAGTACAAGCCAATCCAGCTGTTAAGGAGAAGTCCACCCTTCCAAACTTGCTGTAGGACACACAGTCTACCTGTCATCCCTAATTTATCCAGTTCGGAGAAGAAGACAGGTAATCCTTTGCCAGCCATAGCAGTCAGCTTATCCACTTATTGCCAGTAGCTCCTTATTGGCACACCCAGGGATTCAGGGCAGAGCAAGGCAGCTCTCCCCACATACTGTCTAAAGGCAGTTTGAAGATAGGCCCTACAAGCTGTAAGTGTTGAGCATTAGGAAGAGGAATGACTTTGTCTCCAAGGTACTTTCCAAATGAGAGTGATGGCCTGAAGGAAACAAAACATGATGGGGACGACAGACAGTAGTCACAAGCAACTGAAAAGAAAGGTTTGCTCTGCAGTGTGAAGCTTTTTGACAACAGTCCAAATATAGCCAGGCAGCAGCAGGAAGCAAAATTTCTCAACAGTGAAGAAAGGCTCATAATGAGGATTTTCTGAATGATGCTCCCACGTCCAGAATATCCCATTGCATGGCTTTCATCCTCTTCACTCTTCACATAATTCAGAGCACATGCAGCTAGCTCAAGGTACAACTTAGGCCACAGAGCCATAACCCTGCTAGAGCTACCCTGCCTTCACAGTGCAAGACGACATTTTCGAGCTGAAGCTACAGTTTATATTTCTGCTATTTGTCTTAGTTATTTTGCATGCCCAAGTATCTTTGTTCTCTAGCCTCCTTAACAAATTCAGTTGTTACTGTGAACCTTGGTTCTTACTGCAGGCTGCCAGTTGCAAGCTGTATCTGAAGATGTATGTAAAAAAACTGTATCTCGCTTTCCCTAAAGAAAACAAATCCAGATCAAGTATGATTGAATGCCATCTCAGGGCTATGCAGAAACTAAGCTGAAACTAATTCAGTAGCATTTCATATGAAGAGCTAAACTCACAATCAAAAGGATTGCAAGAACACAGAGCCTACCCTAGAACAAGATTCAAACAATACTTTGAATAAAAACTACCTAAATAACCAATCCACAAGATCCGTGCCTAATCACATTGGAGTTCTGCTGCTACACAGGCACCTTCAGCATCTTGGAGGTCCTGTCTTTGTGCGCTGTTTAAGCACAGCAATGCCAAACTTGTGCACCATGGCCCATGCTTTTGAAAAGTCTACCATGAGTCCAGCACTTAATTCAGCAAGCAAAAGAGCATGGGGGGAAGACGAGGGGAAGAGTGCGTTGCAAAAGATGCACTTGCTATTTCAGGGACATAGCAAAAAGAATCAATCCTTTATTTCAAATTTTATCATTAAGATTCAGCTGCCTGCTCAGCCTGTATCTGATTTGAATTTGGGTCTTTTGTAATCCCTAACAGGCAAGATTGAGTGGGGACTTTCCAGTTTCTGCAGCTGGGGTAAAGACTTCCAGCTAAGTCTTCCCCCATCCCCATCTTTCACAGGTAGCTCCCAATCAGGCAGCAACAGTCAGGCTTCTCTCCCCAGTCCAACTGAGTTTTGTAGAACATAAGCCATTTTAAGATCTACAAAGCTCCTTAAGCATCTTAAGCCAATCTAGGTTCTGTAGCATCAATTTGATCTTCAAAGTCTTACCAGTTTACAGGCAAGTAAAGCCTTTCAGCATCTGATCCAAGGCCTTAAAACTGCATTAAGAGAAACACACCATGAAACTCAAATACTAAGGAAGCCTTAAATTAGTACATGCATCCTCCTATTTCCACACTGGGCTCTCTCCTTTGCCTTTAACAGCAGCTACCTCCTTCATCCTCTGGGATTTAAGCATGACATGAATGGAACTGCATGGCTATAAGAGTTATTGGACATTATGAATACAGGCTTCTGCAGCCCCTCAATGGTCAGCACACTGTGGCTTAAGAGTTTAAGCATTTACTCCCTTCTAGCAGAGCCCAGCTCAGCACCACCACGTTAATCTCATTACTTCAGCCTCCCCCCTCATGCTTTCTATGTCTTTGTGAAGCCAGCAATTCTGTTCTTTCCTCCTCCCAATCCAATTATAAACTCAGACTAATTTCCTGAGATCTTGTGAGGGAGTAGCCTCACACTCTGGCACATTTTGCCACTAGACAAGCTGACACCACAACAAGACAGACTCTTAACCCATTTATATCAGAAGTCTTTGTATTTGCATTGGTTTTCCACTACCTTTTGAGGATACCTCCTTCAGTACATACAAGATTCTCATTAGGAAGAAATCCCCAACTTACAGCAAAGCATTTATCAGCTCCTGCACTAACAGGTGAAAAGTGTTTCCAACCCACAAGAAGNTTTTTGTCTCAGAAGTCAGAGCAGCCACATTTATCAGCTCCTGCACCAACAGGTGGAAAGTGTTTCCAACCCACAAGAAGAGTTCAGGCCAAAGGACACAGTAATCAGCACGCCAGAACCAGTGATGAGGTAGTCCATTGCACTGGCTTTGGAGAAGTCAGTCAAACTCTGCAGTTTTGGATTGACATTTCCAAGTGAGACTAAGAGACAAAAGACTGTCAGGGAAATTCTGGAGGAATGTATTTAGTCATTTAACTTTAGCCACTCATCCCAGTTATGCTGCCATTCTCTAGAGACTTGGATCCCTGGCAAGAGACTGAATCTGTCAAAAACACCAGAGAAATAGCGCTGAGCCAGATGACAGTGAGAAAATATTAGGAAGAGAAGGCTGTAGTGCAGAACAGGATTGTTTTAAACAAAGTTTTGCAATCTATTTAAAAGCTTCACTTGACTAAGTTAGATCAAAGCAATTCCCAGCCTCCCTCAGAAGGCAATTCTGCTCTTTTGCACTGTTAAAGCAACCCTCCCTCTTTCAGTGCTGCACTCCAAAGCTTCCACTTCTGAAAAACAGCTCCAGAAAAGCTCACCACTCCCACTGCACAACATCAGGTGCCATCATGAAAATTATTTTGAAGTTTTAAGAACAAAGCAGGTATGATTATATGTAAAGCTGAATCCTGTACTGTGATATCTGAAAGGCTAATTACTAAAAAAAGCACCATCTGTAGTCTTGGCAATACCTTAACAGTATCAATAAACATTCTTCAGTGCTTATGGTACACGCTAGCTCCCACTCCATAATTACTGCGTTCATGACGGGATTTGGATTAGCACAGAGTTTGCAATAACATAGCATCAAGTACAGAAGCACCTAAGCAACCAAACAGTGCACAACGTGATGCAAGCAGTGGGGTTTATGGTTAAAACTTCATAAAATCCATCCTTGAAGATGGATACGGTCCTGGGCAACTGGCTCTACATGGTGCTGCCCAAGCTGTGGAGTAGGATCAAGTGACTTCCAGATAACCCTTGTCACCTCAACCATTCTGTGGCTAAGACAACAGTTGTACAAAGTCACAGCCCACTCACCCAGATCCTCCTAGGTTTGCAACCCGGAAGAGACTGCTCGGGAACATGAGTCCTGGTGGCTAGCCATCATGTGAATTAGACATGCAAATACCTACCTTCTGATAGAATTTCCATTTCTCCCATAATTTTTAAGCATAGGTATAGACAAACTTCACAGGAGACTTTGCACTTCCCTACATCTCCCCGTTGTACAGCAGTATTATGACAGCTGACAAGAAAACCAAGAGTGTTTACAACAGCAGAGACTACTTTGATTTCAGTTTGGTAGGAGTCTGAGGGGAAACAAGAAGCCAATCAGTGCAGCTGGGCCACACTCTGGGGAACTAACACCCCATATTTGCGTAAAAGGGACTGACTTATGTTTTGCTTACAAGATGAACAAGCAACTTCCTGAGCCTTACAAATTATTACACCTTTAAAACAGCAGAAGCTCTTGACAAATATATTTTAGAAACCCACACACTATTTCCTGACCACCCCCAGGAGAGAAGTAAATATATGCCTCTGCAGCAGTCATTTACTCCTTGGAAAAAAAATACCAAAGCTTGAAGTAGACAAATTAGCTCAGTGTCACCATGCTAAATCTACCTTATAAACAGGAAATCTCTCCTCCTCTTACCCTTTAATCTATCGATTAAAGCATCCTCAAACTCTAAGATTCCTGCAACTTGGAGGGAATTCCATCCCTCCTACAAAGGGATGCTAATTGTGGAAATCAATTTGGAAACTGACAGAAAAATCTAGCCCTTATCCTGCACACTTTTACTAAATGGAGGTGGCTACACAAAAGTTCCTGGGACATCAGATACTTTTAACTGATCCCCCCTGAGAAGCACAAACCCTTCCAATATCTCAAGTCCCACAGCTCCATGCATCACGTTCTTGGAAGCTGCAAAGCTGTAAAAATGTACACTTTTTTCCCAGAAATTCCACACACAAGTTAATGGCTCTGATTAAGTTCCTGCTGTGTTCTGGCTCCTTATTCAGTTATGGATGACAGAGATAAGGTATTTGCTTAATAATTCAACATGATAATGGCAACCACTAGGTTGACTTTCTTTTCCCTTGTTAGGCCTTGACCACCTGAGTTCAAGAATTAGACTGGAGCAATCAAACAAGTGCATTGATAGTTTCCACAACACACACAAGCAACTGCAAGTAGCAAGCTGCACAGAGATCCTATTAACATTTTTACTCTTAGCTTATCCAAGAATACAGTTTGTGATGTCCATGAAAAATCCTGCCTTGCCAGTTGCAGAAGTGCAGTGGTACAATAAGCATGCAACTGTGTAAGCCCCAGAAATCTCTCAGGTCATAAGAACACAGTTGTCATCCCCCTTCCCTGACAGATCAACTCACAGCTTTAGCCTACTAATGCTTTTTGCCACAAACCCTTCAGAGAACTAGCTTGTCCATCAGGTACTTAATAGCCAACAACAGACACTGAGCTGGTTAGGTTGTTTATCCAAGCAGATGAGCCCATAACAAAGAAAAGTTCATATTATTCATCTATATTTATCACACACTGCAGAATTCTAAACTTAAGAAAATAAGAGCTAACAGAGTAGGAATCCTAATGGCACACCAATATATTGCTGGTGTAAAGTACTCTTGCACATTGATGCAACAGTTTGCTATTACCAAGTATCTCTCCTTCAGAAACAGAAAATAAGTTGAGATGTTTTCTATGCTGCATCAAGGGAGGTACATTACCCATTCAGTTATGGTCCAGCATTTTACAAGTTACCCATCCAACCATGCAGTATTTGAAGTTTCCCATTCCAGAAGGAGTTTGGCTGCTATCTGCCCATATTGCTAAACTGCACTCCCAGCTGGGCAGCAGCAATTCCTGTGTGCTTCCAATCTTAGAGTGATGGCTCTCACTGGTAAAAAGACCTTGAACCATCTTCCACCAGAACGGCAAGTTGGTCAAACTCAAGACACAGGCTTGAATATTTCTACACTGTTCCTAATCTCATTTAAGAGACAAGAGGGAGAATCCTGCAATTGCAGATGCAATGAACCAGAAGTAATTAACCAACAAAATGCACCGAGTGGTTTATTTTTTTCTAATGTAATACAGATCATATATCTACCTTTAAATTATTATGACCGCTGAAGTTCCCATTATATTAATAAGTATCCTGAGACTTCATTTGATTGATATGTCCTTGAATGACTTTTAATGCTGCTTGAGCTGACTAAATCCTGTTAATAGACATTTGCTCCTAGTCCATGTCAGACTAGAACAGAAAATAAAATGAAACTGTTAACCTACCGAGATACTGCTTCTACACAAAGCAATAGTCATAAAACACTAATCATGCCAAAAGCAGAGGAAGGTGAAGACAAGTGTTGAGAAAGTTTGTCCAGTGATGAATTCTCATGCTTTCAGGGATTTCCAGGTCCTAGAGGAAGTTGATCCTCCCCATCAGATCAGACTTCGCATGAGACATCATTTTCCATCTCTGAGTGACATAGTAAGCAACCTCTAATTCCTTTTTGACAACCTTTTCAGATGAGAAAAGTACGATTTGAAATTATAAAAGTATTGATCTCTCCAAATTTCTAAGCAGTATTCATATATTTAAGCATGATCTAGTTGTATTCCAATCAATTCAACACAAAATTAAGTTCTCCTAAATATCAGCATGCTTGGATAATCTGATCTCCAGACTCCTCATTTAAAGTAATTAGAGCATTTATTTTACTGAAGTATGTGAGAGTGGACAAAAGTGGACATCTAAATGAACACCATCAAGCAGATGTTCTTCCTGGTTCTGATACAGTTGACACAAGGTTGAAAGGTGTGCCTTGATGGAAACTGAGGACATCTTGGGGAAGAGCGGGGAACAAAGAAGAGAGAGGGGGTTTGAGGGTTTTTTGGGGTTGGTTTAATGTGGTTTGGGGTTTTTTCTTTGATTTTGGGTTGTTCTTAAAGAAAGTAAACTTCCGCTACTTTTAGTCAGCAGCTGGTCCAGAACTGCACTGCAGTGTTTCTACAAGTTACTCCTCAGCATTTGACCTGAAACTGTCATCACTGCAAGCCCTGAAAATAAAGGTTTGTACTTCTAAGTCAAGTCTAAGTTTCTCATCATCCCCTATCACACAAGCTAACCCACTGTATATCCTTCACAACTCTAAACATCAAAAAAAATCCCAAACATATATTTATAGCCACTCTAAGTACTGGTCATGCTTCAGTCTGAGTTTAACAGATCTAATTTGTTTAATGGTAAACTTTTCAGACCTCAAACTTAAGGACTGGTTTAACTGATACCCAGGATGCTATCTATGGTTACATCAGTTTTGGTGCAGCACAGCTCAGCCATCAGCACAGAAACCACTCAGAATCATTCAGAGCTTAAGTAGCTATTACTACTGCAATTCAGAGGCGTTCTTTTGAATTCTGTGTCCTCTTCCCATTCTATATTATCACTTTCTCATAAGATGCTTCATGAATAGGAAAGTACTTATCAGGGATAGAAAGGGAAATACATTCCTGTGATCCAAGGTAAGTTTATCCTTTAATTGTAAATAAGAAATAGAAGCATATTAAAGACTTCACATAACCAGTGAGCTAGAATATAATTAAAGATAACTTTAGATTTATTCCAGTAAAGCTCTCCCTTTTTGCTGTTTAATATAAAACTATACCTTCACAACTGCAGTGAATGTTCAACGAGCTGCTAAGAAGATTCCATCAATATTGGAGTTAACTCTCCTTCTCATACAAACTCCAAAAATCATGCCAAAAAACCTACTCAGTAACAGGGAAGCAAGCCAACTGAAACTAATCAGCTTCAGGGCACTACTTACAGTAGTTCTCACTTAATACTGTTCAAAAATATGAAGAAACAACTTCTCCCTGCTCACCACTGCTCTTATCAACCATACTTATCTTGGCCATTTGCAATGCAGAAAGAAGGATAAGGGTGCCATATCACTCTTTAACAGTATTTGGAAGCTTGCCAATTAAAATGCAGACAGCGTCTGTGATCTATTATGTCCAAATCCCCACTCTAGCAATGAGCAGGCACTTCTCCAACTAGATCAGGTTGCTCAGGGTCCCATCTAACCTGACCTTGAATGTTTCCAGGGTTGGGGCATCTGTCACCTTCCTGGACAACTTGTGCCAGTGTTTCACTAGCCTCATCATAAAATAGGTCTTCCTTACATCAAATCTAAATCTATGCTCTTTTAGTTTAAAATCATTACCCCTTGTTCTCTCAAACAGACCTAACAAAAAACTCCACCCCCACTTTTCCTTTAGGCTTTAAGTACTGAAAGACCACAAGATCTCCCCAGCACCTTCTCTTCTCCAGTCTGAACAACCCCAACTCTATCATCCTAGCCACCCCCCTCTGATTTTTTTTGTCATCATCCTCTCAACCCTTTCCAACAGGTCCATGTCTTTAGTTCCTTGGTGAAAAACAACTAAACAAGCTTACACTGGATAGCAGCACTTGTCATTAGAAACAAGTAATAAATAATGCACTTACAGGAGACTAACTTCCCTGAATGAATTATTTGTCAGAGACAATGAAGTCCAGACTTGAACTAAATGCTAAATACTCAGAGATACCTCCAAAAAAAAGAAAAAAAAAAAAAAAAAGGCTGAGTAATTGAAGACTAACATGAAGGGCAGGAAAGCAGCACTTGTTTGCATCTAGAAATCAAGATCTTGTTCAAAGAGACATATTCAGGTGATGCATTTTCCTTTTCCAAAGAAGTTTACTCTTAGCTGCTTAGTGTCCACACTCATTCTGGTGGACTAAGTAAAGTGCTAATATATTTTCTAGCAAGGCACTGAACCCAGAAAAGATCATAGTTTTAGACTGATCTGCAGTCCTGGCAGAGCATCAAGATCAGTTTACAAGGCTTGAGCACCAGCTCACAAGATACAAACAGGTCTCGCTGCTGTACCACATTAAGAAATGTAAGTCACTTCAGAAAAAGCTAATATTTAAAAACTGATTGCTAGAAGCAATTGTTTAAATGGTAGCAAAAACTGTTTATTCCTCCCCCCAGAGGCTTCAGACAAAGAGGCTCAGAGTGGGTGTCCAGAACACACTTTCACTGCAGTTAGGATTGATTTATTGTAGAAAACACTAGTAAAGCTTTAAAATCTTCCCCTCCTTCTGAATTACTGCACTTAAATCATACAACAGTAGTAGCTATGTAGAAATGCAGTAGATTTTTCAGCAGTTAAACTTCATAAATTAAAGGACAAACACAAACATCCTACTTTGGGTTTTGGGTATGTGTCTCCAGCCCAAGCTTGGGGCTGAGGTCCCCACACACTCTGGACCAAGTGGTGGAGACAAAAGCATACAGGGGTCCAAGCATGGCCTGAGCCCTGGGAGAAGACAAGAGATGGACACATACTGTTCTCAGTCTAGCTCAGTAAGAACATTAAGGATGAGCAACTGCTTGGCAGGCAGCAGTGCTCCAGCCTGCCATTTCAGGCACATCACCTGGAATTCTTCAGATGTCCAGACAGATATCTCTTCAGGATACTCCTTCAACCAACTCCAGAAGTGGTGACAGACCACATGCCAATGCTCTGGGTACTCAAGGGCCTGCCTGTATGCTACCTGCTTGGGGCACTAGAGCTTCCTAGGCACCAGGCACAAAGGGCTGTCATAACCCAGAAGACAAGAAGGTGAAACACTCCTGGGGAAGAAGAAAGTCAAGAACTCACTGCAGCTCTGTGCTTTTACTCAGGACAAAAATCCTTTATAAAAAAACCCCAAAAGTTTTGGAGTACAGTGCTGCAAGTGGCTTGTCCAAGAGATGACAAGCACAGAGTGAATGGTGCTATTAACTTGCAGCTCCAAGCAAAGCACATTGCAGTAAAATGGCCTGTTTCCCTTGGGCCAAGATGGTGACATCTGTCAACAGGAAAGTCAATATTTAAATAAGGCTCTGTCCCCACCCTGTGTACTGGGCTGGTACTATTCCTGATGCTCCTCATTCTTGAAAGCACATCAGCTGCTCAGCAAGCCTCTTCAGGGACTGCCTAGCACAGATTTGAGTGGTGCTATGGAAACAGCATGCAGCAGCAGCATCTGATCCATTCATGCAGACAGAAGCTTGTCTATGTTCAGGCATAAAACTAAGCTTCTTTGCAAATCGCAATCAAAGCACACAGAAGAGTCAGCATATTAGTTAAAAACACCAATTGATTCAGGGGCTTCTGTTCTGCCTACAGTCTGATTCTCTAGACTCCTCAGACACAGGCAAAACACTTCTGAGCTGTGCTGAAGTGACTTGTCTTCTACAGAGGAATACAGCGACTAGAAAGCCACTGTGAATTGTGTCCATTTCATAACACTGACTCTCATTTGGGGATGAAAATACTGGTTCTTATTTACAGGACAGCTTCCTTTAAGATGCTTTTAGCCTAGTCCTTCCGCTGCAGCATTCCGGGAAGCCCATGTGAGGAAAACCAGAGACCCTAGACTATTCTGCAAAGACTACAGGGGACCAGAAGATGGTCTTTCTGACATCAGCTGCAATGTCCACTATTATATGAGTATTCCCAGGGACTGCTGTTGAGCACTTCATTGACTTGAGCATAAGCATGGGGAGCTGGGAGGGAGGGATTAGTGTTCTTTAAAGTTCTACTATCCTTAATCAAGACTTTCTAACTCAATGATGTGACACATGTTGAGGCAGGGAATAGTCAAAGAGAGAAGGATGAGCAGGATTTCTTTTTGCTTATCTTAGAACCTCTGCCAGTACTTTAATAAAGTGTTTTAGAAAAATAAACACAGCAAATGACACAAACAACATCCCCAGTACTCACAGCTGAAACATGCAGTTTTGCCATGCTAAAGAGCAGCTAAGCAGCATTACTTACAAAGCTTCTTTTCAGGCTTTTTGAGATTATTTTCATGAACCAAGATCACTGCAAGCACTGGCTCTAATCCTATCGAAGCACAGGGGAAGCACTGGAAGCAGCAACTCCAGCCTAGGCTGCTTCCCTTGGCACATCATCTCATCTATATCCTGGGCTTAGGGGTCTTTCATGAAACTCCACTCCCCTCTAGCTGCTAGAGAAGGGAAAGCAAACCAGGAATGAAACCTGCTGTTCTGCCTCTCCCAGCCTTTCCCACCAACCCCAGCAAGCTACAGCAACTTGTTAGCCTCTTTGTTACCCCCCAGAGCACATTGCTATTACTGGTCATAAGCTTTGAACCAAGTTTGCAAGGCCTCGGGACTAGAAGCTTGTCAGACTTGCTCAGTCTGAACTCTCCTTGATTTGCCTGCAGCTTTGTTTTACTTGGTGTATCTCAGAAAGAAGAGACACAGAATGTAACAGTACAGGCATGGTATGATAAGTAACAGGGCAGAGGGTTGACACTAGAGACCCCATGGCTGAAGAATGTCATGAACTGCCAATGGCAATTCACAGCTGGACAGAACTATTTTAGAGGTAGCAAAGATATCAAAGAAGTAACATCTCACACATATAAAAGGCACTTTATGCAGTAGCTTTCAATGTAACACAGGGCTTGCAGAACAATAAAAGAAAGAAAACACATAAAAAAGCAAAGATAACAGAAGGATACTAGTGGGCCCTACAATGAGGAAGAGGCATCCATCAGCATCTTATTCATGTCAGCCAGGAGTCACAATACTGATAGAGCTTGTTGTAATGCTTCTGCCACCACCAAAATGACACTACTAGCTTCAAAAGCCAGGGGAAGGATGAGAATAACTTCAGGAAAAGGTGTAGAAACTGAGTGTATACAACATTACCCTTATTACTGCTAAGACTTTATCAGCATAAATAGCATTTTTCTGTAATGGGATCTAAACTAATAATAATAATAATTCTTGAATTAGGTCATTGAAATTTCAGTTATACTAACAAATTATTGGCTTGCTTTACATATATATATATATATCTACACACAGAGAGTGCATACTTCCTATTTGCCTACAAGGTTTTCAAGCATAGTAGACATTTGTTGTGCTGCTGGTATGCTACAGGCAGGAGAGGGGCAGTTCAAAAGCCTGTCACCTCAAACCCTGCATGTCACAGGATTTTACTACAGACCTCATCAGTTCTGCAGAAATGAATGGAGCATCCCAGGCTGAGCCAAGGCACTGTATACATCTCCACTGCCAGTGAACATCCGAGGACACTTACTGCTTTGCACTCACACTCTGCAAAGGAGAAGTCAGCTTGTGAAACAGGAAAACTGCCTCTTTCAGAGGCACAAGAGTAGCACTGGTTTCTCACTAGAGAGAATCAACCCACCCCTTTCCGTTCAAGAGCAAGAAATAGCACAATGAGCGTTTTCACCACACCAGTGTCTGCTGGCAGCCAGACCACTCTCCACTGCACTGCCCTTCCCCCCAGGGGCAACTGGCTGCAGACTCATGCAGATGATTGTCACCACTGTAGCTGCAACAGCAAAAAAATCCATACCACTGTCAGCATCTCTGCCCAAGATCTGTGTTTTCATAGCGGGGCAAGCATACTCAATGTAATGCTGTTGCTTTGCCAAACTGCCAAAGCTAACAACAGCTACATGTTCAACTCCTTTAACCACGGGAAGGAGAGGAGGAAGCTGAGCAAGAGGAAATGGTAGCACTAATATTGAACCTTCATGAGAGATCCACATTAGAAAGTTATGGGTTGCTGATCTGTTTCCGCAGCCTTCTTCAAAAGGGAAGGCTTGTGCCTGGAAGCTTACCCTCCCATACAAGGTTTTTGAGTGAAGGCTCCCAATCTCTCTGGCTAATACAAATCCAAATACAAGGAAACCAAAGATGCTTGCTACCTTTAACAGGAAAGAAAGCTGTCCCTCTGGAGCCTTAAATCAAAGCTGATGCAGATCAACAGTTTGGCTGAACAAGAGCATTTCAATTTAGTGCTTAATCTGGCTTAATGCTTGCTTTTCCTCTCAGTCACCCTTTGTTTGACATTTTTCTGCCTACTCACTGCAGGATATTAAAAGAACAAGGATACACGCCTCTCTTCCTCCATATAACAAATTTCAAATCTGAAGCACCCACATAACAAAGGCACTGGTGGAGGGATCAATGCCACCCTACCTGGAGATGAGCTTCTCTCAGAAACATAAAAAACCCACACCCATCAGAAGTCAGCAAGTCACACTCTTGATCTTCCCTGTTAAATTAAGAATGGAGTTGTTCGGATTTTTTTTCTCTTGAAAGCTGATCAAGGAAACACTGGCTTTCAAGAAGACTACCTGCACTATATCTGCTGCCATGGAAACATCACTTTTTGAAGAGATACAGCAGATATCCTGCCTCACCTGCAGTAATGTCCAGCACCTCAGGAATCAGCAATTGCTATTTTTACATGACAGACCTAGTGCCTAGACTCCACACAACACATCTCTGTACCATTTGAGGGCCTCCCAGCCCAGGAAAATTGCCTGGATCTTCCTTCGTTAAAGCAACAAAGGATCATGAAGCAAGAGGACAAGGCCTACCCACCAAACTACCCACCATCCTTGCCTTTACAGCACTCAGGGCATCCAAAACAGCTTGCAGCGTGCCTTTACCAAGCAGGATCAGTGAATGGCAGAAAGTGACAGAAGCCCCAAAAGCTGTTTCCCTCGTCACCTAGCTATGAAACCAGACTCAACAAGACTCAGGCTATTCAAGAGCTACTGTATTTAGCATCTGTAAAAGACAAAGCAAAATATTTTAAGGCATGTACAAGGCAGGAGGGAGCAAGGAAATTAATACAAATAAACTTCCCAAGGCAGAGTAGTGCAGCACATGCTTATTGCCAGGCCCTGTGTTCCAGACACAGCTGAAAGCAGCTCAACAGCACTCCTGCCCAGGCCAGCCTTAGGAGAAGTGGTAACATATGGCAGCCAACCTCAGCCATAGAAATCAGCTGTTCCCATTTTACTCACAAAGCACCCAGACCAAGCAGAGCAAGGCATGTGCCCAACCTGTGCCAGTGCAGCTTAAACTGGAGCCAAGGCACGGTGATTTCTTCAGTGTCACCGGGTCAGATTGAGCCTCTGAGGTCTCCTGTTGCTCAGATGAGTGTTTGCAGTGGGAGAAAGGGGAAGTCATGGGCTCTTTCACAGGGCTTCCAAGTGTAGGAAACTGGAATGAGCCAGACTTGCATCAATTTTATTCCAAGTCCCAAGCAGTTACAGCTTGGCCTCTTTGGAAGATCAAAGGAAGCAGATCCTTAGCTAAATACTCCTTACCCTGAACCGTCTGAGAGTAGGTTTTTGTCTTGCTGGGTTGAAGGACAGTCTTGTTGGCACATGAAAGTTCTGTTTAATGGGAACAGGGACAGAAGATCCATGCTTATCACAAGCAACGGATTCTTTCCACTGTTGGATTGCAAGGTAGCTCCCTCCTCTACCTTCTCCTGAAGGAGGTGCAACCACAAATGAAAAGTCAAAGTTGCCCAAGCATTGAGGAGGGCAGGAACAGCTGAAGTTGCTCCAGCCTCTGACTGCCCATCCCACACCAATGCATGGGCAGCTGCTTGTGCATCACCTGCTCCAGCACCCCTCAAATGTTGCACACCAACTCCTTGCATTTCAGTACCTCAATCGTGCCCTAGCTAAGGAAGGACAATAGCAGTACCATTAAATAACTCACATAATGCCACTCTCTCAAGCCAGGGCCACCAGCCTGAGTCAAAACAATACAATTTCACACCCTTCCTTTGAATTTGTCACACAAGAGAAGGGGAGACTTGCTGCTGTTCAAGGGACTCACCAACGTAACTTGTGTTATTTTTTTCCTCTTTCATCTTCAAGTCACTACCGATGCCCAGTTAAGTGAAATTATTCTTCCTTTGCTGTGCCAACGACAGCTGTCCACTCTTATTTACTTACAAGTGTTTCACAATTGCAAGTACAGAAATAAAGGTCTTACCTACAGTACTGCAAGTACCCAGTGATAAAGAAAACAAACAAAGCAGGAGAAAAAGGTATCCATTAGTACAATCATGTAATCTTATCCCACTGCCAGCAACAGGTTCTTTCGGTGAAAAATGCATATGAAGTCAATTTTGTCAGCCCCAAAAGCACTTGCCAAGAGTCTAGGAAATGTCTATATATGCTCTCAAGAAATCAGGTTTTTTGGACTACCAAGTCCCCCAAAGCCAGAAGATTTTGAAGGACACCAGGTTATGTGCATGCAGAACTGCTGAAGCAGAAGATGAACCGCACAAATACACCACTGGAGATGCAGCATTACTAAAGATCTATTTGTGCCATGCTGCATGTCTTCATGAGGCTGCTAAGTGGTCACTTCATTCAGAGCACATCAGCACATCACTTCTACACTGCTGGGGAGGCTTCACTCTTATTTTTCCAGTGTTGAACTACACTAGTGCTAACAGCAACAATGGCAAGCTACTGAGTGACTTTCTGCAAGCAAAACCAAGTAAGTGATTTTTTAGGGGGAAAAAGAAAGGAAGCCAGAATCTGTGTGAAAACACAGCTGCCGTTATTAGTCCCCTCAGCAACTGAGTCTATGCAGTGCAAGACCAGCTTTTTGTTCTTGACAACTTAATGCAAAGCAACACGACGAGGACTCATCTCAGGATATTATATCCATTTGGCTGGAGCTGACAGTACTGCTTTGGTGCTTGTAATCACAAAGACCCTGAACTCTTGCAGCCCAGGCTTTCCAGAGAGGCTGCAGTGTGCTGAGCACCATGCAGAGGCCAAATGCCTGGCCAAACACACCTTTGCTGAAAAAAAAAAAAAGGTGTTTCAAGTCAAAACCTGCTCAGAACCCTCATCAGAAAAACACAGTTCTGATGCTGGTGATATTTGGCTAGTAACAGCTCTTCAAGGACTGCTGCCATGCTTGTCTTGTCAAGAGCAAAGTAAGATTTAAACGTGTTATACTTGTGCCAAATCAGCCTTGTCTAGTCTGGCCCCAGTCTTAACTATAACCTAGATTTTTCTTCCCACCTCTGTATTTTCGCTAGCTGAGAAAGCTGTCATGTTTACAACAAAAAGTGCAACCTCTGACTCACACTTTTAAACAAATTTCTGGTTGGAGGAGCCAATCAAGGATGTTTAAGCCAGCACCAGAGACAGGACCTGGCAGCCTTGATTTTAGCCAAGCACACATGGCTTTCATGAGTAATATCCTATCATCAAGCACAACTTCCAATCCAAGTGCTCCAGTCTGCTGCAGGGATGGGTCCTTCAGGGCTAACTAGCAAGGTATCAGAAACCATGCACTGAACAGACACCAAGTGTGTTAGCTATCTTAGGTTTTCCCACTGTACCTTCAGATCTTCACATCACCCAAAATAGAAAACAGCATAATCATCTCCCAGAAGACAAAGGAGGAAGGCGATGCACCGCACTTTCTCCGAAACATTCACTCCCATCACACTAGGTACACCATTCTGATATACAGCCTCCTCCTACAAAGCAGTTTTTATAGGAAAAAATACTTCAATAGTAAAGTGAGCCTCCAGAAAGCATCAGCATTGTTACTAAAGCTTTTGAAGAGATCACAATATTTCACTCTTCCATTACAAGTTGTCCAAATCCCTACAGTTTCCCTTAAGTGTTTGCCTTTTAACAAACACAAAGAAATAACTCCAGGAAAAATACTGAAATCTGTGTTAAGGCTCCTGCAATTGCAATTAAACTCCTGATCACACTGACAGTTGTGCCACTTTCTGGCTGAACACTTCTGCTTGTTAGACCCCAAGAACATGCTTTCGAGATTTGTTTTCTGGAGGTTGTTTCGTTTCTTTTAGTAATATCTATATTGAAGTCAAGCAGAGGATTTCAGAATAGTTATGAGAATGCCCTTGAGGAAGCTCAGTCCCTGCCCAGATTATTTTCTGCTCCAGCAAAGATAACTTGCCCTTTTCTCTACATCCAGAGAAAAGCAGAAGTCACTAATTGCAGAAATACACCACAGCAGCCTCAAACCGCTGACAGCAGCAGACGGACAGACTGGTGCCCGAAGCAGCTCATCCGACTGAGCGGGGCTAGGGTCACACTCCCAGCACCTCTTGTGCCTCCAACAGGGCTGCTGCCCCAAGGGAACACTTCCTGCTGCCACAAGCAGGCTCCGCAAGGGGAAAAAAAAAAAATAAAAAAAATCAGCCCAAGGGCGCAGACGCTGAGCCGGGCGACCAGTCGCACCAGCTTACTCAAACAAAGTGGCTTATTGACCCACAGGGTGCCTTACTGGCCCATAGGAAACAGCTGGCGTGTAGTGCAGCACCACGCCATAGAGAAGAATTTCCACTGATGCACGGAGCAGTCGGGTAAACGCCACGTACCTTCATGGGAAGAAGCTTTTGGAGAGACCCTGCTCGGCCCGCACAAGGGCCCCGTCACAGCACCAACCAGTCGCTTGGGCAGCGGTCCCAAAGCTTTATTCTTCTAACTACACTACGAAGTTTCAAGGCGAGCATCGCAACAGCAGCGGCTAAGCCAGAGAACACTCGTCCCCTGACAAAAAGCACACCAGGGAAGACGCTCTGTCGTCGCCTTTAAAGATCCACCCCGGGGGATGTCACCGCTGCCACCGCTCAGGAGATGCGAAGGCGGCTGCCAAAACGGAGCCGCCGGCTGCTCGGCAAGACCCAGGACGAGGGAAATCAGAAGGAACGAACCCTATGGGCAATGCTAGTTAACCATGAGTCACACGCCCCTTGATGAGAGCGCTCTACTTTCACTTGAAAGAGATCTGAAAGTTTCTTATCCCCCTTCACCCCTGGAGGGAAGAACGGGATTCACTCAATGCCCCCACGACAGATGAGTGACCGAGGAGGACTCCGAGAGGGAGAGACTCAAGAGGGCCGCCCCGGCGGAAAGCCCGCACTCGCCCCACCGGTTCCGCATTTTGCGAGAGGAGGGCGCGACGGGAGGCGCAGCCGAACCACAGGCCAGAAAGGACCCTCTCCAGTACATGCCCCACTCCGTTCCCTCAGCGGAGTCCCACCACAGGAGTTACTTCCCGAGAGGCCTTCCTCACACCCCCCCAGCCTCTGCCCGGCCCCGCCCCGGGGGCGCTGAGGCGGCGGGATACAGTACGCTCCGATCCGCGCCGGGCCCGCCGCGGACAGAGAGAGCAGAGCCGAGCAGGGCAGGTCGGAGCCGGGCGTGCCGACGGCGAAAGCGATGTGAGAGGTACCGCCGTCCCCCGGCTGCGCCAGGCACCGCCACCCGGGGCCGTCTGAAGCCCTCCGCTCCCTCTGTCCTCGCCCTACCTTGGTCTCTCAGGGGCTCCATGGCGGCCCCGACGCCGGTCCCAGGTCTCCGCGCCTCGGTTCAGCAATCGCCGCCTTCTCCTCCTCCCCCCGCTGGTTGGCAGCGGAGGCGCCGCCCGAGCCCGCGGGGGCTGGGCCGCCACGCGTCAGTCAGCGGCTCTGCCTGGCCCGCCCCGCCCCGCCCAGGTGAGGGTGGCCCGGGCAGTGAGAGTAGCCGGGGCATGTGGGGAACCGGGCCGATGCAGTGTCCCCGGGCCTGGAAGCTGCTTGGTCCCGGGGCAGTTTACGAGCTGTAAGAGTTATAAGCGGCCAAAGAAATTCCGGGGCTTCTCCTGAGGCGGCCGCAGAGCTTCGAATCTGGCACTAGTTCTCAAATCCCGCCACAGCTTCCCCGTGTCTCCACCAGCAATTTGTAATTAGCTCCGTATGCAGGAGGCTCAGACACCCAAGAGATCTAGAAGTGGAAGGTCCCATGGCCGGCGCTTCACCCCCCTCTTCGTTAGTGTTTGCTGCTGAAGCTCTTGTGTCTTCACAGGCTGCACCGTGTTTGGGAAACTGAACTCTGATTTTATTACCATCTTCGGAGGTTCCCCTCTGAGACTGGTGAGCCCTTACACCCGGAAAAGCAATGCATTGTGGCTGCATTAAACAGACTTTTAACAGCTGCAAAGAAAACCACTGCTCTAGCTACAATCTGAACTCTCAAGATACCGCCAAGTACAGTGAAGTTTTCATTAGTTTTTCCAGCAAGCTGCTCTGCAGGACTACCAGAAATACGAGGCTGCCAACTAGATCTCTCACTCCACCCCACCCCTCACATCTGTGGGTTTGCTTGTATGAAAAGATCAATGCCCAGAATGAGCTCGGCGTCGTCGTGGGGCTGTGTGAATGGCCAGATTGTCACCAGCCTTCGGCATGCACAATCACACACTAGAGCAGAGCACAATAGAGAGTCAGGAGGTGCCAACTCAGGATGTCCTCACTCTAGATGAAGAACAGCAGCAGCAGATCCAGGTATTTTCAAATCTGCAAAGCAGCTGAGGAATGTGAGTTTTTGCTAGGGTAAAGGAATGCTTGCTGATGTTCTAGGATCTGCATAGCTGCAGCAGGGAGTCGTTACAATGGTGCCATTAAAAATAGCCAGTGGATAAGAGTATATCCCTGCATGTTTATGCCTTGTTTCCCCTCACAGCACAGAAATTGATTTGCTCAAATATATGATACTCACCATGAGCTCATCCCATGTATCTCAGGTACATTTTATAACTACTTCAAAAGATAGATATTTGAGAAGGCCCATCTGTTTTTTTTTTTAATTTTAAAAAGATTTTTGTTTTCCACTGTACTCTGCTTGAAGTTCCAAGCTTTCCTACTGAGCATGACACGTGTTCTGTAATCACAGTAGAAGAACATCAATAGCATTAAAATTTGCTCCACTTTTCAGCTACTTTACTGAAACTCCTGTCAGGGACCACCCTTCAGGGCAGCAAAGCAGTCAGCATCTCACTGCTTTTTTTAGGGGCAGGGATTTTTCATCAGCACATCCCAAAAAACATTAAGTTAGTCATCATGGAAGGGGTATTATCTGGAGAGCTGATTCAGGATCCCCTGCCAGTGAAACTCCCGCTCGCTTATCATCCTCCCCACAATGGAATGCCTTCTTCAATACAGGTGTAGCTTTAACATACACATTCTCATGCCAATTTTGCTGAACTTAATGTCTTAAGTTTATAAATTCCTCCTTCCCATTTCCCCCAGGCACTCTGCAATTTTATTTCCCTAGTAGGTGTGGCTCTCTCAAAGTGACAACAAGGCTACCTGCGAGATCAGAGCTCAGCCAGGCCTCCAGCTGTATTGTCCAGAAAGATTTTACATGAGAAGACATTCAAAACCCACCAAAAATGATGACACATACCCTTTCTACACATAGCCCTGACTGGCAAGGAGATGGAATCATTGTAATGAGCATCTGTTTCTCCAACCAATGCCTATTAAAAGTTGTATGAATATTGCCTATGGGCTCCAATTATGTCTGTAGAATATAAACACATGAACCAAGAAGAAAAGACTCACTTTATCCTGAAGCTCTTGCATTTATGAAAAAGGTCAAAAGTGAAGGACAGTGGGACAAGGAGCGTACTGAGCTTTGTGCCCATGACTTCTCATTTCCTTTGGTCAGTTATAAAAATTAAAGCAAAGAAGTACATGTGTAGAAGACAAGCCTACTGGGACATGAGAGAAGTTGTCGTAAATACAGGACTTCAGAATACTTTTCCCTGATTGGGGATGGGTCTGTCCCGTTCAAGAAGCACTTAGCAGAATGTGAATAGAGCTGCAAATGCAGAAGCAGTTCACACTGTAGCTGTGTGTCACCTTTCATTTCACACTCCAAACACTTAAGCCTTACAAGTGCTTCCAAGGCTGGATCTCCCACTGTTCAGGCTGAGCCTTGTTTTAAAATATATTCCCCCTAGCTCAGCTGTTTATTGCACACAACAGGCACTGTAACCAGAAGAAAATAAAAGCCAAGGTTCCAAAGAATTAATAATGCCAAGGTCCTTGAATAAGACTGCAATGAAGTAGACTTCAGACTAGAGAATTTAAATCCAGATTTACCTCTAAAGTACCTCCAAACAGATCCCTTTCTAGGTACACAAGAGCAGAACGGGATGATGATAGCTGTAATGGCAAAACCGAACAACATTGTAGCAGTGCACATGCATTAAGTGAACTGTGTCCACTAAGAGGGCTAACTTCCAAAACATTTTCTACCTGAAAGCCACATAAGACAAGCACTAGAAAGCACCGAAGAAATCTGTCCCACATCCTTGTCTTGCCAGATCTGTACTACTTTACTTGGCACAAAATGTCCTCCATTCACACCCTGGAGTCATCTTCTAGGAGGAATCCATCCCAATGAATGTTTCAAAAAATGCAGCAAAAGAGCACCATAAGCTTGGCTTCTTTGTAAGTCAGTGCCTAGAAGGATTTTCTTAACCTAAAACCTAAGCTCCTCTCTCTCTATTCTGCTGTCTCCTGTAAATCTGTCCCAGGGGCAAAATGCTGCCGTGAGGTATGAAAAGTTCAGACCCTCCAAAGGAAGTGGCTCCACTGCGTATGAAAAAGAAGTTCACTGAATAAAAAGTCTTGACATTAAATTTTAGCGAGAGAAAAAACCCTAGTTTCTCAGATGAGTTCTACTGGGTATATTATTAAATATTCCATGTGATATAGCTAAACAGAGAGGGGTTTTTTGCTTCCCTTATGACAGCCCTGATAGCAGGATGGCATTCACACAGCTCTCTGGCTCATCTGGTAACCCCTTCCTCATAACCGGCTGCCCTGTCCCACAAGTGCAAATTCAAAACACTTTCAGCAGGGGAAACAAGTACATACTGAGCCATTAGTATCAGGGGTAAGGAAAAACTGTAGCTACTCAATGAACCAGTATTTACCATGTCCTAGGTAGGTTTCAGCAGGATGTCAGAAGATGGAAAAAAAGACTGATAAGTTACTATGAGGTTCCCCATGAGCCTTCTCTTCTCCAGGCTGAACAACCCCAACTCCTTCAGCCTGTCTTCATAGGGCAGTTGCTCCAGCCCTTTGACCATCTTCGTGGCACTACTCTGGACCCGCTCCAATAGCTCAATGTCCTTCTTGTGTTGAGGGCTCCAGAACTGGACACAATACTCCAGGTGGGGTCTCACCAGTGCTGAGTAGAGGGGCAAAATTACCTCTCT
>VZTY01003280.1:225406-283625 GCA_013400935.1 Turnix velox
GGGACAGTGTCAAATGCCTTGCACTTACTGGATCAGAGTCCTGGCAGACAAAGAGAAACATACACTGGGTCAGAAATGCCATGCAATATGTCACTCTTGAGGCAACGTTGGCAATCCCTAAAAGCAAAATTGCCTGTGCCTAATTAACTGCATTGTCAAAAAGAGCCACAGAATACCAAGTGCCTCTTCAATGATGGGCAGCAACTGACCAGCAAGTCAAAGAGCCTGTATTTTTGACTCATGTATTTCCTGCTAAAGCCCTTTTGAGGAAAATAAATCCTTCAAGCTTTGTCTTGTCTACAGTTCAAGGTATGCACTGGGATAAATAAAGCAGATGCCTAGTGGGATTCTAAAATCCCATAGGTTCCTGTCTCACTACAAGCGAAGTGCTGAAAATATCTGTGGATGCCTTTCTGCCTCTTAAAATGCCTGTGTGTATGCAAGTTCAAGGGCACTTTTGCAAGTGGGAGTTAGACTCTGAATTGGTTATAGGCTTCAGAAGGTGAATATTTTCAGTTCTAATCCTTTGAGTGCCGATACAATTAGGACAAGACTGTTGGAGATGCCTCCAAAGGAACCTGGAAGTCTTCAGCTACATAGTACACCATAGTGAAGCTTCCCTGAGCATTGTTCAGGGATTGTGTAAGAATTATTTGTCCTAGGTTAAATCCCAAAATCCCTCCAGGAACTAAAACTTCCATCAAAGATCAGGCTTCATGACACCTGCCCACATGAAGTTTGTTTACTGTAACTTATCCCACTGGATGCATGTAAAAAGCCGTTAGCTGAGAATTCGTGGCTCTCCTCCGTAGCAGTATTTGACACCCCCTCTGAACAGCTGCTACCAAGTGTGTGATAAATAGACTTGGGGGGAGAGGGTAGGGGAAGGGGTTGTAATAATAAATAAACAAATCGAAACCCGTGTTAAACCTACCGCTGAAGCACTAGAGGGAGACGTAGAGCACCCCATGGGTGTAGATTTTGTCTGTCTCCTGATGATCTCATCATTTCCCGGCGAAGGAAGGATACCTGTGAGTCTGAGTTTAGACTCCAAAATTCCTAAAGATGGCTTACGATTCACAAGAAATTCGTCATAGATGTACACACGGATGCACAAATATAGTAAGCTTCATCACACAAAAGACACCGATTTAATACAACTTTGAATTTGATGTTAATGTGACTACTTTTCCCTTTTGCAAAGTTACTAAAACTCATATACATTTAGAAATACTTTTTATTTCTCCTTCCCTCCCCACTTCTGGCCACCCGTGCTCCTTACTTCCTCTTGTGAGCAAAAGAGACGTTTTTAACTTCTCATTATGTACTCACATTGTACCACAGCTTCCTTTGATGAGGATTACTCAATCATATCATCAGGAATAATGTGATAAAGTGCTCTCAAGCCTTTGAGCTGTTTCCTGTTATGACATAAATATATTGATTGGGTAGCACAATATTTTCATTGTCCCATGCATTACTGTCTACAGCACGAACCTTTATTGCTGCAGTAAATATACTGTAGATAAAGCTTTAGCAAAATTGCATCCATGTCAACTAACTGCTAATTAATACTCTAGGAAATAGACTAACTGGAACATTTTCATATTCTAAAAGTTTATACTCAGCATAAAATCAGGTCACATCTTCAGCAACTTGTTACTAAATTATTTGTAAGGCTGCAGTTCTTTAGAGTTAGTATATGGTAATTAAGAACCAGAGGATCTAGGATTACTTTTCAAATTGTAGTTAACGTTTACTATAGTCCTGTGAAATGACTAGGTACTACCAGATCCATGTTATTACTAATAAACCAAACCACAAATATTCTAAATAATTTGCCACAAAGAAACAGAACTGGAGCCAGGAAAAAACATATAGAGGTCTAATTATAAGATTACATGGGAGAAACAAAAGCAATGGCTCAATCAACTAAAACTGCTGCAAATTATGGATTTTCCAAGCAGAGAAAGTATTGTGAAAGCCCTTTCAGATGTATTATACAAGCTGCAGAACTCTTGCCTTTAATTCTCTCAGCAAAACTTTTTCTCCTTCCTCATTTGCAAACAGAAAGTCGAGCCTCGTAGTTCCTTGGATAACACAGCATCTTGCTTCTTGCAGACAGACAATCTTTGTTTCAGGCTTCTAAGTGTATCAGCCATTTTCAATGATAAGGTATTTCACTGAGCTAGCCAATGTAAATTGAAAATAAGAGCAAAAACTCAGGCTATAAACAGGGAGATGAAAGATTCATTCATCTCATTAATCTTTACTAATAGCATCGTAGGGTCCCTGCTGCCATTACCAAGTCAGTGGGCAGTTTCATCACATTTTGTCTTAGAATTATGTTTCCAGCACATAAGACATACCAATCAAATATAACTCATGAAAATGAGTTTTTTCCTTCAGACTGTTATGAAGCTACATCTCCTAACAGTTCCTCCTTGCAGAATCCTGACTGGAAAGTTCCCCACAGCAGCAGGCTGTAATTCTGATTTCAGCCAGAACGAAATCTCCTCAGTTTCTTGCCTACCACCTGTTTAACACAAAGTTAATCTAGTTCCTCAGTGAACCTTATCTTCCAGCAGAAGTTCTCACTGATGAGGCAGTAGCAAGAAGGCAGATGTAGTTCTATAGAGCCTGGCCTGAAGCAGTTTTGGTTTTATTTTTCTCCCCCCAAAGAAAAAAAAAATTGCTAGTTGTTACATTTCCAAAAGGCTGTATATTCCTTGCCTGAATTATAGCTTGATGCCTGTGCTAAATGTAAGATTGAGGATGTTATTTGCCCACACCATCACTGAGTGTTGCCAGTGTAACCTGCAATAAAGCAACACTCCGATTGCAATGTGCATGCACTTATCTGACCAGTCAGCAAAAGGAGAAGTTAAGCCTCTCAGAGCAGTCCCCTGCTCTCCTACAGATCTAGCTGGGCCACATATAGATGCTCACACCCCCATTCCAAATTTGCATATCTCAGCCCTTTCCTTCAGCTCCAAATGTCCTCAGCTGATGCTTGCAGATCTCTAGTTTCAGTCCTTGCTGCAGCACCAGCTCTCCAGATTGATAAATACATGCAAACTGGGCAAATGGCTGTGGAAATTCTTTGCCTGAAAAAAAAAAACCTTATCCCTCTGTATTTTCTATGACTTTACTTAAAAACCAGTCTGAGTTTCTGGTATGAATCCAATTAATAGCCGGACTTGTATGGATCCTGCTCCCTTCACGGCTACAGTTGCTGTTGAACATTCAGGACATGCTGGTGACAGGGTGGCTTTCCTTGGCAATTGTGAAAAAAAAATCACTGCAGGCATGTTGATGTGCCATACTGCAGGGTGGCTGCCTCTCAGTGCTAACTGGAAGTAGCTGGAAGATAAATAATGTTAGGCTCTTTCCAGAACTCCTGGCAGGAGTCAGAGCTACAACCTAAATTTATTTAACCTCCATTGATCCCTCTGTAATGTAGCCATTCCCACACCCATCCGCCCCTCTTGTGCACACTTTTTCACCTTCTCTTCTGCATATGCACCAAATCTCAGCTGCTCTGATTCTCCCTCACACAGCCACAAGCACACTTAGTCACTTAGTAACTCACAGTTACTTTCCTCATCCTCAGTTACACTGAGGATCTTGGTCAGGTTTCCATCAGCAGGATCACACAAAGCAAAAGCAAACTTCAGATCTATTCTGAAGTTTCAGTCCCAGGGGCATGCAAAACACAATACATAATAATGTCCTCAGCACTACTAGGGAGGTTTCAGAAGACAGCTGTTTACCTGTTCTTCCTTCTTCTGGTGAACAGATTTGCAATGTACTTCCTTCTGTGCTACCAGGAGAAGTCAGTGCATGACAGCCCCCCAAAACACACAAAAGGGTCTCAGGGTGCTGTACTTTGAGGGTATAATAGAGGTTGTGAGCTCAAAAGCCATAAGGCAGTATGTCCTGCAGTTCACCTCCTAAACTCATGATAAGTAATCACTTAATCGAGGTCTTCAACATAGCTTTGTGAGCAATATTTGGGTTTGCTCTAAGGGAAAGAAGCATGTGAATAGTTCTGTTGCTCAGCCTGAAGCCAGTACTTACAATGTTCTCTCTGAACTCTGTATTTTTATTTCTCTTGTGATGACAGAACTCAGTGGTGTCTCCAGTGTGCTTTTCACTTAATGTATTATCTACTGCTGTCAACTTAAAAACAGCCTTCAATGAAGCCCATGGTTTTGCAGCTATTCTATGTTTTATCCTTAGGGATTTACGAAGTAAATCATTACATGGCTGTGTGTCTCCAGCCAGTTTCAGCATTAAAAGAAAATACCACTGATAAAATGCCTAATTCTCCTCTTACATGTGTGTACCGAGATACACTTAGTCAATTCACTGGTGTGAATTGTTAACTGCTACCAAAACAGAAAATGAGTGGGAAATTGGGCTACCCATGTAATATCCATCTGGAAGAAATTAAGAAGTGCTGCATGTTCTTTTTCCTTATTGAACGGAGAAGTAATGAAGAGACTTATTTAATTGTAAAAAAAGCAATTAACTTTTGAAGATGTTTCCTGCTCCTATGAGGAAGCTTGGGCTTATGCATTATATTTCTTTGAAACAAGATTCTCCAAGTGCCTTGCAATATTAAATACGTCAGCCAAAGAACTAAATAATAAATAAGGCCAGGGGAAGACAGACCTTTTAGCAAAGCTTCTTCTAGCTCTAACTGATAATTTCTTTCATCTTTAAAGAGGACCCAAAAAACCAGAAAAAGTAACATCTCATACATGCTTTATCTATCTGCACGTGAGTGGATGCAATAAGGAGGTGGGGATGTTTAGGAAACCCATTTACACGTGGATGATTTCCTTGGCTTTTACTTGTCTTAATTGCTTGGCTCCTCCAGTGATCTGTTTCTGTAGCAACTGCTTCCTCATGCTGCAATTACGCTGCCTCACAGCCATCAGGCACCCTTTGAAAGGTACAAACTCTCATTTACCAAAGCCGAGGAAAATGTTCATACCTTCCAGGTGATGTTTAGGGCTTCTCCCCAGAGCACCTTTAGGTGCTGCTCAATTAATGTTTACAGAGGCTATGGTTCTGCAGCCCAGTCTGCTGATGGTGAATTCCCTCCTCACTGCTCATTATACATTGCTTGCAGTCTCCCAGCCCCCAAACTGTATGGATCTTTCACCCGGAGTAGAGCAGGAGGTGAGGAGAGAACAGCAGAGCAGAGAGCAGAAACAACCCATGAGCCTGGTAGCCTGAGGTGGGCACTTCAAGGTCGCTCTTGTGGAGAGGAAAACAAGCAAAGCTCCAACAGTTTTCCATTCTCACAAGGCTTCTTACATGGCTTCTCTTCGATTATCCTGTCTTTTTCAAGGGTAGTAGGTCTATAAATACTAAAAGGAATTGGCAATACAGCCAATTGCACAGCCTTAATGTAATTGTGTTTACTGGAGAAGTCAGCAAAGTGGCTAGGTTCATGCACTTTCCCTAAATAGCTTTCCATTTATTGCCACTCTTGAAGACAGGACAAAATCTCCAAAATCATGAAAACAGCAAAGAAAAATTTGGTCTGAAAACATTCTAATTCTTTTCACTTTTCCAATACAGAAGCTTGAGGGAAGGATATTGATCATGACCTCATACTCATCTTTCTGTCTCCTGGGAAGTTTTAATGACACGGTGCTGTCCTGATTTAGATCACGTGCACATTGGAGTCAAAACAATCTAATTAACTCTACTCCATAAAGAAAAGAAGAAAAAATTAGGTGAATGCCACATGTAATCAGGAGACTGTGGTACTTCAAGAAAGACCACCGAATCCGATGGCTCACAGATCAAGCTGCAAGAGCTGCTCAACACAGACCTGATGCCTTAAGCTTGGAATTCATTTTCCAAACCCACTCAGTAGTCACCAGTTTTAGATCACTCCTACAAGCTTATTTTTTGTAGGAGTGATGGAAAGACATTTTGCGAGCCAAATCAACCACAGTACCCTACTGCTGTCCTTCCTGCTGCCCATTGCCCCGTTGTCTCATGGCAGGCTGAAGGATCTGCTGTGCCACATCACTTCAGTAACTCCCGGACAGCTCTACAGCACCTAGCTCTGGAGTTTTCAGTAATGTAACTGCAGAGCAAGGGACTGAATTGCAGGCTGTAAAACATATCCAAGGAGCACCATAAAAATGGAGTGAAGCATGAATCCTGGGCTGGCCCAATGGCACATATCCAGTCCCTGTTCTAATCAGGGTGTGCCTCCACCAGTCACAATTTTGGTGGTGAGTCCAGCAGCCAAAGAGGTATCTTTGCTTTTTGTGAGGTACCTGCTGCCATGGGAAATCTTCACAGAATACGTCACAGCAGAGTACAGAATTGGGTTTTGTAAAGCAAGCCTATCTGAGAGCATTTATTCACACGATAAATTGAGAGAAAATGGTGGCTCTAAATACTTGTATAGCACTTGATAAATCCCTCTGCCAGGTAATGCTGCTTTTACACCTCTTGGGAAGTAGTATGTTGTGTGCTTTTGCATGCTTTGGTCACTCAAGAACAAGGAGTTTTTTTGAGTTTCATGGCCCCTATTCCTTCTGTCTCCACTGGCATGGTATCCCTACAGCCACTGTGAAGGCAGTGGTGGAACTAGAGTCCTTCCACCTACCTCACAGTGCTTCACTGGAAGCTTGTGAAGATATTTACGTGTGATGTTGTATGACAGCTGAGTAATACTTTCAATAAAAACATGATTTTGTTGGTATCCTCAGCTTGGTGACTCACTAACATGCATTATCAATGCCAGGAATCAAAAGCTATAAATGACACTGAAGAAAAGTGTCAGTGCCATCTCCCCAAGACTCTGATCTACATAATGGGAAAATATTAACACAGAGATATTAACAACATACATTTCTTGCTATAAAGGTGCAGGGATTTTACCTTGACTGAAGTGTGTAGAAGATACAGACAGATTTCTCATCCAGCATGAATCAGTATTGTTTATATTGACTTCAGCTTAAACAAGCTGACTTTTACTGAAGATGCAGTACAAACGTTGACTAATCAGCTATTATTCACTGGAAATAATGACATGGGCAGAAGCGGATGCATCATGTAGCCACAGAAGTCTTACTTGGGGTTTGAATTGGTAGGAATAGTCATGAGTGCAGTTAAATAATTTTCTGGAAAGCCAAAAGCAAGTTAAGGCTCAGCAAGGACCATGGTCTTCACTGAACAGAGCCCTCAAGGATGCTGAGCAGACAGTCCAGGGCAAGATCAGGTCTGGGGTAGTTATCAGGGTCAGACAGAGCTGAGTGGTTACCAAGCAAGTCTGCAGCAGCATGACATGCCCAAGGGCAAGTCAGGAAGCTGAGCTGGTAGAGCTGGGTCTGAGCCAGCACCACAGCAGCAGGAGCCTTGGAGCAGGCATCTCTGTGGCACAGGAGTGGTGAAACACAGGCCAGGGCCAGGAGTGAAGCTTCAACTAAATAGCAGCTCCCACCAGACAGGAGGAACAGGATTCTGTATTTCTTCACAACAGCCCTTATCAGTGGAGGAGCTGACCTTGGACACAGCCTGCTACATTCCATCAGGGAATGCTCACTGCATCCTGGAAAGGAGGTTTGGTTTTTCATCCCCATTTAGAAACAATTTTCTCCACCTTCTCCTAAGCTCCCTGCACAGAGAGCAGTCAGAAGAAAACCATATCTCATTAGCGTGATTTAAATTTTTCCTGAGCCTTGAGCAGGCTAATTGCTGAGTGACTTTGCAATAAAAGAAGAAAGCAAGCATATTTTAATTTCAAGACTGAAACTGGGGGATTAGGAAGAGACAGGGAAGAGCTTTTTAACACACCGCTTGCTCTTCTTTGTAGGGAACGTGAAATCCCAGGGGGTTATCCTTGTAGATTAAAGTAATCCATTTTGAGGAGCTGTCCTTGGGAAAAAAACAACATAAAATATATGTCACTGCTACTAGTGTTTCCACTATTATACACATCTGCCACCTTTTCTGGACTTTTTGGAGGGGCTGTGCTGTTATTACTGCTTTATTGTCAAGTGAGGCCAGGTATCTCAGGGAAGCTGGAGGTAGACGGGCAGCCTGGTGGGTTCCCTAACCCCTTTGATGGACCCTGAACAGAGGCTGCAAGGCTGTAGCTGGATCTAGTAGCACTGGATGGAAAAACATATGGAGCCCGTGGAAAGAGGCTGACAAACTCAGGTCAGGTTGCTTTCATTTTATTAATTTTATTTTATGTACTAGCATAAATGTCTGTGGTGATAAGAAACAAAAATGGAGAAGACAACAGGCACACCGAGAATCAGAGAGTGGACATATGACCCAGTTATAATATTAAATATACTAACTTTCCCTTGCTTATCATATTACTTACATATCAGCAATTTGAAGGTGTGCACTCAGATGTTGTAAATGAGATGGAGCCTACGGTTTGAGGAGAGGAGAAAGTAGAGACAGAAGAAATTCTGACCCAGAAGTTAATTCTGATGTTTCACGGGAGTCCTTACTGGCAGACTCCTTGCCACCTACTGCTTCCTAGAAATTGCCTTGAAAAGAGGGAACAATCCACTTGGTTGTGGAGGCCAGCAACTGCCTCCTGAACCAGCGGGAATTTGATATCACTTATCTGCCTCCGAGCATGGGAGGGGACCTGAACTCACCCCAGACACAAGTTTTTCAGCCATGGAGGCCTGCAGAGCTTCAAGGACTTCCACAGGGGGCAGCAGGCAGATTCCTAAAGGCATACAGAGCAGAGTGCCTAGGGGAGTGTTTGAAGCTACCACTGTAGCATTTGGACCTGAAACAGTTGAATGCCCAGGACTCTTCTTTCCTAGATGTAACTATGAAGATTTGATTTGTGATGGAATGGGAGATCAAGAAAATTAGGGACATTTTCCCCCACCTTCCTTCCACACATTGCTAAGAACTAACAACAGACTCCCACAACCTGTTCTCGTCTCAGCACCATCCTGAAGCCTGGACGCTGCTATTTGATGTTGAGATGCTACAGGGATCCTAAATCTGTGTAGGTTAAGATGGCAATCTAGTCCATGCTGGCTTTTCCTATGAGGTAGGAGGGAAGTTTTAGTTGCAAGCAATACACCTTAGGAATATTTCAGGAATAAATATTTGAAAATTTACATGAAATGATCAATGCAAGACTGTCCAAATATTCAGCTTTCAGAAATTCACTGAAATAGATCTGCATTTCTATGTGCAAAGCTTAAAAACCTGCCTATGTATGTTTGTTGACCTAGCAATTTTAATTTCATGAGTTGTCAAATTGCTGTAGGAATGAGCAGTTTGAACTTTTCTCATCCAATATATTTTCTCATATATTGGCTGCTCTGATCAAGATTTACATGAGACAAAGGGGCTTCTCTGTTGCAATCTCCAAGAATATGTGTAGAAAAAAGAGACAAGAGTGTGTGTGGAGGGAAATTTTCAGTCGATAGAGATTGTGTTGATCCTGTGTATTGCCAGAATGGAGGATCAAATGGGTTTAATAAAAGGCAAAGGCTCACAATAGTTTGTGTTCCATGTTTCTATCTTCCAGAACAGATGCTTTCCCAGCCCATAGCAGAAAATAATGGTCCAAAGAGAGGAGAAAGAGAGAGAGGAGAAAGCAAATCTCTTGAAAATAAAGTTGTTGCAGGTAATGCTTTGCTGTTGGACTCATCTCTTCAAACCTCTCAGACCTCATCTGTCCAGTTAACTCATAGGGAATCCAAAAGACATCGGGAAACCAAATCCTGACTGAGTTCAGGGGCTAGTGCAATCTGATAATTTGATCTTGATCTGTTGCACTCTGGGTACCCTGCCTGTCTTAAGATGTTACAGTAAGCTCAGGTTCCTTCCTCAAGCTGTTGGAAAGATTATTGACAAGGAATGGAATCAGAACAGCTAAAGAGAGCTAAAATAAGAAGACATCCTGAACATGTAATTGCTAAGGGTTAATAATTTGTTCAAGTCTCAGAAAGTGACTGCAGAGATCCCTTGCTTTACTTGACCTGAATACACATGTACCCATTCTTTGAATATTTCATACTGCTCTGGCTTGTAGCATGCATTCCAGTTCTGTGCCCTGGTTTTGGTATTGAATTTCTTAGGTAATTTGCAACAGTGTCAAGAAGAAAATACAGGGAAAACATATTTAAAGAGAAAAAAAATATGACTCCCCCTTCACAAAAAAAAAGCAAAAAAGCAAAATCGGCATTTCCATCCCAACTATCTGGGGCAACAGATGGGGAAGTGAAAAATGTGCCAGCAGGGCAAAGGTATGCTCTGATCAATTCAATCTCCTGTCTGCACCAGAGAGTTGTAATTTAAGGCACAGAGGACTATGCTCTGTGGAGCTACACTTTGTTAATTTATTATCCTTTGTATTAATCATCTGTAAATCATAACAAAAGGCAAGCACATAGAGAAAGGTGTAGACTGCTCTGCCATAGTAAGCAAGCAGTGTTAGATTAGGTGATTCAAACACAAGGAAACCTTTACATGTCACTTTAAAAAGCTCCCAGATTTTTTATGTTAAAATATCCCATTAGCCCACTAGCAGAGACAAAGCAGAAACTACACAAATGGACAGAAACCAACATCTCCACAGTAGGTTTTGTATCTTTCTGGATCAGGTTTCTGGCATACATCAGTTGGTTCAGTCCTTTAGGAGCATTAATCATTTATACTAAGCAGCTAAAACAGGCAACATTAATTCCCCTTGGGTATTTCCCTATTGCAGTACTATCTGTAGGCTTTCATACTTTTCACAGATCAGGCAGGAGATTTACCTCTGTTTTTAAGCCAGGGGTATCTTCAGACATGAGAAACTGTCTCAGAAATCACACACAGATTTCAGAAAAGTGTGCAAAATCCATTCTTCAAGATGTCTACTTGGAGATACTGAAACTGTTAAATGGTATGTTAATGTACAAAGAAGTTACTGGCTCTAAAGATGAGATGATACTCTAAGAAAACACTGTCTTGCTGGGGGAACAGCTCATGGATGTTTCCTGCAATACATGAGGACTCAAAAGGAAACAAACAACTACCTCTCTAGGCAGCTGGTGTGCAGCCAAGTAGTGAACTTCCATCAGCTTCAGTAGAGCACAGTAATGGCTGTGTCCACCTATAGGTGTGTATATCATCCACCTATATGGTGTCCACCAATGGGTGGACAAATTGTCATGTGTATTTAAAGGACTCTTCTTCTGAGGAGATCAGATGAAAGCAGGAGCTCCTGTAACACAGCGTGCACAAAGGAAATATTCCACAGAGGTGTCAATCAATAAATGATGAATTGCTCTGGGCATGCCTCAACCCTACCAACTGTCTTCATCAGAGAGGATGCTTCACTTCACAATACAACAGTGAAAGCTGCAAAGAAATTTAGCTGGGAACAAAGAACATTAGAGATCTAGGAAGAGTTCAACCATGTTTTTTTAATAATTATGTCACATTTTTTTAAAAGAGAATGCTTACAGGTAAGACTTACTAATTGTTTGAGGGGAAAGGGAGGGGATTAATGAGCAGAGTACAAGGGTGATCAAAGATGCCACTATGTGCTAGAATTCCCAGGGCTGACAGTTTGAAAAATCTTCTTCATTGCTAAAATCTCAGTCCAGTACCATTAATTTAATCATTTACTCACATGCTGCTGGATGCAGATATTCCCTTATATCTGAATAACAAATTTCTAACTATTGATCTTCAGTGGAGGGACAAGCAATAAATAGGAGATCCCCTTTTCACAGGTCACTAACTAAAGTTAGGTTCTCCATTAAAGAATTAGAAGATTGCATTGCCTGTAAGTCTTTACCCTCCATTCCCCTGCAGATATTTGGAGCAACAGTAACATCCAGTGGTCAAAATGTTAATTACAGTATAGGAGAGCACTGCATGCTGGTAGCATCATCCTTGCAGCCTTGAAAATTCAGGATTGTGCTTAAACTGTACAAAAGTAAACATAGACATAATAACGCATCTCTTCCTGCTCATACAAAGTGAGAGATACCGACCTTTTAAGGCAAGAGGGAGGAAGGGAGACGGGAAGAAGGCGCAGTGACCTTGGGTTGATGCCCAGGGAATGAATCTCTGAGCACAGGACACTGCAGACTCACTGTGACTCATCCCCAGGCTCAGGAAGATCAGGCACAGCTCAAACCAGCACAGAAGCTATAAATCTGGAAACAGGATGCCAGCACTGCAGAGGGATATCAGTGGAGTTTGACTCTCACAGCCAGGGAAATAGGAGGAAAGATGTCATTAGTGGACATCTACCTGTTCATCAGTGGGGGAGAGTGGGAGGAGATCTGCATTCCTCCACCCCAAATTCTTTTTATCTTCACTGGGTTGGGGAATTAGAAATAGGGGAAAATATGAGTCCTACAATGAGAGGGCAATCCTGGCTTGTGTGTTACGGGCTACAAGAAGCAAGAGACCTCAGATAAAGACTGCATGTGCTCATGGACATGAGGCAGGGAGGTGACTTTCTGCTCCTACCCAGGAGAAGAGGCTTCATTAATCACACTCTGAGTAAGGATGCTGCCATCTGTTTGCAGGGGAGAGCTGGGTTTAATCTTTCCACCAAATACAGGGACTAACCAGACAGCAGAGGGTACATTGTCCCCTCAGGAAAACAAGACCTTTTCCTTGTTGGAAATTTTGCAGGTGATAACACTGGTTAGAAATCTAGGGCTAAATTTTCCCTGAAAATTATTTTTGTTAATAATAATAATATTGAATAAAACAGTTTTTAGAAGGTCACATATTCACATCCTTGCTCTATGTCAGCATCAGGGATGAAGAATCCCAAGACCAAACCTAACTGCAGCTTTATAGGTGTGTACAGAGCTCTTCATGGACAAGGTGCTTTAGTCTCCCCAGCACCAGCAGACTTGTTTCAGTGCTCTCCTGCAGTCTTTCAGTGCACCATTGCTCAGTTACCTTGAGGCCATGAAACTTAGCATGGACAGTTAATGTTTCTCTGAGTCACATCGACATTTTCCTACTCCTGTACAGATGTTAGCCAAAGTAGAGGCTGCAAAGGTTATCTCAATTTCCCCGCCTCCCTTTTTAACTTCAAGAGCAGAAATGTTGCAGATCTGGTGCAGAACTATGCTTGCCCAAGGTGCAAGAAAGAAAAATTCTCCCTTGCTGTCTTTCCCTATGTGTTTGCCACCCCATGAAAATATCATGAAGAGTTCAGACACTGAGGCTAATGTGGAGAGAGCTCACTCCAGGGGCAGGTATGTAATTTAGATTCCAGTCTGCCTCACATACCTGCATGGATGTACCTTCAAAATTATTCCCTTCAGGTTCACACTATCTGACATGAAACAGCATCTCCACAAACAACTCTCTCTTAGATGAAGAGCTTCTTACTGCTCCCTGAGAATCCACTGGGAATTTTCCACCATGTGTATGTGCTTGGTGCAGTGATAGTCACTGTGTTGGTGCTAAGTGCTGCATATCATGGGATCATTCAGTGAGACTCAGTGGGATACGTAGCACAGTTAACTTCAGTCTTTGGAACAAACTAAAAAGCTTTGCGAATCTTGCTTGGGAAATCCAAAGTGTCTACAAAAATATTCTGATACTGAAACAAAACAAAGCTTCAGAGCAAACAGCAGAGGTTTAAATGAATGGATAAAAGTGATTTACAGTGGGCTGGCAGGAGGTTGAGAGAGTGTTTACAGCCACAGTGGGACTGCCCCAGACTGCCCCAGACTGTGCGAGTACCCCTTGTGCCTGGAGCAGCATAGGTCTGAGGGACAACATTGGCTCATTTTTCCAGGTTGCTTAGTTTCCATGGTAACAATCTTCTAAAATCATATCCCATCCAATTCTGGAAAGCCATATCCCAAGGTCAATGCACATGTATGCAAGAATCTAGAGATAGAGAGTCCTTTTCAGATATTCCTCTCAGGTTTCTTTGTGTGCAGATATAGGAAAATATCCCAGTGTGAGCATCTGGCACCTAATGGACTGCACACTGGCTGCCTGCTGCTTTGCATCTTATTGATTCTTGCCAGATGCTGCTTTGGTTCAGAGGCTATAGGACTAGAAGCACAATTAGAGGGATGAGCAAGGGAGGTCTGAAAGATCATCCGTGTGAGAAGTGTTCATGAATGCAGGCAAACAAGTGGTGCATGTTTATTCTCTGCAAGCTTTCTCTTTAGACACTATATTCTGAAATGCATAACAAACAGCAAAGAATGAGTATTTATGAACAGTCATCAGAACCAGGCATGGTAGGGAGCTGATGCTCACCACACCACTGCCCTGTGCCAGAGTGCCAAAGGCAACACAAGCTCTTCTCCTGAACTAGAAAAGAGGAAAATTTGGCCAGCAGGGCGACCTCTTTGCTAGAGTCCTTTCTGAATCATAGAATCACAGAATGCATTGAGTTGGAAGAGACCTTCAAAGGTCATCTAGTCCAAAACCCTACAGCGAGCCAGGATATCTTGCACTAGATGAAATTTCTCAGAGCCTCATCAGGGCTGGCTTTGAATGTCTCCAGGGGTGGGGCCTCCACCAACCCCTCTGGGCAACCTATTCCAGTGTCTTACCACCCTCATGGTGAAGAAGATCTAATCTAAATCTGTCCTGCTCTAGTTTAAAACCATTCCCCCTTGTCCTATCTTTATATGCCTCTGCATTAATCTGATAATATTTCATCTCCCTTGTGGCCATGATCAGATTCCTTGTCTGAATTTCCATTCTGCTATTCAGCTGTTCCAGAGTTGAAGGAGTTTGTGGCTTTGCTTTGCAGTGTGCTCCTTGTTTGTACTTTTCTTGTTACCAGAACAAAGCCAGCGATAAATTTAATGCCACATAGGAAAGGCACTGCTATCAAAATTTTCTTAGCACAATAATATTTTCCCAGGCAGCAAAATAACTTCCTAAGATTTGCAAATGTAATAAACTAACCCAAGGTTCTCCCACTGCTTTCCTACAGTAATTCCCAAAACAGTCAAACAGCACAATTCACAGCTCTTTTGTCTGCAAACACATTTCAAGGCCATTTGAGCAGAATGAGGTGTGGGTGTTCAGGATGATTTGTTTAGTGTGTTCCAGCTGGTCCCATCTTCCTTTCTGTCCCTGACCTTCTCTACTAGTTCTGAGAGAAAGTCTGATTTCACTCTGGGGTCTCATGCTGAAGTCTTGTTGCAGGTCAGCAAGGGCCGATTGTCTCCTGCAATCCACCTGCGAGCCATTTTCCAGAATCATCCCAGGCACTTGCAGATGTCATCAGAATAGCCTGTGAGCACAAAGTGATGTGGGAAAACACTTGCAGTCATACAAAATATTGTGGTTTAGAGGTGCCAGATAAATGTTTCCACTCTCTCCAGTGTAAAGTTATTCCCAAACCAAACGGCAATAAAATCTCTTGCCAGGTCCTCAATTCCCCTCCTGTCAGAACACATTTGCTGTTTGAACATTTTGCACATACATTTTGCCTCAGAAATGCAAAAGCCTTTGGCTGAGCAGAAAGTGCATTTGAAGATAAGCCCTAGGCCTGCAGGTGGAGTAGTAGAGTCGTTGCATGATATCAGCCTCTCCTAACACCTTCGAATTCCCACATATACATACTACATACAGCTGCAAAACAGAGCCTCTCCTCCCTCAAATTGGAGGGCAGCTACAGTTTGTTGGAAAATATGGTACAACTAATACTAAGGAGAGAAAAACCAAAGAGGAGAAACAGTAGCTGCTAATAATAAAAAAAAAAAATTAAAAAAACCCAAACCAAACAAAAAACCACAATAACAAAAAATCCTTGAACTTTTCTGACATAGATCCTTTATCTAAAAGCCTTGAAAGTAACATTGTTTTCCTTCAAAGTTTAAAATTGTCACTAAAGTAGTCCTGGGAATGCAACATGAAGATTTTGTTGCTGCTTGTGATTCAAAACAATGTGCAGTTGTTCAAAATCTTTGTGCAAGCCTAGGATTTTTAGTGCTTGTAAAGCTGGCTTAACTGGACTGGCTGAAGGTCAAGGTCTTGCTTTTAGGACTCAAATTTGAGTGTTATCCCACACAAAGATGATACTTCAAGAAAGAAGACTGTGTGACACAGACTAATGCTGTTGCATTAGCTTTTATGAGGAGACACTTCATGATTTCATACACTTCTATTTTCTAGTCATCTGTTTCTTGGAGAAAAGAAAATAAGCCTCATGGCAAAGCCTAATAAGATCATGGTTGATGCAGGAAATAAAAGCAGAGAACATCTTTCTCCTGTAACACAAAAAATGAGGAGGCATGAATCAGTTAAAACAATGGAAAGTGCTTCTTAGCACTATACAGCACCAAGCTGTGAAATTCCTTGTTGCAGGACATTAGTAGTCTGGAAAGTTCCTGTAAATTCAGGGGGTAATTGGACAAAAAGGAAGAAAAAGCTACCAAACAGTGTTTAATGCAAATCACCCCTTTTACCTGAGGTAGTTCCAAGCTGCAAATAGCTGATATCAGGGAAATACTATACATAGTATTTCTGTGTTTGTCTTGGCTTTATCCTCTTTCCTAGGTATCTGCTATTGTTCAGTGTTTTGCTTTTAATAAAGAAGAGATGGAGATGAGGATCAAAAGATCAAACCTTTAAAATGATGGAGCTGCAGAGCTTGAACACAAGCATTCTGAACAGTAGCTGTTATGCCATGACAGCGAGCTGCTGAAAACTACTGCTGGGGTACTGGCCACTGCTATCAGTTTCTCCTTTCAGGATGCTCAGCCCCTTAAAAAGAAGGGAATTAAAGCCTTTAAGATTAATCTACCCTTTCCTCTTTCCTAAGACTAGTCCTTATTTGTTTTGCAGAGCAGCCCTATGCTGCCTGGGAGTAGCATCCCGCTCACTGCAGTGCCAGCTCAGTTCCGTGTATTTGCATTGCAAAGGTACCTCAAGACTAAGCAAGAATGAGTGTTTATTGTATGAAATTTTGATCCTAAGATTGAAGTACAAAACAAGTGGTAGCCAGTTGTTTCAGATCCTTGGTTCACATAGTTCTCTCCAAGAGCAGAAATAAGTATTCAAACTGCCTGTGGGAGCCAGCACTGAAGAAGAGAACTTCCCACGATCCATTCAAGGTGACTGGAAAAAACACACTGTATTTTATCAGAGCAGTGATTTCAGCTGGTATCTCTCCGTCTTCACAGATGCAGTCATTCTCCTTGTTTTCCGCAGTTGTTCACAGCCGGTTCGTGATGTGCCCAGGGAGCCTCCCTGCCGTGGGGGTACATTCCCCAGCCGCTCCTCTTGCTGTGGGCAGAGATAGGAACTGTCAGACAAGCAGATGAAAGGACAAGTTTTTCTGGCTGTCTGGTCCTGCAGAGCCACCACAGCCTCCATGCTTTCTCAGGGACCTGCTCCCTAGCACTGCCCCAGTGATTTTTAAGATTGCAAGACATAGCTAAAGGGAGAGTTTGACTCAGGATCTATTTTTGGTCCTGCTCCTTTTCAAGAATATAACTTGTTAAATTAAATCAAACATTTTCTCCTGAATCAACAAACCCCCACATATTTTCTTTTTGTTCCCAATCCACCATTTAATTACTACAGAAGGAGACTTGGCAACTCTGGCTAAAGAGTATTCCCCAGCAAAAAAAACAAGGAAGGAAATAAAAGAGCTGTTCAGGAGGCTATCTTCATAGAAAGGACTACTTTTTAACCTAACTTTAGAATTTAAGTTTATGAATAAAATATGCAAATAGCAGAGAAGAGAATAAGGAATATTCTGAGGTCAGCAAGACCACAGTCAGAAATTAGAGTTTCTGATAGAAATGCATCAGGAGAGAAACTTCAAAAAATCTGATGAAACCAACCACACAAATCCCCAGTTTTTTTAAATACCTCCAGATCAATGGCTGCAAGAGAAGAGTATCTCTGTTGTCCAAGAAGACTGGATGCTTCCAGGCCTACTTTTATTTTCTCAAAAGAATAAATGAAGATACTTTTTATCGGGTCCCTGGGATTTGTTTTGCATTTTTTAAATTCTATAGAATATGTTAAAGCATCTAGTGGTTTATTTAAAGATCAGCTTCTAGGATTTTTTTGATTGTGAAGAATTTAAACCTTTGCTTAACAATAGCAATTTGTAAAAAAATTTCCTTAACTTCTGAGAAAGCATGAAAATGCCAAGTTTCGACCCTAGAGTTAAAATCATGGGGAACAATAGGTTTGTTTGATCTTAAAACAGAGTTTATTTGATCTTAAAGCAGAGGTATTTATCAATTCTCTTTGAAAATGGTTTTAAGCTTTTTCCAAGAGAGTAACCTATTCAAAATAATAACAATTAAAGGCAAGTTTCATTAAATAATGAAGGAAAACTTACAATTTTAGTATGTATTACAGAATCCATTATATAACTCTTCTGATATATGTTTGTAAGTACTGAATTATTTTCCAAAACCCTGTCATTACAGGAAACAATATTCTCCTTTTTTAGAGAATAGTATTATACGTGTTTTCATCAAGCTTTGTTTGGAAACTCATTGTAAGAGTTTCTGTTCAATCCTACATACTACTGACTCAGCAGAGGACAATTCTTTTTGGAAAAATAAGCCAAACGATCATTGACTCCAGTTGCCATCATTTCCACAAAATGCCTACTAGGAAAAAAGTTTTTAAATTATGGCAGTGAGTTGTAGTTCAGTTGTTTTTACTCAGCTGTTCAAATTAACTTATTTGCCTTACATGGGTAAGACTTTTTGTGTGGTAAAATAGGTAAAAGAAAACAAAAAGATGATTATGCTCTCCTAATAATACGATCAGCAGCAGAGGAAGAAAGAAGGAAGATACTTTGTTATGTTCCAAAATGTTAAGGCTGCAATTTGTAGAATCAGCCACAAGACATACCAATAAGTAACACAAGCTACTTTAAAGCTCAAAAAAATAGTACTTTTAAACACTGGGCTTTGTGTGAAAGAGAAACAAGGAGAAAACAGAACGGAAGTTCTTTTACTTTGAAATACTTTCCAGTAAAGATGACTCCCTACTTTTGCCTGCAAGTGATAAGAAAGTATTTAGGAAGCTAATTAACACAGACTTCCCATGAAAACTATCACAACTTTAAATTTCCACAGTCAGCTATCAAACATTCTCCCAGCCTCAGAAGCAGAGGCAGTGGGGCTGGGGACCCCCCTGTCCCACCCTCACCATGTCAGGCTGTGAGGGAGGAGGGGAGGATAGAGAGCCCTGCAGGGAGAGAGGACAGTGGAGAGAAAGGAGAGGGAAATTCTACAAATTCAAATGCAGAAGTAAATTAAATGGGCAGATACAAAGGAGGGAGAGTGCAACTGAGGTGTCACTTCGGTTCCTTGGTTACTCTTTTTTTCACCTTAGAATCACAAAATAGTGTGAGTTGGATGGGACCTACCCCCCTGCCAAAGCATGTTCACCCAGAGGAGGCTACACAGGAAAGCATCTATATGGGTTTTGTGTATCTCCAGAGGAGGAGACTCCACCATCACTCTGGAGAGCCTGTTCTGGTGTTCTGTCGCTCTCAAAGTAAAGGAGTGTTTCTTCATGATGAGGTGGAACTTCCTGTGTTCCAGCTTGTGCCCACTGCCCCTTCTCCTGTCACTGGACACCACAGCCAGTATGACCCAGCAGGTTTGTACAAAGTAATTGCTCTTATTACTGCTATTGAAATAATTGCAATAAGCAATTCATATATCAGAATAATCTCTCTCTCCCCCATATACTGCCTCTATTATATTTCCACACTGCTACAGCTCTGATACCTCTTTGGCTGCAACTCCATGAGCCAATACTTCCTTCATCACTTGACATCTCTTCGTTCCTTTTCCTTTCTTCCTGCTGCACTTTCACGGGACCATCCACTTCTCAGACTGGTGTCAGAGGATTGCAGAGCACCATGTCAAGTCTGCTGGTTCCACGCAGCTTTGGGGGAATATGAAAACACTCAGCAGGGGACATGCTGCCACTAGCCATGTCATGGCTCAGGTCAGGTAATGAGGAATGACCAGCCATCAGAATGGAATGAAGAAGTATAAAAGCTTCATGGAAAACAATTTTTGCCCATGAGGCTGGTGAGGCACTGGCCCAGAGAGGTGGTGGAGGCCCCACCAGCCCTGAAGACATTCAAGTCCAGGCTTGATGAGGCTCTGTACAACATGATCCTGTACAGGATGTCCCAGCTCACTGCAGGAAGGTTGGACTAGATGGCCTTTGAAGGTCCTTCCCAACCCTATGATTCCATGAAATATAGGACAGCTAGCACTGTCTTTAATTACTGTCCAAAAGAGACTGACAAGTCTTAAATCCCAAGTAGCACATAAAAAACAAACACTGCATAATAATATCTTTTCAAAACATTCTGATATATGTTTAATAAGAGCCATTTACACAATGGAGAGGCACAATGCTATGTACTCCTAACCAGGCTTGGAAGTGAAGTAAAACCTAATAATTGTTAGTCAACAGAGGGGACTTTTACTGACATACGCCTGAAACACATTCCTTGGGGACAGCATTTCAATTAATATTTAATCTATTTTTTTTTAAACTGACAATAATGAAAATGCACCTGGGCTCTGAGAACCAAAGATCAAGAGGAACCTTGGAACAATAACGTAATGGTAAATAGAGTAGAAACAGACAATAAATCACAATAGATTAACAGCAAGAATAATGCCCAAGACCTAGTGATTATCAAATGATGTAAAGTCATTTGCTGTGAGGCAATTACCTTCCACTGCATTTCCGATTATCGTAGTAAGTGGCTGGCTCTATTGATTCAAGATATGTCTGTAATGTCAGGAGCTAAAAAAAGTGTTTCCATACCATGGGAATGTGAGTTCTGTTAATGAGTTACTAGCAAATACTGATGTGGAATACGGGACAAAGCAACAAAAGCATTGACAAATGCCAGGACCAGTTACTATGACACTATTCCATGCTAAGGAATATGCTGACCGTGCTTTTTAATTTTTTTTCCTGTTGTTTCCTCACCTTTAGTATTAGACTTGCTATTGTCTTTAACTGAATGATTTTAAGTTGTTCTCTTTCAGGTAGAAATCTCAGAGGGAATCTCTGCACTTTGTTATGTATTTGTGCAATGCCAACCTGTGCTAAATAGATGAGTGCTGCCTTGAAAAAAAGTTGCTATTAAGTGACTATTTGCCATAAGAAAAAAAAAAAATTAATAAAACATGATTTACATCAGCAACATCCATTAACAATTATGTGATTGTGAGAGAGTATTAGCTGACACCTAAAAAGAAAAAAGGATGCTTTATGGTACCCAGGTTAAGCACAAAATTTTAATGTGCTCACTGGTTTCTCTTCTTCCCTTCAGTACAATATTTGCCCTAATTCATTGTAGAGATTTGTATAGAACTTGCAGACATTCTGCTAAATACAGTCAGACCAAGCCTGGGTCCACCACTGGTACCTTTATCACAAGTTATGGTACAAGTGTGGATATGGACAAATAATATACCAAATCAATGGAGTGAGGATGGGGAACTTTGTAATTTTTGAGGTTATATAAGCCAGAAAAGTACTTTGGGTGGTGCAACTCATATCAGGAAACTATTAGGAGCTATGCTAATGAGATAACTCTTTGATTAATCCCTTGCTTACATGTAAAGGGATTTGCTAGTTGAGATAAAATAATGGTATTAGCTCAGCAAACTTTTTAAAATATGGGAGACAAAGTGATGCTTGAATGAAACTAGAAAGCCTGGGATACCTCCTTGAAGCTGGACCTGTGGGGTAGGACTGGAGACAATTTAGCTTAAATCTCTTCAGAATCAATCATGGCAGCTGAAATCATCCAGCGCTGGGTTTCCTTCCCTCGGCTCAAACTCCCTGGCAGCCAGGGATCCTGCTTAAGAAGAGTATTTCTAGCAAACAAAGCATGCATAAACCCAGTACCACAACTTCAAGCTGCTTAGCATTTATCTGTCATTTATACCAGGCCAGTAAAGGAACAGTATAGCTCCCTCTGCAGTCCCTGGTCCAGCTCCCACTTTACAGGATTCAAGACTGAGGCTGGGAAATACTGATGAAATAGCAAGGATTGTTGTGTAGGGATCAATGACCAAAGAGGCAGATTGCAAAGCTTGAAGGTTCATACCATTTATGAAGCAGGAACGCTGGTGGACACATAATATCCCCTTACATAGGAGTTATGTTTCTAGAGGAATGTTACTGTGCTTGTATGTGAATTCTCAGAGACCCACTTTGGATCTTTCCCAAATAGAAAGTTTTTGTGCTCTCATTTTCGCCCATACAAAAGAAAATGCACTGGACATCCATTTCAGTCACTGGACCACAGATCAGTAGCTGGAGAAGTCTGAATTAAAACCCAAAGGAAAGCATTCTAATAAAAACATTATTGTGCTTACCTACTGTATTACTTTAGGCACTTGAAAGTCACAAAGTCAAAGGCATTAAAATGCTGCACGAACAAACAGAAGATAAAACTTTTCCAGGCAAATAGAGTTAAATCATTGTGCCAAGGCAAAAGCCTCTGCAAACACAGACTTCTGAGAGGATTTATCCAGCTTCTGAAAACTGCAAGTGGTAGGGAAGTTCTCATGGCATGTACAGCTCAAAGTCAACTACTCTTCTTACTTGGAAGCCCTGTGGCCTTGGAAGTCAACCTTAAAATTACACTGCACATCAAAAACAGTCTTTTAAAAAGCTGAATACACTAAGGCTTAACAAAGTATAGACTATTGCTTACCTTTTCTTTAACTTTTGCTTCTGATTTCTGCAGGGAGCCTACTATTCTGGTTTCATCCTTTCAAGGCTTCTCAGTCCATAAGCATCAGCTTTGAAATGGAGCAGAGGGAGACAGGAAAGGAAAAGAAGACAAAAAATGCTTGACAGACTGTAGAGCTAGAAACTAATGGAGCTGCCTGCAATGGTGTATGGTGAAGCTTCAACTGTACTGAGATATCACCTAGAGTATTCCCCATGTGAGAGTTAAGCCTTGAAGATGCATCTGAGAGCCCTCAGGTCCTGCTGCATTTGAGGAGAGGGAAGAGTGGCACAGAGTAGGTTCTAATGAGGCTTGCCCAGGGCTGCAAAGTTGGCAGTGAGCTCCATCCACACCCCTGACTAGGCAGGACAGCCCCAAAAGGACTCTCTGCTTGGGGCTTTCTACCCAGAATTCCCACTGAATACTTTCCATTACCATAGCTGTGGATGAAATAAGACTTAGGATCAACAGGAAGGACAGAGCTTCCCTGTGCCATGGTGGCAAGGATCAGCACTAGGCCTTGAATAATGCTCTTTTTTCATCCCAAGGGCTACAGTTCTTCTGTCTGGTTGATTCATAAGCAGAAAGGCAAGAAGTGCTAATGATAGAAAAGTGGTAAGTACCCTCTGATGAAGCACCACCTATCTGCCTCTAAATAAAGCTTAAATATCTGGAGCTGAGCTATACAAAGCCTGAGAATAGAAGGAGGCAGCATTTCCATGAGGAGGATCTAAATGACCTTCAAAGCTGTTGGATGACACTCTCTGCTGACACCAAAGTACAAGCAGCATTCTAACCTGTGAATGACGTGAGTGGTAAGGAATGCTCACCATCTCAGATGGGGACATGGTGGCTGGACTACTTCATCAATGGATTATCCCTCTTATTCTGCCTTCAGAATAGCAGGAGGGTTGTCCAACTGGTCCTTCCTTTCCTTCTCTAGTGAATGCAATTTTCCTTGTGTTATGCAGGGAAGATATGACCATTAAAGATCCCAAGAAAGACAGATAAAGCCTAGCATTTATTTTGACAGAGGTTTTTTTTCTGACTGAGTAAGACCTTTGTTTTAGCTGATAATCCAGCAGAAAGCCTACCTGTGCTTTGAACACTTGATGGTTTTTGTGGATCAACACCATTTTACATGGTAGCAACACATCATCAGGAGCATTCTGAGCTTTTTTCCTTGACCTTCTGTACTTCCAGTATTTTTATAAGACATTTTTATAAGACATTTAAAATGTTGCTGCTGGTAACATTCCACTTATATTCAATCTGTTCCTCGTATCACCAGTGTAACACACTGGCTAACCATGGAACTGAGAATCAAGATCTTTTTTTTCAGTAAAAGTGCATTGTAAGCCTCCTTATCTATCACTTCTTAACTGGATTTTCAGCATTACCAGCAATATACAGCTCCTCTTTCTGCATTTACACATTGCATGGTATATCCAAGTTGCAAGCTACTGCTCAAGAAGGGATTTTCCTACAGTGCAGCCAATGATAATTTGTGACTTCTATGGAATTCGGGTAGATCCATTTATCTTTCAGGTAGAACTGGGACATAACGATCACCAACGGTGACAGAGTTATATCCACAGACTGAGGTGTCCCCATGCCTTTGCTTTCGATCCCTTTTGAAGCAAATGATGTTACAGCCATGATGTCACCACCTTCTGGCAGGGTGCAGAATTCTCCTTCTTCCCTCCCTGCTAAGCCAGAGATGTGAAGCTGCTGGAAGAACTCTTCTTCCAGGCTTGCCTGCCAAGAGCTGGTCTTGTTGCCATTTGCTGTCTGCAACTGCCATTTTCCTGAGACTGTAAAGGATGCAGTTTCATTAAGCAGAGACCTCCAACTGGCAAGCAAGTCTGTTGCTAAATATAGCATTTTATATCCTCTTCACAGTAATTCTTTTTGCTGTAAATGTTATAAACAGAAGATATATTGCCACACATAACAGAGACCTTTATGGAGCAGTGAACATTGACATTGTGGACACAATTTGAAAGATCAGTGGGTCTCCACAGCAGACTCGAGAACAGGACTTCCATCAATTATGCTCAAACAGATCCATTTCCTTAGAGCTCACTGATGTGAAAGAGGAGCATCCTTTTTAATCATAGAATGATTTAATTTGGAAGCGATCTTGAAGAAAAACCTAGTTCTAACCCCATGCCATGGGCAGGGACACTTCCCACTAGACCAGATTGTTCAAAGCCCCATCCAGCCTGGCCCTGAACACTTCTGGGGATGGAGGGTCCTCGTCTTCCCTGGGCAACCTGTTTCAGTGCCCCACCATGCTCATAGTGGTAATTTCTTCCTGATGTAATATTGAAACTTGCACTCTTCCAGATTGAAGCCATTAGCCCTGCATGTAAACTGCAGAGAGCACCCACCTCAGAGGTTCAGCCTAATTCAGAGTCAAAATGGATCAGAAGGCTCTTGGCTTCCCTTGTAGGACACAGGGACACAGGCTGGCGGTACAGTTATGTGCAGGAACAGCTTTGGTGTGGCCTAGTTCCCCCTCACTGTCTCCAGTTCTGGATAAACACTCCCAGGGTATTCAAAGAGGAAAAGAGGTTTGGGGTTTTTTTTCCACACACAAGAAGAGTTTGGCCAAAGAGACCACAGTGTAACTCTATCATAGATACCTCCATATAAGAGTGGATATGCAGCAAGGAGTGAGTGCCCTGTGTCAGGGAGCTGGCAGCAGGCTGGCAAGCAGTGTGCCATATTGGCAGAACAACAGAGAGGACAGAAAAACATTCTGCAAGGACCATCCCTTTCTACCTTGACTAATTTCCTGGCAGATTGCTCTTGAGCCACAGACCCTGTGCCTGGAAGCTCACCTGAAAGAATGCAGTGCCAGCCATATTACCTGGTTTCAAAAACACACCATGCAGCTTCAAAGCTCAGTGGATCAAGGCTTTGCAGGAGCTAAGGCTGAGAGAAAGATAAAGACGGCCTCTAGTTGGAGGCAGGGATTACTGAGTAAATAGGACATGACTGGTCATGGATCTCTAATTGACCTCTACAAAATTGATGCAAAATAAGGGACAATCCAGGCCTGCCTTCTGTGCTGGGCAGGGAATGGGAAAAGACAGTGGGGAAAACAGATGTGCACAAGCCTCAGCATGTCTGGTAGATGCAGAGAAACCACATGGTGTTCAGCCTATGTCAGCACAGAGTACTTGTCATTTAAGGGAACTAGATGGTTGATGTCAACAACAAGCAGCCACACAGCCCAAATCTGGCATCCATCTGTCAGGGAACCAAAATTTTTGAGCTCAGTTTTCTATGTTGGAGTTCTTAAGCAAGGAAAGGCAGATAGTGTTTGATAGCCATGGAGGAGGTGTGAGCAACACAGGTTGCAGATAAGCTTCACTGAACAGTTTTCTGCTTTCAAGTGCTCAAGACTGAACTAAGCTTCCAGGAGGACCCCATGATGACTTCGGTGTGAGGTTCTCCTGATGTGCAGGAAGCCCTCATCAGGGATGTACCACATTGTTAGTGTATTCCACAGGTAGCCATCCGTTAGGTTATGTCCGGGTAAGAGTCCAGCTTCCTGCCTGTGCCATAGAGAGCAATATATGTTCTAAGGCACTTAAAAATAGTGACCTTCAAGTGATCTTAAAGGTCAACACAACACATACTGACAGAAAGCTTAGCCTCAAAGGCACTGCAGCAGGAGGATTGTGAGGTTGCTATGAACTGGCCAAGTTCAGCTCTCATAGCAACTATGCCATGGAAGTCTCTACACAAACTCAGCAAGCTTACTCCTAGATTTGCTAGGAGTTTCTGTTCAGCCTGGAGAAGAGAAGGCTCAGGAAGCACCTCATAGTAGCTTATTAATACCTGAAGAGGGCCTACAGAAAGGCAGGGGTGGGACTTTTTAATAGGATATGTAATGGAAAAACTAGGAATAACAGACGTAAGTTGGAAGAGGGTAGATTCAGGCGAGATATAGGAAAAGAATTCATTACAGTAAGGGTGGTGAAACACTGGAAGAGGTTGCCCAGAGAGGTTATGTATTCCTCCTCTCTGGAAGTGTTTAAGGCCAGGCTGGACAAGGCACTGAACAGCCTGATCTAGTGGGAGATGTCCCACTACGGTAGGGGGGTTGGAACTATATGATTCAACCCAGACTATTCTATGATTCTGTTCCTGTCCTTCTGTTGTAAAAGGTTGTTGTCAAAATATGTTAAATATCAGGCATCCTGCCAAAACAACCCAAACAAACCCAACTTCAAACAGGAAATTCTTTCTATCTCCCATGGTTTGTTGAAAATAATGGTTAGAAGTACTACACCTCCAGCATCCTGCCTGCCCAGCAAAGTGTGTCATTTGCAGGGAAATACAGTAAAGAACATTGCTGCAGAAAGTTTCCCTATTGGCTTCACTCCAGGCCTTTAAAAATGAGATCTTCATTTAGATCAAAGACATTCAATAGAAACATACACTTGACTTGCAAAGTAACAAAGCACACCCCGAGAAAAACAATGGGGAGGGTGCTCAGTGCCTGTTGACCCTTGTAACTGCAGTAGAGCAGTCTCAGACCTTCCTGCTTGACTGATTCCTAATCACTGGTGAAAAACTTGGGCCCGGATATGCAAACAGAAGCCAATTCCAGAGTTACAATGCAGCTTAGGAACAGGCTGGTGAATAATCAGATGTGTCTGTAATATGGGACCCTGCTCCACCTGGATTGCTGTGAATGAAGGGTCAGATACAACAATACAGATGATGCAGCAAGACCCTGATTTCCAACATGCTCCTATCACATGACAATTATGTGTCAGTCAGTCAGCCAGTATTCTGCAGCCCTGTGGGATTATTTCTAGCAATAGAGAAAAGTATTATATGAGTAGAATTATTCTTGGTTGCTCAGTCCTGTCTGTTTCAAGGGAAGTGCCTGTGTCCCCAAAACAACCTGGAAACAGACAGCACAACAGTTGCATTGCTCACTTTTTCCAAGACAGCTTTTCCTTTCAGCTCTGCTTGCACAATTTTTCTGCCTCCAGGAGATCTGTCCCCGGGCAACATTCTCCATTGCTTTTTCTTATTTTTTCTGGCTTCCAGCCTCTAATACACTTCTAACAGCCAACTTGCTTTCCTCAGCATTTGCAACTCATGCCATCAGCTTGGGTTTTAGCTCCTGATGCTTTCATGCCATATATTATGCAAGTTCCTACTCTTTTCAGCTATCACGGAGTTCAGAGGCTGTTTTTCTCTTTTCATTTAACTTGGGAAAACTGCAGAGTTTACCTACTGTTCTTAATGAGGTCTCTGCCTTTTATTTGTAGAGGGTTATTTGATTTGAGATTGAAATAGCCCCTTATTGGGGTAGGAAGATATACTTCTAATCACTTGGGTGAATGGCAAATATATGCCAGATCCAGCAGGACTCGGAGAAAGTTTACAGTGGAAAATGATTGTGAAATAAGCAGAAGTATGTATTGCTGCACGCTAATTTTTCTCTACTTCCTTCTGTGTTTTTCTTACATGCAGTGAATTCAAAGAGATTTCAGTTTTGAAACTTCAAGTGCTACAAAATTATATTAATTGCAACTTACTCCTCTCAAACCAGGTAATTCCTAATTTCAATAGTTGTTTTTATTCTCTTTCCTACTTTATGCTGTCACAAACACGTAAAGTGCTGCTTCAGAACTCTGCTTTGACAGTGGAGTGCAACTCAGCACCTACCTAATGAAGTGCCTGAGTCTGAGAAACCAGATTCTTCAAACCCCACTCATATAAAGGACACCATCTGGTCTGAGCAGCCTCACACACCCACAGGATGGGCTCCCTCTCACTGTGCACATTTCTCCAAGCAGAAAGTGATGGCTGGGACAGGGAGAGGAGCAGGACCTGTCAAGCAGGGCAACTTTGAGACCCACATTTTCTATGTAAACCTTATTCTCTGAGATAAACAGAGGCAAGTGGTTATCTAGCATGTCAATAATGCTGATCATATACAAGCATCTAATAAAGGGCCAATTGCATCAATGCAAGGTAATTGGGATTTGCCAGAAATCTGCTCCCACACACATGCCTGTATCAACAGATTTGTGAGTGAGCTCAAGGAGCCACTGATGTAGCTAAGGGGAAATTAAGCTGATGCATAATATACTTTTTAAGATGTCTCTCATAACAATCAATAAAATGGTGATTCTCACCGTCCTTTTCCTAGCCAGGAGACTTGTTATTCACTACCTCTAATATCTGCTAATATCTGATTTGCACTTTACAGAGACAGATTCTATTTTATTTTACTTTTTTGTGCTGTCATTTGATGATTTCTGAAGAGGCAGCCAAATGCTGGTGAAGGTGAGAGCCAGCTGTAGGCTAAGAGTAAATGGGAAGCAGAAAAGGATTCCAGTCCCAGCAGCCTGCAGTGACCTGAGAAAAGAGCTCTGCTCTGCCTGCATCCCAAGTAACACAACATAATAGGAGCGGATTAGCAGAGTGAAAACAGTTCATGCTGAAAATCTGACATCTACATTAGGTGCCTTTTAAGAGGGTTACTTCAGATGAGCTCTTGTCTTGTCCAATGGTCTGAACACGCACTTGAAGTTGAAGCACATGAGACATGCTCCTGGAACACATCTCATTGTTTAATTTATCATCATCACGGTTTAATCAGAAAGGAGTCTGCCTTACAGACTCCAAGTACACTGCACCAGATGCAGTAAGTGGGGACAATGGGGCAATTTCTTTCAAAAACACTCTCCTCAACTAAAACACTAATGTAGACAGGCAAAAGACTGCTTAAAATAGATTAGTTTTAGACTAAATGAGGAAAAATTTGCCCTCTGTGATGCATAAGAGCAATGAAGCTGCAGGCTCACAATGAATTGCAGCTGACCAAAAACTACAAAAACAGTACAGAGTTTCTTCTTCTTTCTGCATTGCTCTTCTCCTTTCCTAGTACACCACAAAGGAAAGCTGGGTGCTTAGCTCTGCATTCTGGATGATGCTGGCCATCCAAAATTTAGACTTTGCAATGCAACCTAACATACAGTCTAATAATAAGCACTTTTGATGTAAATTAAATATTACTCATCTCATATTTTAAACAGGGAAGAGACAGATTTTGCTTTCAGTTAGTCAGAATGCATACTGGAGCAAGATTTATTCTATAAATATTTAAACAAACCATGAACATAAAATTAGTTTTCCTCCCAGTCTTCCTATTTACTTCTATTTGCTATCAAAAGTCCCATTATTGATTCAGCTCCATTTTTCCCTGGAGGCTGTAGCCACAATAATATTGTTTGATGTAAATAGGTTATGGTGACTGAATTTTTTACTCCAGTAAGCAGATTGCTTGGAACAGGCTGCTTACTGCCATTGTCCAAAAAACTGTGAAGGGGTGACTCATACCTGACAACTGCTACTGATCTCATTTCCCTTACTCAAACTCCACAGTTTATGTACACTTCTATTTTGAACAGTAGGATGCGTGACCGTGTCTCCAGTCTTTCTCTCTTCACCCTAAGGAGCAAAGAAAGGACTTTCTCTCCTTCCTTTTAATGGACTGGTACTCACCTCACTAATGTCAAGCCCATTTACAAGAACATAATGGAAGTTTTAACTTCAGTTTATTTCACAGCAGCTGCATGTGGCGTTTTTAGAACTAGCTTCTGAACATTTTTGAGATAAATGGCCAGGTGGACTGCCACTAGCCTAGATTCTAGGAAGTTATTTACACTTACTACCCACTCTGAGTCACTTACCCCTGTGCATAAAGATCTTCATGCACATGACATGCTTCCCTCCTTGGGTGTTTCTAGACAACTGTTGTGGGCTTCCCCTACTAAAATCAGCCACAGATTTTCTGCCACAATAATCCTCACTTGGTTGTGTGGTTCTCCTATTGCATTCCCCCAAGGCTTTTGTGCTCTGCATGACTGGGTAACATGTTGGCCTGTGAGCAGTCCTGCTCTGTGGTCATTGCAACACAAGTCACAGCACTGTGCCAAAGTTGCCACAAATGCCGCTACAAATGCGAGTGCACACTCCTGCCTCAGGAATAAGCACAATGGGATTCATCTTCTCCACTGTCCTGTGTAATCTGCATTGTGCTTCCACCTGGAGCTGCTCAGACAGCCTCAGAAAAGAAGGTGATGCAGGGAGCTGTTACTTTTGAGAAACAGGCCTCCCTAATAACCCAAGGCTGTAAAGATGACTTGGAAACCTGAAGAGAAAACTATTCATAGCTGAGGCCATATTATGCACTGGGACTGGATTTGTTGACAAGTCACATACACTGATCCTCACCTCAAGGATTCCATTAAGCACCAAGCATTTATCTTTTGGCTCCCATTGTCAACCTATATCTGAATGGTTATTTCCTGTAAAAATTTCAGTAAAATATGCAACAAAAGCTTTCACTATCCAAGTGACAAGAAGATAAACAGGTTCTCTTAGAATAAGACATGGTTAGCTGGTGCTTCTTATCCCACATTGCTCACAGTGCTAGCAAAGTCAGACACTAGAGAGAAGAAATAAGAATTCATGTATTTTCCTAGCAAGCTGCATTAATATTATTAAATCCACAACAGGACTAACTAGGTTTTGCAGTTTTTATCAGTGAAATTCAAGGTGTTGCCCAGGAGAGAAGACATAAAAATACAGTTTCGGTACGCTATTCCACACAAGCAATGCCACAAATAACCTCATGAGGAAGTTACAGACCTTACTCACACAATGGCACTTGTCATTTCACCGACTAGGTTGGAGGTGACCTTTAAAGGTCATCTAGTCCAAGTCCTCTGCGATAAGCAGGAATATCTTCAACTAGATCAAGTTGCCCAGAGTCCATTCCAACCTGACTTTGAATGTTTCCAGAGATGGGGCATTCATCTTACAAGGGCAGCACCATTACAGGCCACCTACGCATGAGATAATCCTTCTGATAGGCAATGGCAACGCTTTTCTAAAAGAGACTTCATAAATTGCTTGCCAGTTTTTGTGCTCCAAATGGTTTTTGAAAAGATCAGGTGAGAGGGAGATCTGTTGAACACAATAGCTACATCAAAGCATCACAAAGAACACCAATTCTCTCAGTGCCAGTGTTTCACCACACTCACAGCAAGAACATATTAATTTCCTCTCTCTCTTAGTTTGAAACCATTATCTCTTGTTCTATTAAAGAAGGCCCTGCTAAAATCTCCTCTCTATATTTCTTACAAGCCCTTGAGCACAATAACTGGCAGAAATTTTAGAAAAGTGTTGTTGTTACATATCAGAGGGGTCATTGTGTGAGTTGGCAGTCCACAGCTGGGTTGCCCTCATAAGTGGAGCTATAGGGGACCAAACTACAGGCATCCCATAGTGAGTAATGTGGACATATAGAGCACACAACAGTGAGCATGCTCTGTGTCAGTTTGCTCCAGTGTGGATGATGAAATGCAAAGATAGTTTCAGTGGTGATGAGCAAGATCTCCTGGGGAAAAGCAAAAAAAGAAAAGGATAAAAGGAAAAGGGAGAAAAAGAAGAAATTTTAAGAGGCAGCAAGGAGGACCTAAAGAAGACACCACAGTGAAAACTGTGCTACAAACAAAAAGATTACAGAGAACTGACAAGAAGTTCAGGCTTTAAACAAGTATCTGCAGTGAGAGCTCACAGAAGGAAATGGAGCAGGGAAAGCCACACTTTTAAAGATTTATGATGCATTATAAGAGATTTCCCTGCCTCATGATGTTTATTAAATATCCATTTTTAGACTAGTGATAAGGTCAGACATTAGTACCCAGTTCCTGTGTTAATATTTAATACTTATTGACCCTCATGTTTATGTTTCAGGGGAAAGTGCTAGAAAGTGTCATAAAAACTGCATGGCGACGTGATACGTAAATATAGGGAAAGACTAATACTAATTTCTTTGTTGCCTCAAACTAGATTTGCTTATCATCTGCAGCTTAGTAAGACCTGTAGGATATGACAGCTACTTATTCTCAGTGTAGCATGCGGTTGCAGAAAGGTTGTGGCTGTTTCTTGATGCTCCCTGGCTGCTGCATCTGTGGTGATGCCATTCAGTGCAGACAGTCAAGCATGGGGAGCATCCATTTCAGCCAGCACTGCCTGTTCACAGCATTGCCTTTTTTCTCCTGAACAATATCAAACACAGACTTTGTGGTCCCCTTCAAACCCTTCTGTAATAAATAAAAAGAGAATGATATCTGGAGCACAGCTTCACTTATCAATGTAATAATGAATACATAACTACAGATACCTGACTAATGTTAGATGAATGTGACAGACACAAGCGTTATACACATCACCTGCCTTGTGCTGCTGCCTTTTGCTGAAGTTAGCCCCAAAATATGGATCCTAGATGACCAGTCACTACAATTGCTGATGGCTGAAATAAAAACATTTAAAAAAACATGTAAAAAAGTTCAATGTTTATATTTTAAAGGGAAGAGAAGCATACCTGAAGATCATGTACACCACACAATGACAAGTGGACAATTGTGAGTCAAGATCTCAGTCTGCCACATGTGACAAAGTCTACAAAGGTACAGAACATAGAAGGTTCCAGAGAAATATAAGAATAAAAACTTTTTCACAGCGAGGGTAACAGAGCACTGGAACAGACTTCCCAGAGAAGTTGGGGAGTCTTCTTCTCTGGAGACATTCAAAACCCATCTGGATAAGTTCCTGCGTGACCTAGTCTAGGTGTTCCTGCTCTGGCAGGGGGATTGGACTAGATGATCTCTTAAGGTTCCTTCCAATCCCTGATATTCTGCAAGAGCTTCAAGAAACTACAAAGATTACAAAAATGAAACAAAGTATTAATGTATTTTTATACCTTCTAACCACAGAAAGATAGAACGAAGGAAAATAAGTAGTGCACTTTATCATGACAAAATTAACTTGGAGGTGCTTCATACTGATGTACAGGAGATGGTTACATACAACAGCCGAGATGCCAACATTTGCCAGGTGACAAATCCTGTAGATAGTTTGACCTCAGAAAGGATTAATTTCTAAATGAGCTGCAAGACCGGCATGAATCCCAGCATGAAGAGAGATGGGAAAAGCTAACTTGAACTAATTCCAAAACTGAAATAGAATAAAGTACAAGTATTTGACCAAATATTGTGTTTGAAATGACAAGTGGAGACCGATAGCTTTTCAAAACAGGGTCCTCTCTCTGCAGGACAGATGCCTGACACACCAATTGTAGCCACTCTTCTTGGTGTTTAGTTAGTGCAGGACTAAGTGAGGCTACACTGCACACCTTGTGTATTGCTCACTGTACCTGTACATGAAGTGGCCATTCCTGGCAGGGGAATTTTTTCATGCACATAGTTTTTCTGCATAATACTAATGATACTAATTATATAATAAGACCTTACATTATAATAACAGTAAAAATTACATGTATAGCAATAATGTAGTTTTGTGTCATAATAGAATGTAATGACAATGCATTATTAGTATATGATGATAATAATAGTAATACTAATGAGAATAAATGCAACAAGAGTAGCAAAGCAAAAACAGATTTTCTCTCATACGTGGCGATTCATTCCCTCTTTACTGTTTGAGATAGCACTACCTGAGTCTTATAACCTTACACTCCTTTCTGCCTTCCAAACCATGAAGCACATTAAAGTCAGCCCTTTTAACATGTGTAGCTTATGGAAATGCTATTCTTTCTGTATGTTCATGCAGATGTGATGAGATCATAACCAGTGGTCTCAAGCACTTTCAGTTTGTCCTGGTTCCTTGAGTACTGGGTCATTCATCTCAGTGCCAGCACAGAAGGACAAACCTGGGATCCCAAATTGCACACCACTAACCAGGAGAAGTTGCTCATCAGGGAGCATCTCCATATCTCTAGCTTCTGAAGAAAATCTCGATGGCTTCTTCCATGACCATTCAGAAACAAAGAGCGGGCTCTCTGCAGCCAGCTTTTCCCAGGCTTAGCAGAGCAGTTAACTATGCCCCGGAAGCGAGTTCCTGTACCTGCATGTCCTGAAGCTGCAGGCTTCTGTATGTAATCATGCACAACTCCTCTTACCTCAGAAGTCTCTATTACTTTACAAAATACATAGCCCTGGTGTCCCCAGCCTATGATTTTATAACATCTCTCATTATTTTCTTTTTTACAATTATCTTCTGGCTCCTGGAAATAACTACTTAGATGTTAATCTCCACTTCCATTGAATCATTTTGTCTTCATTACCAAGAGTGCAAAACATGATATCAAAGGTTTATAGAAATTAGAACAAATAAGCACAAACATTCCTTACATTTGAGAGCCTAAATTACTAATTTGAGGTCTCATTCATTATTTGGGGGTGTCTGAGGTTAAAAATTATGAAACTAACAAACCTCTCATGTCAAACAAGTTCCACAGCTGTAATTACTGAGAAATTTGTATAGAGATCACCTTCAAGTTAAGCACATCTCTCTTGAGGCTACCTACATGCACATACATGGATGCAGGTACTGTTTTTCCTGTGAGGCTGGGAAACCCACTGGGATCATTTCAGGCAGGGAAGACTGAATCATAATTTTACCATCAGTGTACTTTATACATGAGTTCTCTGCTTGTATCCCTAGGGACTGCAGTACGGAATCTAACTAGATACGTTTATGTGTGTACATGGGCACAAGTTACATGGCTATGAGCCCCCAACCTGGCATTAAATAATGGCCTTTTCACCATCTGAAGGCCTGCAATGTGCTCATTGACTTGCCCATTATGCAAGACCCCCTTCCCAGGACTCCCTACAGAATGGGAGTTCCCCATTCCTGTTTTTAAAGGTGAGGTCTTTGCACAGAATTGCAAGTTAAAACATTTGTAATGAAAAAAAAGAAAAACCAAAAAAAAACCCCAAAGAAATCCTATCACTGATATAAAACCACCACGTATACTTAATTGGGCTAACCTTATCTTGTTATCTCTTAAATTAGCAGAGTTCAATCTAATTAAGTGCTCACAAGGAAGAAACCGAAGTTGTGGTGTGACTAATCAGCTTGAAGGCTCTTTTAACCGCAGCGCAGATAGGGCTCTATTGTGCTGGGGGCTGAGAGAAGATACAATTCATGCCTCTAATAGCTCACAAGCCAAAGCTTGTGTCTTTTCAAAAGTGTGGGCAGGCAGTCATTTTATAGATGTAATTTGTATCTTTAAAGGGTAATTCTGACAGGTTATTGCAACTCTTAAAACAAGATCAGCACATGGTTACACCTTTCTGCTGTTATCAGCTGCATTTACTATCCCAGGGCTGTTGCCTAATACACTTAAACTGATAAGTTATATTACATCTGAGGCAGAAGTTTCTATAGTAGATAACACCTAGGGAATCAAGCCATATCAAGGTTTATGCCTTGATTTATTTATTTATGCTTTGAGGCTTATCAGCAGCAGAGTAGTTGATAATATGCTGTTGTGGACTCTTCAAAAAACCAAGAACCAGACAAAAATGTAGCATTAGCACAAGATTCGTATCCCGAAGCTTACCTCCCCCCTCCCAATACATTTAACAGCCAACACCCAGGGGAGCAGGTGCGCAACACATCCATCTGACTATTCACACTTCTCATTCCATGTAGCTGGATGCCTGCTTGTAACCTGCTGGTTTCCTATGTGTGTCTAGAGCAAGGCCAAGGCCTTGATACAGTTGGATCCCACAGTAAATTGGGAGCACTGTCACTATGTTCCACAGTGACTACATTTACACCAGTACAGGAGGGTATAACAAGTATGATGTATCCATTCATTACTGTTTTCCGATACATTAATCTAAAAATCATTTGAAGCCTCTGGAGCTTAGCATTAGCCTCAGTTACTCGTGGCCATGTCTAAAGATTATGTAGACATTGAGAACAAGCAGAAACACTAACAGAGTAGACCAACTCATGTGAGATACAGCCCAGTGCTGGTCAACATCATCCAGTATGGGATGATTTGGACCTCTCCTTATAGGTTGCTGACTCTGGCTCTGTGATCCCTGCAGAACAAAGGCTTGGAAAAGGTGAGAATCAGCGCAGTCAGCTGACTGGAGGGGGAAGAAGCCTTCAAATAAAAATGTCCACTGGCTCCTTCATTTGAATGAACTACCCAAAGGGAAAAATCCAAACAGTGGTAACAGCAGCTACAGCCTCCTACACCGGTTCATCTCAGCTATTAAAGGGGGGAGGGGAAGGGAGGGAAAAACAGAGGAAGACAAACAAGCATCTGGCCCTCCTGATTGTTGTCTGACCTGAGAATTCAAAACGCTGTGAGATTCAGAGGTGGGAGGATTTTTCCCATGGAGCTATGCAACATTCCTGCAAACAAAGACCAGCCCAACCCCAAAGCAGATCACCTCCAGAACAGCTCTGTGATTCATATCCTTAAATAGGCAAGAAGGTGACAACTCCTTCCTGCCCCTTTTCAAATGCATTTTGACTGTCACAGCCCAGAGGTCCAAAGCTCTCTGCCTGCAGTCCAGTTTCTAAATGCCCTTTGCAAACACGCTGCTATGACTGGCTGCTATCCTGCTGATAAGACTCCTGTGCTGTCGGAGAGAATCTTAGTAACTGCAGGTTGCTGAAGGTCTCTAAGGACTCTGAGCATGTCCTGCACTCAGAGGGGCCCATATTGCAGCCAAGGGCAGACCCATTTCCTATGCACAGTCCTATAGAAATGGGCTTCAGACACGGACACAGTTGCCAGAGCTGAACCGTAGCCATCAGAGCCCTGCTGCTGGACATCTCCAGTGGTCTTCACTGCCCACACTGTTGCTGAAGCCGAACTAGTGCAGATATAGGGGCATATGGGTATAGAGCTCCCTTATTTATAGCTGAAGGAGAAAGGGAAGGGGCACAGGCAAGAGACAGATGCAGCAGACAGTCAGAGCCCAACCCCAGCTAGTGCCTCTGCAGAAGGTAGCCAGGATCTTTCCCTTCGTGTGTTGAAAGCTGCAGGAAAAAAGATATCGCCTCTATTCACAATGTCCTAACAACTGCTTCCCAGAATGGCAGTACCTGGGGCCACAGATAACTACATCAAAGCAGCTGATGGCTTGCAGGAGGTGAGCAAGAGATAGAGGAACAGGCAGGGTCCCACCTTCCCTCATTTGTTGCCTACTTCCTCACCCCTCCCAGGTGAAAACAAGGTGTTTATGTACGCCTAGGATGGGATGGTGCTACCAAATGGTGACAAAAGAATTTTGGGTAAATAGAGTACATTTGAAACCTGTACACGCATCTGTTTCTTTCCTCTTTCTATCAATGTATAATTGTATCAATGGGAGCACACCTTTCCTAAAAAGAAGGGAAAGAAGCAGGCTTGAGTAACATATTAAGGATGGCACTTCATGTTGTGTCAGCTGGAGGATGTATACCCTGATCGACACATAATCACATGGTCTCTCCACCAATATCTCTGTAACTTTCAAAGCAGAATAGGGTAGTGGAATTCCTCATTCTAAATTAGTTACTTAGAAGAGCTGCCTAAGGAAAGTGTGTGTCACTGATCTCTGTTGGATACAGGCAAAACTTCTCAGCCTCGACTGTCCAGCTTCACTGCCACCAACTGGCATCACCAGTACCCAGCATCACCAGCATCCAACATCACTAACTCTGTGTGCTCCCTGGCACTCAGTGCTTGAAAGCCTGCATAGCCCCAGGGAACCGCAACTTTCTGTGTGTCCCTCTTCACCTGAGGAAAACGGACCAAGCTAAAACATTCTCTTGTTTTGGGGCACAGACCTTGTGAAAAGTCTTTATCAGATGTTGATCAACTTTCAAGCAGATGCTGTTGCTGTAGCTGCTCACCACCAAAATCACACAACACTATTTCAGATAAAAAGCCTATCATGAACAAGCTAACATGACATTTCATCTATTTAAATGTCTCTCAGTGTTTAAAATAACTATGCAATTCCTTTTAGATTTACCATATGCCATAGTTTAATCCCAGACAGCAGCTAGAACCATGCAGCCACTCACTCACCCACTCCCCTTCCCCCCCCTCCAGAAGGGTAGGGAGAAGAGGGGGGAAAAAAGAGGAGGAGGAAGGGAGAGAAGAAAACCTTGTGAACTGAGAAAAAAGCAGTTCAATAGAAACAATAACAGAAAAGCAAAAAAACACCCAAATCAAACAATAATAATAACACATGTCACTTTCACCACCCAGTGAATCAGCACACTCCTGAATAGTGGTTGCAGATTCCCATCCTGCTCACACCCCACTCATTTATATACTGAGCGTGACATACATAGTATGGAATATCTCACTGGCCATTCAATCCTTCTGTCTATACTTCTGTGGGAAGCTGAAAAAAGCCCTTGGATAGTGTAAATGCCACTTAGCAACAGCTAGACCAAATAGATATTATTGACATTCCTTTCACAGCAATCACTAGAAAGAAAATTAACTCTCCCAGAGGCAAAACCAGAACACCATACTGTAGTTAAAACAGCGTCAAATTCACATTCTAATGTTCCATTTTAAAATAAAAGGAAACAAGCTGTTGGCACTGGATAAATCCACGGTCTTGAAATATTAAAATTAAACATGCTGTATAAAGGAAACTGATAATCCAGCAGCAAGCATCAGAATTAACCATCTCAGAAACTCTCCACTCTTGTACATCACAAATGGACGGTGAGCACAGATCTGGGGTTCCCAGTCTGGGCTTCCAGCTCGCTTGTATGTTACAGGAAAGGCTGTCCTCAGCCATGTGCTCTGTCCATCTCCTCATTGCCCTCTGCCCTCTAACAGGAGGGACATGAAAGTCCCAGGTCCTTCCAACAGCTGCCCCCTTACCAAGGATGAGTATTATTAATACCATGAAGAGCTCTACATCTTCTCAGATGTGTGAAGCTGAGCAGGATCCTGCACTGGCAAAACAGAAAATGTGTAAGAGGGCAAGAATTGGAGACCCTTTGCCAGCCAAAAGGTATCTCACAGTGCACTGCAGACCAGCTGCTTTATTTGACACATGATAACTTTGGATAAAACCTCAAACTGTAGTATCACAGAGAAGATTCAAGGGGCAGTGAGAACCCAGATAAATCTGGCTTTTATTAAGCAGGTTTACCTTCAAACACAAGCAAATTAAGCACCAGCCAAGAGTACCCATGCCAGTCTCAGAAAGCAGTAACACTCAGTGAAGTGTATAAAGCTGCAAAGTCTGAGCTGATTCCCAAGATTAATTATTTTCCTTCCCATCACCAAAAGAATGACAAAAATTATCAGCCCAGTATGGGCAGGTAGGTAAGTCCCAGTGTAGCTTTACTGAAAAGCAGAAGGTAAAAACAATCTCAGTAATTATATTATAGGCAAGAAAAAATTACTGGCCCGGTAGAAAAATACCATGTAATAATAAGCAGATTCAACAGAAACTGGAGGGCTGCAGTCTCACTTCAGACATGCTACTGATGTTTTCTCTGAAAAGGCTGTTGCAGTTAGATGTAAAAGCATGTGGGTAGTTCCTCTGCCCTCCCCGAAGCAGATAAGCAATCAAAACAAACACATTTATCTGAGGGATCACTTAATCCGCTGCATAAACAACATTTCACCATGCAATTTATAGTGGGCTTAGTGTTCCCTGAGCACTGAGGAGCTTAACGCCTCAGTTCAGTCCTTATCCCATGAGCGCAACCACAAGCTTCAAGCCATATTTGTATATCCTAAGGTTACCAAGGAGGCGGGGACAAGGACCATATTTGGCCACTCTGTACAGAATCCAGCGCTCCAGTCCACCAAAATAGTCGCTTCCTGGTAAAAGTGAGAGGGTGGGGGGACCTAGGGCAAGATGTGAGGCAGACAAAGGATGTATATTTACTTTCGCTTCGGTCAGCAGGAATATTCACGAGGATTCCTCTCTTCCAAAGCGAAAGAGCCTCATAGCCTGTTCTCTACGATTGCAGGGGGCTGGAGGGTGCAGTCCGGCACAGAGACAGCACATCCCCTTAGGGGTTCCGGGATGGAGGCAAAGCTTTATTGGGGAAAGGTAAGCAGAACCTTCCCAGAAATGCTGCCAAACCTGAAAGCAATGGAGATCCTCCACAGAGCGTACCTACCAGGCATAAGCTGCTACTCACACCAGCTGAAGAGTTTAAAAGGCGGATGAAGAGAGTGGGATACCCCGTGCCTCCCCTCCCCCGCAACTCTCTTTCCAGAGGACTTGTGTGAACCAGCCACTTAGTCATCTTGGAGCTAGGTACCTACTATCTTCTTGGCTCTTGCTCTGACCTCTTTTATAGGTGCCTTCTGGATATCAATACAGGACTTAACCAGGGAAGAAAAGGCCACTGGCTGAATCTGAGGCAGTCCAGACACCAGCAGGTTTCATTTGGATGCACCTTTCTTCGTGCTGGCCCTGCACTCCCATGTTGGTCATTTTTGAACGTCGTATGGGGTTTTGCAAGTTCAGCTGCAATGTGCTGAAAGGACAAGGACAGAACTGCCACAAAGTAGAAATGATCTGACATGCACTGCCCCAGATGCAGAGATTTTAACCCTGAAAGAGGGACTTGGTAGAGCTTGGACGCAAGCTGGAGGAAGAGGAAAAATAATTTTCCACATAATGTGCATTGTAAAGCTATTGCTATGGCTTTTATCTAGAAAGGAGGAGTAGTTGATATCTGATAGTCCCTCGTAATATCGTGAATAGAAAGTCAAAAAAGCCCAGACAGTTTAAGGCCATGTCATTTTAGAGATGTTTGCTGATGGAGACAAAAACGTACCCTCTGCAGAAACCACTGTGCATGTTGTATATAACACACAACCACAGCGAAATCCTTAGTCTCTGTGAGTTGAGGCGGGGGTAAGGAAGAGCAAAGGGGCCGTGGGAGCTCACCTCCTCAGCTCATCCTAAGGCACGAGTTGCACGTGATGCCCGTGAAAGGCTGAATCAGCTTTAAGCAGCTGTTGGGTAAATCTGTGCTCCCCCGGGGCCATGCTCAGCGGTGAAGTTGCAATCAAAGGCTGCTCTCTTCCCATCCTTAAGGGTGTTACCTACCATCAGCAGCAGCTCAGTAGGGAGCAAATATTCCTTTGAATAAAAAGGATTTGGCTTTCATTATAGAGGGTGGTCTTAATTTTCCTCTGTCAAGCAACTGTTTTCATTTATCACTGTCTTCTTAAATGCCATCATCCCAATCCCAGCCACGTTAGATGCCATTCTTTTAATACATGTGCAGAAAGGCAAATCATATTCACAAAGTAAGAATCTGATGCCAAGTTCGGGGAAAGCTTTTCAGATGGTATTAATTTATCACTGAAGTAGTTTTATTTGTAGCTTCTACAATTAGTGATAGAATGTGTATTTATTCTAATTTCATAAATTAGATAATTGAGACATAGAAAAAGTGACTTGTTCAGAGCCATATAAAAAACCTTGGAGCAGACACATCACTAACTTCCCATTCCAAGCCTTATAAGTGTCTTTGCTACTTTTTTCCCCCCAATAAAAAACAGCCTCCATTCAAGACAGGAAATTCTATGAGAACAACTTCATAAAGTTTCCTGTAAGCAGCAAACTAATGAATTCTGCTTTTCCTGTGGATTTGCATCCTGAAAGCTGAAATCCTCATCCCCGGCAGACTCTCATGACACCAACACCCTTCCTCCCAGTCCTCTCCTACATATGTTTGTCTCCCTGGGCCCAGCTGCAAGCCCGGGCTCCTCTGCCTCTGCAGTAGAGCTGCTGATGACAACCATCATTTTCTTAGGGAGAGAAGCAAGTTTGAGTCTCCTTTTCTGCACAGTAGCTGATCTTCATGGAAAACTCATAAGGAATGCTGTCTCTTTGAAAGCTCTTCTTTGCAAGATGGTTTAATGAGTTCAGTGGTGACTGAGAGATTCCAGTTTCTACAGGATTAAACTAAAGTATCTGCTAGTGTCTGGAGCTGTGGGAAGCACTGTACCCATTCCTGTTCCATAAGCTGCTGAGGGGGGCATTTTGGAAACAGTGGGGCTGCCTTGACCTCATTTACCTTCTGCTGAGACTGCAGACACATTTCAGAGAGAATACATACTTTCTTTAAATTTATCAGTTTCACCTATACATGCAGGTATAAGGTCTAGATACTTCTCAGATACTTATGACAATCTCGATAGCAGTCAGCTCATTATTCATGACCTTCCAAGATTATCACTAATCTATTGACTTCCTCCTGCCAATACAGCACAAATTCAAGCCCTCAAATTATGTAGTCATCCTAAATAACACCCTCAATAACAGCTCAGACTGGAAGACACTACAGCATTTAGACCAACTGAACTAAATCATGTCTGACTACAGCAAAGCTCAAGGGATTGGAGCAGTCTCCAATCCCTTATCCTAACACAGCAGCTTCAAGTGATCATGACAGATTCACCAGGACCCACTAGCTGTGATCCATCTCAAGGGTAATCTCAACATAAGCCTTTGAAAGGCATTTTGTACAATTCTGTACAATGGTAACAATACAGTCCCCAAAACATCCTGTCATCCCCACTGCCTTTAAATCACAAACGAGCCAGGTAACTGCTTATATGTCTCAAGCTAACCAGTTGTACCTACCTGGAAAAAAGATGGAGTTCATGAAGGGTCAAATGGGAGTCTGTGTTTCACTATAAGAGATTAGTCCTGCAAAGCATTCATTAGTGGATAATTTACCTGAGAATGTCCAGAATTACCCATGAAATTCACCTGGAGCATCTTCAGGTCAAGAACTGATGAATCTAATGTTTCTATGTTTCTTTCCACTTTGAAAAATAGTCCGTTTAAAAGAAGAAAAGTGCTTAGAATAATGTTTCTAATTGGTGCTTTGAGACATAATGCTTTGTGTCTTTCTATTAAACTATCACTAGATGTGGCTTCATTTGTAGATATTTCTCACATTTCCTCTTTAGAAACTTAAGTGTCATTTTAACCACAGTTTGTGGGCAAATCTTGGTTTCCATTTCCTTTTCTTTCATAAATAGTAAACTGGATCACAAACCAGCATTAGCTTTTTTTTTTTAACAAAAGAAAATTGAAAGAAGCAGGAAGCCCCGAATCATCTTGAAATGCATTTCTTTATGACTATTTCTTTTTCCAGATATAAAGATATGCAAAGAGGAGAAACGAGGTAAGCATCTACAGTCTGCTCACTCTGCTTTGCTGTAGAATTTTAGAAAAGCTCGACAAAACAGGGATTTTGAATGAACTTGACCTCTGGTGCTTCTTCTGGGAGACACGTAGACAGAGCACAACCAGGGCCAGACAGTGGAGCTGCTGCTGTCCTATCCCTGGTTTAAACCACATCCTTGGGGTTGAATTCACACAGACAGCATCCTGAGCTGAAACACAAACTAAAACACAACGCTCCTGCTTTCCTGTTAGCATTCGTCTGACCTCAGGCAAACCCCACAGAGCTCTATGGCAAGAAATGAAAACACAAATCAATCAGCCGTCCCTCCCCCTGCCTAACCAGGCGGGGGGCCAGCAGGCCCCCCGGCCTTTCTCCTCCCACCGTGCTCCCTTGGAAGATGCAACTCACCAGTGATGTCCTGCAGCAGAGACACCAGGAGGAATATCCCTCAAGAGGGGACAAATGGTGGCAGCTGCCCTTCCCCACTGGTGTTAAATAGGAGAGCAGGCAGAGGGGGCTGGTTTGGAGCAGCTGGGGAGGGGAGCCCAGGTGTGCGGGATTTGGGGGAAAATGGGCCAGTAAAGAGTTGGGAGAGGCAGGAGATGGGGGAAAAGAGGGGTTTGTGGAACCTGCCTAGAGGCAAACTGGGGAGGGGGGAAATGGAAGGACTTGAGTGCTCACCATGAGAGGGTGAGACACTGGAACAGGTTGCCCAGAAAGGTGGTGGAGGCCCTATCCCTGGAGACATCCAAGGCCTGGCTTGCTGAGACATCAAGCAACCTGATCTAGTGCAGGATGTCACTGCCCATGGCAGGGGGGTTAGAACTAGATGATCTTTAAGGTCTCTTCCAACCCAAACCATTCTATGATTCTATTTAACAGAACAGGGGTAAGGTGGTAATTTGGATAGCATTTGCATATTTTCTCAGCATTATGCTTCCTCACCATCTACCTGAAACATGTGGATAAGACATCACCAAAAAGTCAAACAGATCAACTCAGCCAACTTGAGCTCTTCCAGACTGAAAAAATGCATTTTATTTTTAACTAAAGCATCTTTCGAACTGAAGTGGCTCTAATGGTTGGGGGTTTAGAGGCAAGTTCTTTAGGAGAGCAACTGCTGGAGAGTGCTTTGACCTTCTGCAGTCATGTACAGAAATCCATTAATTTTGTTCATTCACTGGATAACAATTTAGTGTTGATGAATTTTTAAGCCATTTGCTGCCACTTACTGGATAACTAGACATCCTGCTTCATAAAAAGGAAAAAAATGAATCAGAAATGGTGTTACGATGAAGTTCGTAGCCTGTGTCAAGTGTAAGAAAAATGTCAAGGGCAAAACCAACATTAAACTTGTTCAATTCACAGGAGAACAAGTTCTTTGTTAATGAGTTACAACTATAAAATTCTCATAAACTGTACTAAACCTATTTCACTTCCTCCTTCTGTGCACCACTCCATACTGGCCATGCAAATCTCCTGGGACTGGCAGCAGGCAATCAGAATATCTAAGTGGAAGGAAATGGAATCCATTTGCAGAAGTTCAAGTCACATCTACAAAGAGGAAAGGGTACATTCTCCAGCCTTTTCCATTTTATTCACACAGGATTTTACTTACTGAGGATACCAGGCCTGACAGCATTGCTGTTTCCTTAATTAAATGGGAAGTTCATTTTATTTTGGTGTCTCACCTGAAGTTCCAATCCTAGCAGCAGTTAAAAATTATATAGTTAAAACAACATTAGAGCCTGCTAAGCCAAATATTTACAAACAGTAGCCAGGGCTAAAAGGACAGAAGGCACTGCATTTACACCACAGTCTAGTCTTTATCATGTAAGAACATACTGTTTTAACTGAATTATTGCCTAACTGGGAATAGGATGATTATGTAGAGCCTGTGAATATTTGATCTGCCCTCACTTCTCTCTCTCTCACTCACTCACTCACTCACTCACTCACTCACTCACCTCCTCACTTACCAACTGTACACCACGAAATGGCCCCAAGTTGTCCAAGGGAGAGTTAGACTGGATATTAGGAAAAAATTTTACACTGAAAGGGTTACCACGAATTGAAACAGGCCTCCCAGGGAAGCAGCTGAGGTATCCCTGGAAGTATTCAAAACATTAGACATAGATCTTAGAGATAGGGTCTAGGGATGGTTCTTGTTAGAGTTAGATTGATGGTTGGACTAGATGATCTAAAAGGTCCCTTCCAACTACGGCAATTCTTTGATTCTATTTGAAGTCAGAATTATTAATTTCTTCACAGTATATCCTGCACAAGTATTATCTTATTATCCAAGCATGCTGCAAATGCAAATTATTTTTCATAGCACCTCTTTGGGAATAAGAGAGTGGCTGTGAATTTCTCATTTCACAGCTGACAATGGAGACACACTCAGTAATATCTGCAATAGTTTCATAAATCAAGCACCCAGCTCTCAGGCAGGCAGTCAGGAAGAGAGAAACACCACCAGTAGCCACTTTTGAAGTCTGATTTTAGAAACATGTACAAGGTTTCTGTGACAGAACCAAAGACAGAACACAGTTCCACATGACAGCATTCTTTGGCTGTGGGTCTTTCAGCTCTTTCAATTAACAGAGCCCAGGTCCACCAGCTTCCTGTGGTCAACAAACCTGATCCATACCCAAAACAGGTCCAGAATGATCACCAGTTGAGCTGACGTATCAGGGCAATACCAAGTGTTCAAAGATTTAAAACTTACAGGAAACCAGGTGTCCAGTTTCCCTTTGTGTATAGTAGCACATGGGCTTTGGTATTTCCCTTTTTCTCACTAGCCAAATTTTGAGGTTGGTCGTTACTCTTTCAGCTTCCCAGAGACCTTCCTGTTAATTCAGAAGATGACAGGCCTCGCTTCCTGGCCATGCAAACCTGTTGAACTGCAGGGAAGATGTTACCTCAGTTCAAAATGTCCCCCAAGTAATTTCCACATAGGACCAGCAAGGTCAGTTGGTCAAACACGGGACTTGCCCAATGCCTGCCAGTGATGTGACCATCATTCTGGCATCTTGGCACAGTTTTGTATATATTGTGTATATTTCATTATATTATTTTTATTATTTTATTAATAACTTCATCTGAGCAGTTTAGTTTCTTTTTAAACTCCTAAGTCTCTTGCTCCCTCCTCTCTCAGAGAGAGGAGGTGGGGATGAACATCTGCCATTCATTTCAGCGGTCAGTCCAACCCAAACCACAACATGGCTTTTTGATGAAGTACAGAGTACAAAAAGTGGGATATGAAAAATTATGACACCATGGTTCAATGTTTCCTGTTGCACAGCGGGATGTAAAGTACACAAGAAGACTCTAAACCATCAGAGTGTGACTAGTAACTTCCTCACTAATTCATAATTTTTAATAATTACTGTTTGTTAATTTTAGCAGCAGAAAATGTGGACAAATGAGAGAAATGAGAAATCTTGTTTGTCTTCTGGATCAACCTGTAACAACAAAGCTGTCTCTAGTTCTACTAAGACACAATTTACCTAAGCACAGTGTTAAAAAACTGCAAAAAGCAAAGCCTGATGATGTAGAAGAAAGTGTGAGCTTTCTCCATAAAGCGGAAAAGTATTCAGAAGTGAGGCATAACCATAAAACCTCCAGGGCAATCATACTGAACTTAGTCATTAATTGTTTCATTTCTCCATTGCACAGATTAGTCTCTCTTTTTAAACGAAAAAGCAACAAACCCAACTGCAGGGCATTTGCTGGCACTGTGCACACAGCTGGCTCTGGACCAGCTAAAGAGTGATGTTGTGCCTCAGCCTTCTCTCGTGGCCTTCACAGATCCAAGCAAGAACCTGCCCAAGCAGTCAGTGCTGCCTGCACTGCCTTCATGGGCTGGGAGGAAGTGAGGAATGCTGTACTGTGGCTTGGGAACAGAAGATGGAGAGATAACAGCAGCTGCCAGCAAGTATGTGGAGTGAGGGAGTTTCCTTTTCCTCCTTTGGCTTAGGGTGGCTGTTCAAAGAGACACCCTTGACAGAGGAAGGTCAGCATGAATGAGATCTGGATGCAGACCTGGTTATGGATGTGCTAAGAGCTCCATATGCAAGTTGCTGTTAAAGAACTTGTTAAAGAAGCAGATGCATTCAGCCCTTCTCAAAAATAATCCAGATGATTTAGCTGCTCCATCTTAGTATGTGGCCACCAGGTCTTGGACAAAAGCCTCTAGTCTGAAAGAGGCAGGATGTGCACACCAGCACGTCTGTCCAGCCAGAGCCAGATGACCATAAACACCATGGCTATTAGGATCCAGAATACAAATGCTTGCCATTTCAAATCTCTGCAGACCTCTGAAGGTGGCCCTGAGGTTCTCTGTACCTGGGACACTTCGAAAAGAAGTTTTACAGAAATAGGACAGTAACGTGTTTTGTTAGTCTGTATGACCAAGACAGTGATGTTTGTATTATTTTCCACATGAGACAATAGCTTTCCTCCAGCAGCTGCTTTCCTTAGGTCTAGGTGAATGACTGTGAGAGTAATAAGCAAACTATATGCAAAAGTTACTTTTTCTCATAACAGTTTTCTTCTGCCTTATTTTCACTCCATATTTCTGCCTGTTAAACAACTTTTCCACCTCAACTTGGGCATATTCTCTATTTTGCAAAATCAGGTGTGCAAATACACTTGTGTGTAAACGCACATATACAAATAACACACATATCTATATGCACAATTTCTCTATGGTGTGTACAAAACTGAAAACATTACTTCTTTAACATTTTATATATACTGTCCAGTACACATTTACAGTGGAGTGAAATAATTAATTACTGATGACATAGTAATTTTAATTTTCTTTGATTAGATTTCCATGGTCCTTTGCAATATCTGATTCGTTTAAAAAAAACAACAAAGGTCCAAAACTCAGGAGAAAGTTTGGATGGCTCTTTCAGAGGAACCAAAACATGTTTCAGGCTTTGATTGCTATTTGTTCTCTTCCTTTTTCTCTGCACAATGCTAATTCAGTTTCAATTGTCTTCCATAAAAAGTAAAACTATGAGAATTAATACCTTGGAGAAAAAAATTATATATAATTTTGCATATTTCCTCTACAAATCAATTCCTGTAAATGAATTAATTGAATATTTCTAGAAGGCATGAACTCATGAGATTTTAAAATGATACTACAAATATAAGAGGTAATGTTTTGATTGACCAAGAGCTAGCACATCATTTTAGTATTCTTCTACCTGACCTTTTACACTCAGAATCAGATTTCTACCACAGATTTGTGCTGTTCTACTTGTTGCAAATATTCTTGTCAGGTGAAATCTGCTTCTTCACAGTTATTTTCAAACCTCAGATTTCACAGGGAGATGTGCAAGGTGAATATGCAGCTTTTAATGTAGGAATTGTCTTCTCTGCAAACATTGGTCAATCACACTTCTAAGAATTTCCATGTAAAAATTGAAGAAAATGAGGAGGAAAAGTTAACTAAGTTTATATCCGAACTCAAATACATATGTAGAGAATAGGCTTTGTAATTGGTTTGAATTTTATGAGCAATTTCAGAACATGATCATGGTGATTTTTTATAGCTTTGTGTCTCCAAACCTCTTTACAAACAGGTTTTAACAGAGAACATTCAGCTGATCAACACTGACTTATATTCTCTTGATGTTTCTTATTGACAAGCTATCTCTGAAAATTCAGGGATGTTAAGCCACCTGCACATTTGACCCAGCTCCTAGAATTCATTTCTGCTACCCTGAAGTGGCAGAAGTAAGGCAAAGAGACAAGCTTCTGAGAAACAGCCTTGTTTATCAGGAGCATCAGCTGGCATAAGATATGGGCAGTCTCTGCAGGCCACAGGCTGAGGGTGACCTATTCTGGCTGCAATTTCAGCCATACAGTGGCTGAAAGACATTACAGCATACTCATGGGTGTTTGTTCCTCAGGACTAAGTACTTGCTGAAGCACACCACAGCTCTGTTATTTGTGCCTTGCCCCATGGGACATGGCCAAGCTATTCTGTTGCAGGAACAGAAGCGCATACCTTAGTGCTCAACCTTCCGTTGAACCTCTGAGGCCACATCAAAGTAAAAAAATGTGATGTGGGGGTGGCGTTGGGGGGTGTCCTTACTCCTTGGCAAATCCCAGCTGCCTTATTTCATGTCAGTCAGCCCTCCAAATGCCTGAGCAGCTCTAAGTTCTGAAAGGCATAAGGACATTTTTAATTCCTTCTTCCACAGGTGACTCAGACGAAAGGAACTTAGCTTTACCACAATTCACGCTCAGTTGCCTTTATAACTTGTCCTTTAATTAACTGATGCATGCATGCAAGAAACCTGTTCTCCTGGCTATTCAAAATGTGGCTATTCAACATTAATCCATTGTCTCTTACAGTAACAACAGTCTTCAGGACACAAATTATTGCTTCTACCTGACTTGATCAGTCAGGAGAGAAGTGAAGTCACTGTAAATAAAAGAATGTTGTTTCAGTCCAGCCTCTCCTATAAGCATGATTATAAATTTAAAGCTAATTCAAAACTGACTTCACACAATCTCATGGAACACTAAGGTCTATTAATTACATCCATCCTGAACTTATGAGATTGGTTACCTTAATGAACAAGCACGTCATCTTTCTTGAGCTGAGCTCTGGTGGGAGTATTTGCTAACACATGTAGCCCCAACCCAAACTAGTGAACATAATTATAGTGAATATAATTAACAGACTAGGGTGTCCTCCCTCAGGATTAGGTAGTATTTTCCTCTCCTCCCTTCTGCTTCTGTACTATGTTCTTGAACATTGTTAACTGTCCAACAAATTTAATTCCAGTAACAAAAGGATTTTATTTATGACTGAACAACACACAAGGTTATAGTTTCCTGTTACATTTTCTTCTCCAACCAAGCTGGCTAATAGACCTGCCCAGAGCTGCCCATTCCTACCTTCCACTGTTATCATGCTGCCCTTGCAGTTGTGCCAACTCAGGCTGTGGGAAGGGCTGGCCAGTAAACTGGATCAGCGAACTCCTCTTAACTGGGTTAAAAGGCATGCAAAAAACCCCCAAAAAGCCACTTCTAGGGCTGCACTGCTCACAAGGAAAAGCTAATACGAAACTATGGCCTCTCCCAACTCCTCCCTCAGAATAGTCTGAGTTCCTTGATAAGTAAAACACACCCAGTTTCCTCACCGTGGTTATTTTAATTCTAATTCAGGATGGAAAATATCAGCACATCACGTTTTTATAAAGAAGAGAAATTCCAATTCCTTATTGAGGTCAATTATATTTTTTCCAAGACTTTCCTTTTTCCTTTTCCTCATTTATCTTGGGGAGGGAGAGAAAGTTTGAAAAGATACAAGTATAAGCTTATCTCGAGGATTTTCTCACCTTTGGCAGAGCTGAAACCAGGAAGCGTCTCCAGCCACTTCCCTGCTGCCTCCAGATTAATCAGGAAGAGGGATGCTGGCACCCCATGAACAACCAAGCACAGACTTGAGAATCTTCTCACCTGCCATCAGTGCAACTCCTCTCATCAGAGGAATGCCAAAAAGTTTTCTTCAGATCTCTTGTCCTCTAGAGTAATCCAACTAGAGTCCTTCTCTCAAAGTCTCCAGCACATTTTACCTCTTCTGTCTGGAACCAGATGTCCCTCCACTCCACCTATCTGCTTGAGATCACCAGGAACCAGGTCTTCCACTTGCCCCTTCTACCCACAGCCAGCGTTCTTCAAATTATGCACACACCTTTGCCAGTTCTTCCCAGCCCATACAGCAAGCAGAAAACAAAGAAATATCAGATGCTGCACATATCCATGTAATCTCCATACATCCACCTTCCACTCAGAATATCCAGCACTCCAGCTGGAACCTACTCCCACTCTACTTCCTGAAATGTCATGACTTTGGGCAGCCAGTTGCCTTCCATGGCTATGAGAAGATAAATGTACTACAAACAGCAGCATAGGTTCATATAAATTATTTACAAATCTGCTCATCATTTCATTCCAAAACAAGTATTAAGACATCACATGTGGAGTTATGCAGAATTTAACAGTCAGCTAAGTGACAGCAACCTGCCTCTGCAGCCAGCTGAAGCAACAGGTCCAAGAGGATAGTTGGACAAGCTTTGACCATTTTCTCTGCCATACCTGCTGCCTCCTTAGGGATGGACAAAACCCTCAGGCAGGAGTGAAGCAAAATGCAGGCAAGGGGCAAATGTGGCACAACAGTCCAAAGCAGTGAGTGCCCTCAGCTTTGTTTTGCTTTAATTCAGACTCACTGAACTAGGTTTTCCACATGTCTGGTTCCTTCAAAGATACCTTCATCCCACCTAGTACTGGGTAAGAAAAAAAAACAGATCCAAAGGCCAGGATTTTCAATGTGTATTGCAGAACTGAGATTTCTATATGAAGAGGACTGACAGAGTTTGGAAGTACATCAATATGGAAACAAGGACCTTTTATCTTCCAGGAAGAAAAAAACATCTTCCAGAAAAATATTTAACTGCCTCTGCCTTCAGAAAGGCAGTCCAGTGTGGGTGAGGATGTGCTTATTTTGGCAAAACACTTCCAAATTGAGCTGTTTTGTGTGTGGTTAGGAGCGTTGGATTCAAGTTCAGTAATTTGCTAGTGGCATCTTGTGGTAAGGAGTTCTTGAGAGGAGGCTGACTTAACAGCTAAAATGTAGGTCACCAGTGGGTGGAGTTCACAACCTCCCCATTCTGCTGAAGTCAGGATGCAGAAGTTACAGAATATGAAATTATTGACAGAACCTGAAATACAGGACACTAAATAGAAACGTTTTGGATGAGAAATTAATTTGTTACTCATTTGTGTATGATGGTATATAATACTCTGGATTACCTGTTATTTAGAACCTCGGGCCACACACAAAGACATTGGTCTTACTTTGCAGGGTTTAAATGTGCATGGGCATTCACAATTAATAAATGGACAAATTTTGTTAATGAGGTTGAAGATTGTTAGCCATATTTCCAAAGTGCGGCCTTCCTATTGAACTTGTGGCAGTTCAGTGATCTTCTGACTCCAAAGCTCTGATAGCCATTTAACTGGCTTGGCTTTGCAGCACTGATGGGTGACAGCCATGATGTTCTCCATTCATGCCCATCTCTCAGTTACCCAATCAAGCATTTAGCCAGGGCAGCACTAATTTCTCAAATGACCATTCAGAGTAAGTTCTTTATAGCAAGATGCCAATCTCTACTCTTCCTGCTGCACATATTTCAGAAAGAAAAAGAACAAAACCAAACCAAACCCAACCAACCAAACACCTTAATAATTTCTCTAAGCAAAGAAGCCAAAACAATACATCCCTGCATGCTTACACACCCTCCACAGCTGCCTTAACTCCAGGCTAAACTGCTTCTGTGTATTTGCATAATCTTATCAAATTAGAAAATAGATATATGTGCATGCATTTCAAATAGCATGTTCTCCTCCAGGCTTTATCTCTTTGTAACCTCAGAAGTTGTCTGACAAGGATATTCTGCAGAGTTCTCTCATGCAGATCTAAGGTGAAAAGGTTTCATTGGTTTGAGGTACAGATGTGCCATCAGGATTGTCACTGGGATGCTCTCAGGGAATTTGCAAGAATCAGCTGCCCCCGGAGAAGACTGCTGCATATGAGCGGGTCTCCTCTGTGCAAATACAAAGTTACTGGATAAAGCACCTGATAAATCAAACTGATCACACTTACTACCTAAAAAAAATAATGGTAGCTTCAGCTGTTTCCATCAATCAGAAAACTAACCAGGCCACTTAGAAAACAGTTTGTGTGATGCCTGCATGAGATCTACTGGCAGGATTTCTGAAAAAAAAAAAAAAAAAAAAAAGCCAGTGAAGATATTCGGTGCTTAAGGCTTTAAACACCTACCAAGTAATGTAAAAAGAAGCTTCTGCCATAGGAATGCACTCATATAGTCTGCTGCCTTGTAGGAAAATGATCAACTGTAGACAAAGGTATTTCATAAAAGGAAAGCACTACAGGCATCACCAGCAGCCCTCAGGATACATTTTATGTGAATGCCTATCTTTGCTGCTGACTTTGAACAAACACAGAATGATAGAATAATTTAGATTCTTTAAGATTATCAACTGTTAACCTAGCACCAACAAGCCCATTAGTGAAGCACGTCCCTCAGCTCCACGTCTACATGTCTTTTAAATACCTACCAGCCTGAACCAGTTCCTTGGGCAGCTGGTTACAATACTTCAAAACCCTTCCGGTGAATAAATTTTTCCAGACATCTAAATTGAACCTCCCCTGTAACAACATGAGGCTACCTCCTCCTGTCTTATATGTTGTTACCTGGGAGAAGAGATAGAGCAATAAGGTCTCCCCTTTGCCTCTTTTTCTCCAGACTGGACAACCCCAGTTCCCTCAGCAGGTCTTCTATAAGTTTTGTTCTCCAGACCTCTCACCAGCTTTGTTACTTTCTCTCGATCCACTTCAGCACCTCAATGTCTTGATTAGACATAGCGACCTACCAGAGTCATCTCTGCTCAGTTCATGACCCCAAAGATGCAAATAAAATAACAATGAAACAATTAACAGATTAACCAAGGGGAGCTGGGGAAATAAGAAATTATTAAGCACCTAAGAAATGTTACAGGTATAAACAGAGGTGTACCAGAAGATGTAGGCAATGCAAGATGGGGCAGATTTTCAGTCACTTGAGTTCAGGTGGACAAATTCCACCTGAATTCCACCTCAGACATCTGATTGATTTTCTGGATTGTGCTGAATATTGAATTTACACAGGGAGTCTGTGGTGGAGTAGGAGACTGACGTCTCATTTTCCAAACCCCAGGCCAATGCCTTATACCACAGACTCCTCTTCCTCCAATGGCTCTGCTCTTATACAGATGCTACCATGTCATTGCCTTTTATTTCACAGGAGTTCTTCCAAATAAGCACTCATCTCAGAGCAAAAATAGGCCCTTTCAACACAGAATACACATAAATACTCCATAAATATTGAGGATACAATATTAGAGTCACTGTGTTTGGCGAGGACAGCCTTCCACTCCCAAATGTTGGCAGCTGGAGTTTATTTTCTCTAACATCAAACACTGATTATTTTAATGGGCTTTGTCTCAGTAATCTATCTTAACATTACTGGCAATTACACTAGATTAACATCCAAAAGTAATGAAAAGACCAAGGGAAATGTATCCAGAACAGGATCACCAGGAAGTTCAGCATAAAGAAGTTTGCTGTCAAAAATGGTTTTCTATTACAAACATATATATTATTATTAATGCTTCTGCATAACTATCTAGAAGTAGTAAATGGGCCCTTTGCCACTTCCAGTGTTAAGTAACCAGCACATAAGTTAAGGCTTCAAATGCATGAAGTTTTGATGCATTTCATTTGAAAAAACCCCACCAAAACAAGGTCAAAACCAGAACTGTACAAAAAAAAAACATTAAAAATCTGCAATGCTCTGCCTCTTCATAATCCTAGCCTTTGCAGTTGCCCTGCCTGTCCACATACGTTCCCGATCGAAGAATGAAACCAACAGAATCTAAGGATCTAAGGAATGTGGCAGGGGTGAGACAAGGTACAGAAAGGAATTTAAATTTCATTGAAAAATAACAAGAAAGAGGATCTTCAGGCTGAGAACTCACAGTGTGAAAAAAAAGTGGATACAAAGATTTTATATATATTTGTGCGTCATTAAAAATGTTTCTAGGGGTTCCAGGTTCCTTAACTAATGATGGTTTTGCCCTATGAACTACAGACACTGAAAGACTGCAGAACTTCCATTTAGTTTGTATTGGGTCTGTCTGACACAGAACCAATTTTCCTCACTGCAGCCCTCCATTCCATGGCCCTCACTAGACCTGCCAGCTTCACTTCCATCTGTGGGGAGGCAACAGATCCTGTAGAGAGCTTCCAACTTGTCCCGTGAAGAACATTCGTCTTCGGGAGCAACAACAACATGTACCTAGGCCTTATTTCCTGGGAACATCACCTGCTGATGGGAATTAGAGAATAAATATTTTGTTTTCCCTTGTTTTCAGTGTGGCCTTCACTTTTGCTTTATTAAAATGCTTTTATCTTGACCCAGAAGTTTTTTTCCATCTTATGTTCTTCCCTCCCTATCCAGTTCAGGAGTGCCAGCTAGGTGGACAGCTGGCATCCACCTAGGGTCAACCCACCACAGAGCTGCACCTATGAAATCACCAGAACAATACACAGACAACATTTAAAGCACAATACTCTTAGCAACGTCTTTTTAAAAAACAGTTTCTGCTCTCTTCACTGCTTGTATTTCACAATGATTAAGCAGGGAACAAGGTTGCAAGTACAAATACTGCAGCCCAGGACAATGGCAAAGCCACGGATTTCCAAGTCTATTTGTATTACAAGTGTTTTGATCAGTACATAGAATTGTGTGTTACTTAGTAGTGATCAAATCCCGCTGTATAAGGACAGAAGATCTCTCTGACCTTGGGTTTGGCAGGATTCTTTATTAGTTAATTAATGAAAGCATTGTGTCATCTCACTAACGCAGGGTTTCCAGTGCACACTGCATTCCACCTGTGTCTCCTAGGGTCTAAGCATGAAGATTTGGCTGCTTCTGGACTCAGTATATTCAATGTTGCCACATTTAATCTATTTTGAAACTGTTTTTAATGGACCTAGAGTCACAGAGTCCAGTGCAAGCCCCTGCTCAGAGCAGTTACCTAGAACCAGATGCCCAGGACCATGCCCATAAGATTTTTATAATCTCCAAGGATGGAGACTCCACAACCTCACCAGGTAACCTGAGCCAGTGTCTGACCACACTTACAGTACAAAAAAAGAGAATTCTTTGTAAGATTTAAATTTTTTTTTTTGCATTTCAATTTGTACCTCTTTTCCTTTCACTGGGTATCACTCAGAAGAGTCTGTCTTTATTATTTGTTATTAAGTGTTTTTACCAAGTCTTATGTCATCATATGATGTAATATGTTATAGTGTTAGTATGTGAATATTAGACATGTTATTATGTCTTAAGTTATATTATATCTTTAAGTTTTTCTTGTACCATCCCATCAGGTATTTTTCTGCATTGATAGGGTATCCCTCACTCCAAAAGCCTTCCATTTTCATAATTTGTTTACTTTCTCCCTGTGATCTTGGTGGTTTCCTAAGTTTTGACACAAATTCTAGCATGCCCTTGAGGTCCACAGGACTGCCCTTCTTCTCAAAGCTACTTGGATGAATCAGTGCTTGACAGGACAGCAATACAGACTGTATAAACACACTGTGGGATCAAATGTCAGGAACAATGTGATGAATAAGAACACACTAAGCTTCTTTTTTTCCTCTCTCTGAAGCCCATGTCTTTTAAATACAGAAGAGGAATCTGCCTTCTTCTCTTGGCAAATCCTGTAAGAAAGGCTCGGTGGGAAGGACACAAAACCGAAGAGGTGGAAGATAGATGCCAGTTCATCATAATTTTAAGCTCTGGGCCCTGGGAAGCAATCCAATCTGTATGACATACTGCTCAGATGCTCTGTACAGTCACTGGAGAATAACCAAGTGTAAACACTTCCCACTCCCCTCTGATGATACAGGGACCTCAGCAGTAATTCAGTCTGTTCAAGTGTGTTCTGTACCTCCCTCACTAACAATGTCTGGAACCAGGGGAAAAGTCATGGGACTTCATCCATTCAGAATTAGGGCCAAGAACTTCCTTGGAGGACAGGCATCGGAAAGACCACAGCTGGAGCTTCCACAGTAATCTCTGAGATTTAGGACTTAAGAGACTGTACAGTCCACAGGCTGAACCCCATATCAGAAGAGAGTTTTAGGGAGGATGCACTGGGTTAATAGTCTTGTGGATGACCTTCACAAGCCAGACAGCCATTGAAATCTGTGGGACCAGGCAGAAAGCTGGACAGGTAGCCCAGAGGTTCAGAGGTTGGGTTGCTTTGCTTATGGCAAAACATAATTAGTGCTCAGATGCTGCTTTCAGCATCAGACTACCTATCATGGGACAACAGGTTGTTTCTCTTCTGCCACTGCCGTGATGTCCAATTCTCCAAGCCCATCAATCTTTAAAAACTGAAAGCATTCTCCAGTTGCCACCTTCAGCTGTCACTGCTTTGGCTATGAAGCTTCCAGGCACCATAATTAAGAGGATGCTCTCCCCTTTCTTGATCCCAAGAGCTAAACAAGGTGCATTTACTCTGTAAAACACAAGCAATTTAAAAATAATGTTGTTTGGGTTGCAAATTCAGGCACTTAGAAGTTAAGAAGTACGTGATTTATGTATTTTCCGCTTTGTTCTCTTGTCCTGTTAGTGAGTGAGCTACTTAATTTTGGTTCTGACATGAATGCCAGCACCATGCGAACCATACAAAGAAAGAAAAGAATTACACTAACACAAGCAGCCAAATAATCTGCTCTACTAAGCATTCCTCCCT